>JASANH010000390.1:0-315731 GCA_030248295.1 Mesodorylaimus sp. YZB2_4 | reverse complement strand
GGTTGATAAGTTAGTGAACCTTCCCATTGTTTTCACGGCTAAACCCTTCTGTTCTCTGCCTCTGCGTGTCAATAATCAATAAGGCGCAGCGGGCGTGATTTGATGCCTGCCTTATGAATGCCTGCCCGAATCTTGTACTTCGTCTAACATTAGCGGTAGGCCAACAGTTCAAGCTGAATGGTAAAGAAAACGTTGAGCTTGCAGCAGGCATGCAATTTTTAAGTTCTAAACTACAGCACGGTACAGTATAAAAACTTTGCGGTTAGCTCAAAAGAAGTCCAAAAAAATTGCTCGAGAAGAGAATCGAACCCAAAAGTTGTATGACACATTCGTTTCTGATCCCGCCGCGTTTATCACCACAACAGCCGCGATTCTTCTCGCTTTGATAGCTGTTATTTCTACATGCAGAAGCAAGGGCCTCTCTCAGAGACAATGGTGATCATCGTGGCACTTTCCATCGTGAATAATCGATTGACGTTGAGCCCTTGCAGTGAGAATATGACACTTCTGTTAGGCTACTGGAGCTTGACCTGGCTCTTTTATCAGCATTTATCATTATCTGACCCACCCCCGCTTCTGATAACCTGATAGATGACCAGTGGTCGAGGTGCTCTTGAACGCATGCAAAAAAGCAGTGGAATGTGAAGTCTGTTACACTCTCGCATGTTATCTGGGGGTTTTCTCATTACGGAATCGGCGTTCGTTCATCGCAGTCAAGTCAAGTGTGGAGGCTGATTCCCGTTTTTCGGTCCAAGTAAGATTTTATTCATCTGTGCGTCTGCGCCAAGCAACCCGCGTCAGTAGATTTAGGCAAGTAACCAGTTTGGAAAAGGAAAGACAGCTCGGAGAGTTTTCAAAGCCAAAAATTCCAGCCACTGGTGGACTCAAACCCTCGGTAGGCGAATTTATGGAGTGTTGCATCGAACGGCGCTGCACTGCGCCACCAACACACTGGACATCGCTGAAAGAACAGTGGTTTCACACTCACATCTTGTACCTGCTATTCTCCGCACACTAGTTGTACATGGATCTGCCCTATGCTGAGAACATTATGTAAATCTTGACCGCGCTGCTCGGGCCTTCTTCAAACCCAAGTCAGCGCTCGCCCTGCGCGAAGGAAAAACAAATATGAATTCCAGAGCAAAGAGCGCAGAGACTGAAACTGAGAGAAAACGGCTCGATGGAACAAAACGCACGCCGATTATGTCATGAGAAAACCCCCGCAAGAATTTTCATTCTAAGAGGCAAGCATGCATCCCAGGTTTTGGGGAAAGGCGTGGAACTTGCCAAGAATAGTTCGGTAGAGAACAGGAAACCTGTCTGAGGCAACAAAGGTTGGCACTGACCATTGTCCACTCGTATTTAGGAAATGGTCTCTTGGTCACTCTCTGCCCATCTACAATGTTTGGCGCAAGATAGTCCATCACGTGCAAACTACATATAGCGCAGATAAGGCTAGACAATTCTGTCATTTGAGTCAATTCGTGCTTGCTGTCTCCAAAAGAAAGATTGCATTCCAGATATTCACCGTTTCCGCTCTGAGAAAGTCCCTTCCGATTAGACAGGGAAGGCCTGAAAGCGGTCACAAACCGCTTGTCTTCTGACTTCTACCCGAAGTGTAAGGTCTCTGTGGCGCAGGAGGAGGACTCTTGACGCACAATGTCGGCAATCCAGCCGCTGTGCACGTCGGTTCGAAGCCTACCAAGCTCAGTTCTTTTTGACTTCTGAAATAATTCTTTTTTTGTTCCACAAGCATGAATTGACATCTTATTATTGAATATATTTTTATATTTTTCCTCTAATGTAAAAAAAAAAAATTTGAATAAAAAAAAAAAAAAAAATCAGTGAAAGAAATGATTTAAAAGACAGAATTGTCTAGCCTTATCTGCGCTATATGTAGTTTGCACGTGATGGACTATCTTGCGCCAAACATTGTAGATGGGCAGAGAGTGACAAAAGAGACCATTTCCTAAATACGAGTGGACAATGGTCAGTGCCAACCTTTGTTGCCTCAGACAGGTTTCCTGTTCTCTACCGAACTATTCTTGGCAAGTTCCACGCCTTTCCCCAAAACCTGGGATGCATGCTTGCCTCTTGGAATGAAAATTCTTGCGGGGGTTTTCTCATGACATAATCGGCGTGCGTTTTGTTCCATCGAGCCGTTTTCTCTCAGTTTCAGTCTCTGCGCTCTTTGCTCTGGAATTCATATTTGTTTTTCCTTCGCGCAGGGCGAGCGCTGACTTGGGTTTGAAGAAGGCCCGAGCAGCGCGGTCAAGATTTACATAATGTTCTCAGCATAGGGCAGATCCATGTACAACTAGTGTGCGGAGAATAGCAGGTACAAGATGTGAGTGTGAAACCACTGTTCTTTCAGCGATGTCCAGTGTGTTGGTGGCGCAGTGCAGCGCCGTTCGATGCAACACTCCATAAATTCGCCTACCGAGGGTTTGAGTCCACCAGTGGCTGGAATTTTTGGCTTTGAAAACTCTCCGAGCTGTCTTTTCTTTTCCAAACTGGTCACTTGCCTAAATCTACTGACGCGGGTTGCTTGGCGCAGACGCACAGATGAATAAAATTTTACTTCAAGCAAAAAACGGGAATCAGCCTCTACACTTGACTTGACTGCGATGAACGAACGCCGATTCCGTAATGAGAAAACCCCCAGACAACATGCGAGAGTGTAACAGACTTCACATTCCACTGCTTTTTTGCATGCGTTCAAGAGCACCTCGACCACTGGTCATCTATCAGGTTATCAGAAGCGGGGGTGGGTCAGATAATGATAAATGCTGATAAAAGAGCCAGGTCAAGCTCCAGTAGCCTAACAGAAGTGTCATATTCTCACTGCAAGGGCTCAACGTCAATCGATTATTCACGATGGAAAGTGCCACGATGATCACCATTGTCTCTGAGAGAGGCCCTTGCTTCTGCATGTAGAAATAACAGCTATCAAAGCGAGAAGAATCGCGGCTGTTGTGGTGATAAACGCGGCGGGATCAGAAACGAATGTGTCATACAACTTTTGGGTTCGATTCTCTTCTCGAGCAATTTTTTTGGACTTCTTTTGAGCCAACCGCAAAGTTTTTATACTGTACCGTGCTGTAGTTTAGAACTTAAAAATTGCATGCCTGCTGCGAGCTCAACGTTTTCTTTACCATTCAGCTTGAACTGTTGGCCTACCGCTAATGTTAGACGAAGTACAAGATTCGGGCAGGCATTCATAAGGCAGGCATCAAATCACGCCCGCTGCGCCTTATTGATTATTGACACGCAGAGGCAGAGAACAGAAGGGTTTAGCCGTGAAAACAATGGGAAGGTTCACTAACTTATCAACCTTGGCGGCCACATAACTTGTTCAAACAGCCCGACTTATGTCCTTTAATGTCCTGTCAAAGAAATGCGAATTTAGGTTTTCAAGGGGCGGGGAAGGTTTTGGTCGATAATCGAAAGTGCTTTGTGATGACACTCCCCGAGAAAATAACGTACAGTAGGTAATATTGTTGGAGCCTTGGTTCTGATTGGTCAAACTGCTCAAAGCCAAGATCTAGGCTGGGCTGGGAACGGTCACACAACCGACCTGTGCAGTGTGCTAAAGGACTAAGGCGAGTAATTTTCTAACCCAGAACTTGTATAATCCTGTCACGTTTTAGCGTTCTTGTAGTTAAAAGCGCACTTGTCCGAGCAGGCACTGCAAGCTCATCAAATCAGCATGTGAAAAACTCGAAAATATGAAAATCAGAAAGTCAGAAAAGGAATGCCTGAAACCTGAAATTAAAATGTAGAGCGCAGCCAAAGCATCAGATCCAAATCAGGAATCGAGTAACTACATTTGAATCAAACGATTGGTTGCACGAAACTGTGCAGTGCCTGGATAAGATTGCAGTTGGTGATGGGATCGAAGAATCGACTGCTGTTTGAAGTGGTTATAAAAGTAGTATCATTCGTGATACAAATGACGCGTTTGCCCAAGCATGTAGGTGCAATCTGTGCAGCCCTTTGTTTTTGTTCATTCAATGACAACACTTACATCACTTTATTACACAGAGATCATTTCAGGACACGATAAATACAAATAACCACAACTTTCATGCACCATACCTAATTAAACAAAACTGCCAAAATCCTTTCGTAGTTTACAGGTGCGCATGGCGTGAGGGGAGGAGGAATAGATGGAACCAGGGGACTGCAGTCCAGACACAATGCCCGCTGAGCCGCACCCATCTTCTACCAGCAACTGAGAGCTGTGACTTTGGCGAGCAGTCATGGGCGAAGCGGACACAGATAAACTATTCCTAACTTCATTCCGTTTCCGCTTCTCGCTCGATGTCCCATAAGCGCTATAGCGCATTGTGAGTGACTGATAAGACTTATCATTGGCCATGATATCCTTGGAAAATAATGACTGATTACATTTTCTGGGACAAAATATCTTACAAAACATTCTTCGAAAACGAACTCCTAACGCGCAATAAATAAGAAAATTTGTAGCTGAATTTAAAGCCACTAAAACGTTTCCAGTACTGACTAGAAAAAGGTAGGCCGCAGACTTTGTTCCACTCGTTATTTGTTGTTCTTCAGTTACATTTTCTTGCGAACTAATCAAACTTGTGTTTGTCGAATCGGATGTCGGAGAAGAGGATGTTGAAGAGGAAGTAGTTGCAAAAATTTCGATTAAATTATTGACGAATGCTAGCGAGTTGAGTACGAGGAATGTGACAACGACGAGGATAGCCATGATGGTACATCGTCTTTCCTTCTCTTCTCGACCACTCATGGCCTTCCGTAGGCGATAGGCTTTTCGGACACTCACCGTAACGAATACATTTAAAATAATCATGGCTCCTGCTGGAAATAACAACATGAAAATCAAATAACAATAACCTTTGTAAGCCACAACATAAATGGGATCTCGACGCAAATCAGTTTGCATCAATACGATTTGTCTGGCTGGCAAATCACTTGATACTCGACTCGTGTTTAACGTGTTTGTTACATTCGAAAAATAATCCTCTGATTGGAATTCCATTGGCGAATAAGAGACCAATTTCAATTCAAAGAATGATGGTAAATTATAAATAAAGGACCACAATGCAATTATAGCCATGACCCAATTAGCTCTTCGACTTGTGCACCAATCTCGACTTTGCAATGGCCACATAATAGCTATGAACCGATCGATAGTAATGGCCGTAAGAGTGTACACGGATCCACTTTGCATAATCAGCGAGATTGGATAAGTAAAGAGTGCGCTGTGGAAAAAATATTGACACCAGGATGATGCTATCGAGTCTTCCATCTCGCAGTAACTCATTGCCGGGTACAAGATCAATGCCATGAGTAGAAGTAACCCATCAAATGCAGATAAGCCAGCCAAATAAATATTTATGGGTGATGATCGCATGGTTCGTCTGGTCAATACTATAATGGACGCTGTATTGGCCAATAAGCCAAATATGGCAATCAGAGGCATAAGAACGCCCAGTGTCCAAAAGTTGAAAATCAAAATCATCGGCCGTTGAGGATTCATTTCTTCACGCACATACGCATCTGAAGCGTTACCCTTATCAATGTACGAAAAATTTGTTGCGGCATCATTATATCCAGTGCTCGAATGAAGATGGTCAGACGAATCGGGCTTCATCGTCGTTAGAGGAGGTTTCCTTGCAAGTGATAAGAAATTTATGATAGCTTCAATTTTATTACCTCAAAGACACACATCGAGATTGCGCATTCTTGGCCACCTCGACGACATGAACGAAACCTTATAAGCTTCGTCACAACCAGCGGATGTCGTTATTAGTCCAGCATAATTGCAACGAATGCGGGGGGACGGAGTAATATCGGGAAAAATGGATTAGCAACTCAAACAAAGCTAATAGTTCATTTGTCTACGATAAGTGTTACTCTGAATAAAATGCTTTACGGAGGACGGTTTGTCGGTGATATTCGTGGCGTCGGGTGCAACCCTAAAAGCAAGAGGAAATTTCAGTGATATGAATCCACCAAATCCAGCATGCGTCCAGCATCCAGCACATTGATGCCACAGCTAAGAAGGATTTTGATCATTTCATGCGTCCGATAATCTCTTCGCACTTCCCAGACATAGGAACAGGTCAGCGCTCTACGGTTGACGGGGTGTTTATGTTCTACACAAGCTTGCCATCCTTTCAAGGCGAGTTTGTGTACTAGTTATTTGACAGGCCATACGCACGTGGATCAGCCGGTCGAATTGGATGGGTTGGCTAAGCTAAATTGAAACTAGTCTAAGCATGGAAACCTTTGATATAAATTCTATTCGAAATTCAAATGATTTTGCGCGTTTTATGAGATAAATGGAAGTCGAGATGGCTGGGACATGCTTCATACTGGCGTGAAATGAGCTCGATAGATTGGCCTTAAAATCACTGTTTCGTGCATACTCGGTCGTAAAAAGCCAAAGACTGGAGGAGAGAGGCAGTAAAGGAAAAAACCAAAGTACCAACATATGGCTCATAAACGATTCCACTCTCCGAGCAAAACGAAAGGATAAAGGTGGGTGGCGGGAAAGTGGAGCATGGGAGCAGTTTGAGAAGGTATCGCCAAGATTGGCTAAACGCACGCCAAAATCACTGCTCATACCAGCACCAGGGAGTGCTGGTTTCGCATTTCAAAAGGGTCGTAAAATGACATTCACGTATAGACCCGAGTCACGCAACATGTTTAGGTCCATTGGCACGTTCGATGTTGAGCTATTTTTACGCGTTGAGTACGCCTTTATCGTAAATCGATTGAAGCGTGAAAAATGATCGGAAATGCGAATGCGCTAGAAAGTGTAGCGAAAGGAAATTAGCTGAAGATTCACTTTCGAGGTCCAATAAACTGATTGAAGCTTTTTTATGCGAGGAGCTTTATTTCAATGAAAAACAGGAAAAAAAACGTCAAGCTGAAATCGGAGAAACATGTACACTGAGAGAGGATAATTGTGCGATAAAACTGATCGAGTGATCTGTACGATTGTTTATAAGCTCATTAGTTGAGAATCTAACAGAGCAAAAATGATTAAAAAACGCTTTTCTGGAGCTTCACTCAAATCTACGGGACGTGCGTGGTTCTTTGGTCGAAGGAGGAGATGAATTCAATTAGTCTCATTTTTACATCAAAATGCTCTCATTCTACAGTACCACTCGTTCTCGCAAAATACGCGAGCTCCTTCACGCAATGAACCTTTCTAGGTAGCCGGTTGGTGATAAACTCAAACAGAAATGCTGTCAATAACCATAACGACCTCTCACTGGAAATTCTGTTTGGATACGACATCAGTTCTCCAGGAAAGCTTCCTCATAAGCTTTATTGCCGAAGGGATAAAAGGGCAGAAAACTACCTAGTTTATACACACACGAGACGTGTCGTGATCTACTCATATTTATGAAATGAAAGTATAAAAAAATTTTAAATAGGTGGGCGATCTGGGATTAGTTTCTACATGCGTGAAACTCCAGGTGCTTCCGCGTGTTAAATGTTGACGGAGGATTTCATGTTAAAGGAAAATAACGGACGATGCTATATTTAGGCAGTCGTCGAGTTGGATTCAGATTATAGAATAAAGGTCACATGAAGGTGCATAGCAAAACAGAATGAAACTATTTTGGTCAAATATTGAGAAAGCAAAGCCATGTGGAAGCTTTGAAGCACACAAGGTTTTTTCTAAAGTTTTGATCAATGGCTATATTGGGATATGCTAACAAGCATGATCACAAATATACGCTTTAAAAAACCTCCTCCCATTATGCACTAGCGAGTGCCCTCCTGCGAAGCAAGTGTGGCCATAATCACAATGGTTCGAGGGTGCGAGGGTTTTCGCCCTCGTTCAACTCCCACCCTCGCAGTGTTCCATGAGTCAATATTGCCAATTTCAGGAGCACTTCGGGGCAAGTATTCACTAGCGCCGAGATCCTTCTCGACGCCCTAGTCAAAGGAAGGACATCCGTTTGAAGAATAATGGCATCATATTATATTTAAAAAACTGCTGGACTAAAGTTAGTTATTCCTTTGGCGAGGCAGGCCTTTTGTGAAATACCGCGTCACAAATTATGGTCAATAGATGAGCGAGAAAAGTCCCCTCTGGACTCGATCCTCCCTCTGTGGTAGTTGAAGAACGGGGATTAAAGAGCATTAGCTATCGACCAGGCATATTGACTGCATCCATCGAACAACATGCACTTGCCTTTTAAGAATGCAATACCGGCTATCACATGTAAAGGGAAGCTCAGATCAAAAATCTTCGAGTGACTGCTTTCCCAATTCGACCAAGCCATTTCGGAAGGATTGAATGATTTTTCAACGCGCCCATGTGTACGCCGATTTTATAAATCTGTTTTCAAAATCTTTGGCATTTGAATAAGGAGTTGGTTAAAATGCCCGAGGATAGACTAACAATGAGAAGCGAGAGAATGAGAAACCTCGAGGTAACGATGTTTTTAAAAAGACTCTAAGCTATCTTGGCATTCGCTTATCCCTATTGCTTGTATGTTAGGCAGTCCTGGTTCAAAGACTGGCGAAAGAGGCCAGCTTGGAAAAACCTGAAGCCCTTTTTGACCTTGCACGCCGAGGTGCTCCAATAGAAGCCAACAAGTGGACAGTCAAACCAGCTCTGGCAGATCTGCGACTAAAATTTCATACCTTCATCAGCCGATAATTTTATGACAGGAGAATGCTACATGCTTATTGTACCCAAGCCTGGCAGGCGGAGGAGGGAGGCGGCCGACCGAAGTCGGCGGGACAAAAACTCCGACTGGAACAGGCAAGTCTTGCGACTATACCTACGGCTGAAACATCAACCCGAGGGTTTGACGTTTCCCAGCCAGGGGAGAGTATCGATTACTCCCTCCCACTCGCCATGGCCTGCCAGGCGGAAGGTTACATTATCGGCACCTCAGCGAGAGGTAGGTGTGCGACAGCAGAGGGGTCGGTGGCCAAGTGCCCTTCCAGTTGCAGGACTCCATCTCAATATTCCATGCTATGTCACACTGAGCTGATAGTGTGACCGTCTTTTTCTGACGTGTCGATGTGCAGAGGACAGAAAAACATAGCTCATTTGGATGAAACGACGCAAATACGATATTGTACATCTTGAAATACGCTGGCCTTGCCTCTGTTTCGGACAGACTTCAGTGCAAGCTAACATACATGCTTATATGAGCACAATGTCCCGAAGGTTTTCATAACACTCTTTTGTAACTCCGCTCTACACAAAATCAACCATGCATTCAAGCTAGCAAGGATGAAAGTGCAGGTATACACTCCCGGGAAGTAATTTGCACCTGTAATGCAGAACAAAAATTATTGAATTCGATGGGAACGATTGCGTTTTCCCATTGATCACTCACCTATGAGGTCAAAGCAATGGGGTTGCCTCGAAACTAGCTTTCTTGTTTAGACCATCATGTTTGTGCTCTGGAGAAGCAAGGATGTGTATCCTAGCATTCGGTTAAGTGCGATCGATTTCTTTTCTCGCATAGCACAAAGGCACACGACTGTAACTACCTATGCATTAATGAGCAAATTCTCGGTTTTGAATTGGCGGTCAAAACTTACCTGCTGTCTGCTAGTTGGCGGGAAATCCTAATTCTTTATTTTCGGCGCGATTTGAATGCGAATGTGATTTGACTGGTCCATAAGCAGTCTGGGTGATATATTTCTGTTTGAAGCTCACTAATTTATCGCATAATGTCTTCGTCAGCTCTGGCCTTGGTTAGAGGAGCTATTGACCTGGATAATCAAGGACGAAAGTTGGTAGGTACTGAATGCCATGTTTTCATTTTCTTGGCGATTATCGTAAGATAAATAGACTATTTTGTGTCACCAAAGTGTTTATCACCGACAGTTTTCTTTCAGCCAGCATTAGTGAAGTATACCGAAGCAATGTTAGCCATCGGTGGCGCTTTATTGGATTCGTATAAATCGGCAATCAATGAAACGGCTCTGGCGTCAGATTTGCCCTCAAAGAAATATTTGGCAGTCTTAAATCAATGCATCGCCCGGATTAATGAATTGTTTGGTACTTGTGGTGGTGATAAGGAAGATGCTATTCGCAATGTATTGTTGTCACCAGCGAAAGCAGGCTTTGGGAATTCTAGCTCGGAGGATGGTCAAGTAAGCGGAAGCACAATAATGGCGAGATTTGACACTTCGATCGGCAGCGACGAAGTTGCCCGGTAAGCTTCAGTTATCTACGCTTTAGAATCCTTTCATATTATTTTTTTAGTCCATCAAGCACTGACGATCAGTCGACTATGGAAAAATACGCGAGCGCTTACGTTGTCGAGGATCCTGTCGCCGAAGCCGTCGAGCAGAATAAACGTCTCATTGCGGCCCATGTCGAGAAAATCAAAAGGGGCCAAATGACTTCTTCGGCTGCTACTACTTTAGTAAGCTGGTCGACTGTTTTTTTCATCTTATAAATCTTATATCCTGTCGTTTATCGTTTAGAACATGGCTCTTCAACGGCAAATGACAGAAAATTTAGAGCTGGCTCGGCAACGTAAACGGGAGCAAGAACAGAAGAAAACAAAGGCTCGAAAAGATGCAATGGACTCTTTGGAAAAGTGAGCTGCGGGGTCTCCTTTTTAAGAAATACTATAACTTTTCCATTTCTAGAAATCGAGAAACAGCTTCATTATTAATTGAAGAAAAAGAATTTATCGCTGATGTCAAGGCTTTTGAATCGGAATGTGTAAGTCGATTTACTTTGTTTAGGTTCATTATACGTATACTGATATACAATTTTTCGGAAACTTTCCGATATGGCTTAGTCTGTTTTTGGGTAATAAATTTGGCTTGATTCTTGCTTTTAGGCCGACTTGCGCTTATATTCACTCGAGTTGAACAAATACGGAAAGAATCAGATTACTTCGCCTGAATTTCGAACTGTTGCGGAGCATTATATGGATGCTGTGCTCAGGTGAGCCATACTCTGTTTTTAACTTATCGCCTTTGATTCCCTGTATTTCAGCATTCCTGATCACCCCTTCTGCAATCAAATGCGCCAAAGAAGACACGAACGCTTGATGCGTTTGAAGGAGTTCAGGTCAAGCACTCTTAGCCATCCTGCTATTCGGGTAATGGTCGAAGAAGACGTACAGAATTTGGCACACTATTTCTTACTCTCCTTGTTATTACGGTCGGAATTAAAACCGAAACTGGCGTCAGTGGCGGTCGATCGAGTGGACGAGGCTTACATTAGCGGCTTGATGCCTGCACTGGCCGATTTCTACAGGTACTTTGCCGAAAATGCACCGTTTTTCCAGGCACCTGATTTGTCTGCTCTTGTTTCCAGGGGGCGACATTCTGAAGAGATAAAAGTTTTGAAGGAAAAACTTCATCGTGATCAAGCCGAGCAATTTCTCGGCGTTTCCTCATCGCCGACTCTCATCAAAGATGCTGCGAAAACGCTGAGGAGTTTCAATGATGCCTTGACCCCGAAGGCTATGGTCAACATTTTGGGTAAGCTTGGTTGCTCGTTGGCTCGTACACTAATGCTGAAATGGTTTTTATGTTAGTGAGTACATGCAAAGCGGTTAGTTGTCGAGAATCGGAGTCGGGCGGCGATCATGAAAGATTGTAAGTATAGGGCATGGACACTGTTAGACAGGCTTGGTCTGGGAAAGACCACGTACAGCCTGGACAAGGTCACACCTTGGCAGCACTGTACATAGAAAATAGTTTGTGTGTATTGTATAGAAAATATCCTTTCATTTTTTAAATTTTAATTCCTGGTAGAAATGGACTTTCCTGCTGAAAGAGTGAGCAGTAAATGACAGCACAACTTGAGGCATACAAAATCGATGGATGGATTTTGTATGCTTCAGGCTTGCAAAATGCATATCCATCCATGGCAAATTCCATATTTGCTTATTTTGAACTAATGCAAGAGTAAAAAATGCAAGAATTTTTCCACCAAGGAATGCCGATGACCTAATTTGCACATTGGCCGCTGTTATTGTCGAAGCAAAAAGTGCGGATATAATTGTTTGGGCGACGATAATGGAAGAATTTATTGATTCAATTGGCGATGGTCAGTCGGCGATAGGCGAGGAAGGATTCTGTCTTACGTCACTTCATGCTGCTATTCAGTTTGTCATGAGTGAATGAATGAGTGTCAGCCAGTTGTTGTATGTGGTATGTGAAGCGTATAGTGCATGTGATGGGTTGAGCAATATTTTTACATGACAGCAACATAGTAAAAAGTGAATAGTATGATTCGGGATGATTTTCAGTCCTTTTTCTGTGGTATATCTCCATTGGTATGCCTTGATCAGTCTCTTATTTTCCCGCCCTTTGATTGTAAGCTTTTCAGCTACTGGATGGACGACCAAATGCTTGAACCCCTTCCAGAACGAGCCAATGCGGAGTTTCAGAAGAAATTCTTGCGATATCGTCAGGACTTGGTTCGCCAATTGCTTACGAGACATTTCGTGAACAAGTCCAAGACCAAATTGAGTGTAGATGCTCAGAAAATGATGACTGAGATGTTACGCTTGTTTATTTTGGAAGCTTGCGCTAGAGCAGCGGAACAAGCGTGCGAACTTGAAGGTGCCATTGAAGTAACTGAGGAACATTTGCAAAAGATTTTGCCCCAGTTGGTATTCGATTTTACATGATTGCTAGGATAGGGTGTACAGATGCCATGAATTAAGGATTTTTGGTATTCCAGTGCTGGTGATGTGCAGTGGCGACTGACTGTGAGACATTTACTTACTGTAATGCTTCGATACTGGATGCTGCCTGATGTGTGTGTGTGGGCGTGTTATCGAAGTGGATAAGCGGCACGAATTTCCAAGGTGCCCATTATCAGATGATCACGCTACACTGGCTGACAATGAGTAGTATGGCAAAGCCTAGCAAGCTTTCCAGTCGATAAAAATATAGCGAAAGCTTTGTAAATATTTTATCAACTTTTTGCTTCAGAGCAATGCAATCGAGTGGCTCTGTTGACTCAACGCTTGATGATAGTAAAACTGATGCATACACAGTAGGCATGTAGGATTCGGCACACCATGAGAGAAATCCACTTGAAATGAATTGAAGTTCAATAGGCCAAATAAAAGCTTAGACTGATCGAAAATGAAGTAGAGCGTATTTTAGATTCCATTTGGAAATAACAGAAAACGTGGGCATTGTAACTTTGGCAGGCTCGATGGTAGGAGTAAGCGAAAAAAGTGAAATATACAGTATGACTAGCGTGAGGATTTTCTTGTTTTTCGTCGTGATTTTTTACCTAAAAGCAGCGGGAGGGGCCATTTCTATCAGTGACTTCTGTAGTTCATACCCTGGCCAACGTAAATTAATTGACGACCACTGTTTCGGATACGATGACTCGCTGACAAATTACAATTATTCGGCTGCTTATCAGTATTGCATCGACAATGGACTGGCCCAAGGATTTGTTGGACGGCTAGCGTGGCTTCAGAACGACTCGGTATTCGCAGCTGTCGACGCAGGAATCAAGAAAGCCTCGACGAAGTTGCATCAAATTTGGATTGGTTTGTCGACCGCTGTGCCTAATACGAGCACTAAGTGGTGGTGGATGATGAGTGCGACCACGCAAGGACCGCAGTTGCAACCACTGTCCACGGTGACCATGCAGATCGATACACCCGGAGCCACGTGCATGCTGACAATTATTTCGAGCGCTACATGGGATGATGCAATGTGTAGCGAGCAACATGGATTCCTATGCGAGTACTGGGGTAAGCACTTCTGATAGATAGGACACTGTATGACAAACAAGGCTGACCTTTACTGCAGCTATGGCCACGTCCACGACTGCCAGCACTACAACTACAACGTCGACGACGACGACAACTAGCTCAGGAGCGACAAGTGGCACGACGATTCCAGCAACAACTACGAGTATCGCAGCATCCATCAGTACTGCTCTGCCGAATACGACGAGCAGCACATGCACTTCTACAAGCACCACCACCACCACCAGTACGACTACTACTACACCTTCGACGACAATGTCGACGACTGTCCCAACCACATCCGTTACAAGCGGCACGTCTTCGACTACATCGACTTCGTCCAGCAGCGTCCCGCTAACAACGACCACGAGTACGACCAAGTTGACCAGCAGTGCATCGCCATCGAGTTCATCAGCCATAGCAAGCAGCGCTTCAACAATAAGCGCATCGACGGCTTCCGGCACGGCTATCTTTTTAACCACGATAGGTAGCACAGCGTCGACGTCAAGCACTGGCCCAACTGTAAATACGGTAACGACTACTAGCACAACAAGTGCGGCGGGAACCCCCACAAGTTCTTCGAACCCTGTCACAAGTACGGTCACGCCGGCCGCAGGTGGGTCTTCCTCCAGCAGCACTACAAGTATATCCGCGTCAACTTCATCAAGTACAACAACGAGCACTAGTAGTACAACGACGAGTACCAGCAGCACGACCTCGCCGATTGCAACTCCAACTTCCAGTACATCATCAACTACCCTAAGCCCTGCTACCACCACAAAGACCTCGACCACAACTGCTCCTTCCAAAGTAACCTCGCTGGCTGCTCAAACTAGCACCCTTGCTAGTACTAAGGCTACACCTTCGGCCTCGACTCCGAGTGTGTCTGTGGCAGCTGCTTCTTCCCCGAGTGTCAGTACGGTACCTCCAACATCACCAACAGTACCCTCCACACCCTCAACCGGGACAACATCCACCTTGGGCATTGTCCTCTCATCATCTACTTCCACTTTTTCAACGTCGAGCACTTCGGCACAAGGCAGTACGAGCTCTGCTTCATCAACGACTAGCACTAACTCGCCATCGACCTCATCTACGACACCTTCGACACTGCTACCAATTGCCACTGGAGCTAGCACACCAACCCCAACCCTCAGCACAGTGAAAACTAATGTGCCGACGACAAAGCCTATAGATCCTGTGGTCGCAACTCTGTTACATGCTTCGAGTGCAGCAACCGATGCTCGCACGACTGTCGGCCAAACTGCCAAATCTTTCACCTCAACCGCGACTCCTTCGACCCCCTTGGGTCCACTTCCTCAAAGTACCTCAACCAATACTGTTTCGTCCGCTCCAACTATTCCCAGCACCGTTGGCACCAGCACTCCATCCCCGCCCCAAATAGCATCATCATCACAGGCTGCCAAAGCGACAACTACCACATTCTCGAATGGTCCTGTCATCACTACCCCAACCATAGCGAGCACCGCTGAGACTGGTCCCCCAGCGTCAACGGCTCCTATTCCTGCCTCATTCAAAATCACTACTGCATCTTTTGCACCAAATCCGACAACACCACTGTCAGCCACCTTCGATCCACCACCACCTACCAAACCTGAGTCGACTGCGGCTTCTGCAGTCCCAATTATCCCTCTCATAGGGCCTAGCCCGCCTGCTGCGAAAACCACAACCAAATTAGAGCAATCCAGCACTACTTTGTCCACCTCAAATTCAGTCCCCACTTCCTTTAAACCTGTGAGCTCAACTTCTGAAGCTTTGCCACCTCTTACTCCAGAAACGACGCCAGTCACAGAACAGTCATCAACACCTGAAATGTCAAGTCATCCGCAAAGTAGCTCCTCAGCCCAAACGCAGCAGCCGCGAAGCACCCTGTCTTCAGCATGGGTGTCTGTTGCATCAGATATAGAAACAACCCAGCAAGAAACCACAGCAGCCACGGAATCAGCGACTTCAACGCAGCCACTCCATTCGTCGACGCAGTCAAGCACCAGTGCAAGTGTTGCATGGGAAAATGCAAGGACTACCGTGTTAGAAATATCGACTTCAGAAGAAGCGCTATCATCTGAATCAGCCAGCATATCTCTTGAACTTACAATGGTAGCCCAAGCTGATAGTACTGCAAAACTTGCAACTCTTTTCCCATCAACCGCTCATATTCTGACAGACTCCCCCACTTCTGAAATCCCAACCTCACCTGATCCATTTTCCAGTCAAACCACGAGACAGGACACAACAAAGTTAGTCGTCACAAGAAGCTCTTTAGAAGAAACTACTGCCGCAACCTCACATAAGTCAAGTTCCCAAGCCGATAGCACGATTCTGATTGTGTCCTCTACTGCACAGGCCACATCAGACACTAGTAGTGTTCCACCGGACACTACAGGTACCTCTGAAAAAGCCACTACGGGCTTAGATTTAACGGCGACTGAAGAGCGGCCAAAAGCCAGCACATCCATCGTCCTGGAAACAAATAGCGCCATTGATCAAGAAGATACCTCGACGACCCCTCAAATTTCCTCGTTGCAACCTGATCCAACAACAACGACAGAAGCACCATATGGACCTGACAGTACACCAGTAGATGCTGGTCGTACTGACGATGAGCCTGCATCCACTGTCTCACCTCAAACAGCACCAGCATCAAGTATATTGCCTGGCGTCTCTACTGACCCATACAGCAGCACCCACTCCGCAACCCCCGAATTCATACAGACCAGCTCTACGCCTGAATCTGAAACGGCACCTGCACAGCCTACAACAACAGGTGAAGACCAAGAAGCTGGCGAAAATCTAGTATCTCTCACACAAGAGATTAGCCACACATCAACCATGGCTCCAGAAAGGAGCACACAACCAGCAACGTCTCCAAATATCGTGCAAGTGCAAACATCGGCTCCAAAAGATAAAAAAGTGACCACGGAATCTGCTCCTTGGGTTACAGACACCATTATAGAGCTCACGACATCTGTTTCGGCCGCTGGCGAGGTCGCCACAGGAGAAAACCAAACGGGAACCAGATTATCGACCGCGGAACCGACCCACCCAAGCTCTCAGATGCATCTGCCGACAAGTGTTTCTACAGCACCAGCAGAAGATACAAGAACGACCAATACGTCTCCCAGCATACCCGACAGTGCGAGTGGGGCCTCCTTGTCAACAGTGACTGCAGCAAAGCAAATTCTTTCAGTCGACACAAAGACCACAGCGGCCAGCGCGTCAGAAAAATCCCTGAACACGGTCTCAAATTCCCCTGCGACAGCGGCTTATGACAACGGCAATAAAAGCAGGACACTTCTTCCGACAACAACTTTGCCTGAAATTGTTCTTGGTTACACATCGGAGCAGGCAGGCAAAAACAACGCTGTGAAATCGACGGCAGTCACCAACGATAACGATAACGGTAATGGGAACAGTTTATTCCACCCCACCACAGTTTCGCCCATCTTATCTTTCGAGCCCATTCCCACTAAGGAGCAGGCGGACGGAGTTACTAAGTCCGCCGGCCAGAGTATGGATGGTTCTGCTACTAACGAAGAAGGAAGCGGAAACAAGACACAACGACCACCAACAACTTTGCCCATTTCTTACAGCAAAGCAACTACCCCATTCTCAACCATAACTGAGGGACAAACCCATAAACCCTCAGTTCCAGCTGGCACTGTGCCAAGTTTCACTTTGGATTCTGCTGGAGACATGCGCTTATTGAAGCATTCTGCTACCACAGCTGCGGCAGGTCTTTTGATGGGACCCGTCACAAACTCTTCAGGTGCATCGAACAAAAACCCACCTGTGACCCTCGATTCAGGAGGCGATTTCAAATTTCTAAGGCAGTCAGTGACCGCTGAGCACTTTACTATGGCCCAAACCAATAACCTACAAGAAAGGCCCCATTATCTAACCCAAAACCCGTACGATTACGGAGGTGGTCAAGAGTGGCTCAAGCACAGCCTAAGCTCGCTGGACCTGCCATTTATTACCAACGCTCCAACGAGAGTGAGACCAACAAAATCTCATGTGCCGACAGGAGCACCGGATTTCACTCCGGAAGCACACGCCTCCAATAATAATTTCCAAGAAAAGAATCCAGCTACCACTTTTCAAAAGGCGCCCGATGAATTATCAGTCAAAACTGCCACAAGGCCACCTGTAGAGGCCCTTTCTGAATCACTAATGCCTGCTGAAGATACCGAAGCTCCGATTCTGGAAGACACCTTAATACCAGATACTGACTACGCTCAAGAAACTGAAGGAACAGGTGAGACTTGCTTTGTTCACGTTTACTTTTATGGCACCAAGTTACCATTTCAGCAGAACCAGAAGCCGAGCTGAGCGTCACTGAAGCCAATGAACTCGATGACACTCTAATGCCAGAAACAATGCCCGTTGAGGAGGAACGGGGTAAATTCTGGTGACTCTATAAGTGCTTGCTTACCTTACCTTCCATTTAACTTTAGATACCACAGCGGCAACTGAAGCGCCGCCTAAAATTGATGTAAGCTTTTTTCTGAAAAATGACTGTTTCTGTCTCCTAGGCAGTGTGAGGGCCTTGCACAGTTGAGCGATCTAATAAGCTGACCTCCATCAGATACCAGTCGCACTTCTTCCATCAAAACGTAATTCTGCATGGTTCACTGACGATGAGCGTATCCTAGCACCAGACAAGTGCGGTAGTGGACGCTCTCGTATCCATTGGGGCGCGGTGGGGCTCCCATGTGGTACATTTGCCGCACCAACAAAGATAACTAAATAATCTGAAGCCCTACTGCTGTAATGATAAAAATAACTGGACAAGATGCAGAAAGTGTTAGTGCTTACATAGCTTTCAAGATGTTAGCTCGAGAAGAGTATACTGTACTTTAGGACTCGCCTATGTCGGACGTTGAAAAGCTCGTGGCCAAAATTATGCGTGTACTGGGCTGCACTTACATTGTGGCCCTGTTATCGATTATTATCTTTATCTTTCAACTGCTTCTGAGGTAAGGTCTGGTAGACACGGATCAGGGGCTAAGTACAGAGTGTTGATTTTAGGAATTATACTTTCGAAAGGCTCGTACACTTGTGCCAGGAGGCAGCCCTTCTGCTAGCACATATTGACCTGTTATGCTTTGGAGATCGATTAGGGACAGGAACGGTAAGACCACAAAATGTAATAGCCACTCGCCGTTTATGTGCAGTTCATTTTATTGTACTGTAGAGCGACAAAATTTGCAAGGTCTCGACAGTTGTATGCCAGCTATTCTTTACTACCGTCAGCTCGTTCCAATTGGTTGAAGCATTGCAAATCCATGCCATATCGACAAATGCAGCTTACACAAATGGAATTTTTGTTGGCAGCCAGCTCTATGTATTTGTTACCGGCTTCGCGGTGCCAATCTTGATCACAGTGGGGTCGGTAGTCGTCCTTAAAGGGGTCGACCCATATCTTAGTCCATACACGTAAGCATCATCTGTGCCACCGTTTTGTGCGCACTGCATATCCTATCAATATCCTCATGTTTTAGATGCTGGTTGAACATGGATACCACTGCTAGTAAAGCAGTCACAATACCAATAGCTTGTTTCGTGTGTATTAGCGCCATCTTGCTGGAAGCCTCGTCACTGAATTCGACCAAACGATATCCTACGACTCCGCAACACCAGTGGAATACCGCAAAGTGACAATCTAGCAAATTATTTCATAGCTTCCTCAAATTCCTGAATTTATTTCAGAATCAATCACGGCGGACTGGCTGTGCTCTTGGTAACAAACACAGCGGCCATGATTTTGGGCATGATGACCATGCATTTCCAAAGACTGGCTTGGTACACCCTAACATTGGGAATAAACGTGGCCAATGCTTGTTTCATCTTCTTCTTTCACGCATTCAGTGAATATCAGGTACAAAACTAACGATGAGACGGAATTGAGCTGAAATAACGAGCATTTTCTGTTTTTCAGTTCCGTTCTTACCTTCGTCAAACTTTCAGCTGCTTGGTCAAAACCTCGAAGAAAATTCTAAAGAAATGAGTCTTTTTAGATATAAGGTTTTAATGTTCTGTGCTCATTCGAGCACTTGCATCCAGATTGTTTACAATTACTTATTTTGATAACTCGGAAATTTGTGCATGTGAAAAAAATGTTACAGTAGATATCCTTTTTTTTGGCAGATGGCGGGAGTATGAACTCTTTGCTTATCATTTGCGAGAAGGTTCTTATAATCACTTTACAAAGTGGGAGGTCACCAGTACGTATTGTCTCTTGAAGGTAACAGAATTGCAGTCGGATAAGGCAAGACTGGTGTCTGTTCTTGCGCTTGTACTGCAAGTGTATCAGTGCAAAATTCTTTTTAAAAAGAGGACGAGATCTGTCAGATACTGTATATTCTTTGGTACATCCCGAACTGGACTGATTCAAAGACACGGACGGTCGTATTCTAGGAGCAGAGTGACCACATTCGCAGAAGCGGTACCATACTGCAAGCATCGCCAAAAATATCCAAGGAAAACAAACATGGCTGTCTTCGTGTTTATTTTTAAGTGCCAAAGAGTTCAGAGTTTTTGAACCTGGTATCGAGGCTGATAAAGGAGTTGAATCCTTGTATCACTGGAACACTGGACGAGAACAAGGTGTTGGAGTGGCAGGTCAGGGGAAAAGCAAATGGGCACAGTTGTAAATTTGATTATACAATCTGCACAAAAATGCATTTGGTATGCCCGAATACTTGTGTAAAGACTTGTGGCGATCGCTACTGAGGCGGCTTCGCCTTTAGCGAACTAAGCACATGCTGTATTCACAGATATACTGTATGCGTAAAGTCTGAGCTAACCACGTTGGTAGATATTAAACGAATTGTAAGTTATAATTAGGTTTTTATTCGGGAAAGAATGATTTAAAATGATGAATTGATAAGTTAAGAAAAGCCTGTTCTTTTGGGGATAAACTAAGGTTTTTGGTGGTGTCTGATCTGTGTCAGTTGTTAACGTTCTCATAATGTGCTAGGGATAAGTCAGAAGACAAAATGCTGCAACCACGCCAGTCTGACGCTTAGAATGCGGTAAGCAGGACTTTATTCGCTCATTTTCTCCTGTTCCAGTGTAACTCGGCCACTTCTCATTCTTCCACATAAGTCAATGGATTTCGTCACCTAGTTCGGAATTGCACGACTGAAGAAAAGAATTAGTCTGTGCAGAGCAAAAAATTCCAGTGCTATCGTTGAGATAATTCGAGTATATCCAATATCTAAAAATTGCTGAAGGTGTGATCCCAGACTGCTGCTGTCACCGCCAGCGCAAAAACGAGTGGGTTCTTTGCACCTATGAATTATCCGTCTGACTAAACCCAAGGGCAGAAACAGGGTGGGACGAAATGGGCGGTTCGTTCTTGCTTCTGAGGTCATTTGTTACAATAAAAGGTAATTTGCTGATTGTACCATTGACGCACGTGGTTTATGATCCCTTCAAGTGTGAAATGTTGCTGTGGGTGTGCAGCAGGTACATATGCTGGCACCTTTCTGCGACTATTACAACTTGGAGCCACAGTCCAAAGGCAATGAAACATCACCCCTGAGTGAGCATGAAATCGAAGTTTATTCTTGTCGGAATCACGAGGCAATGAGTGGAAATGTTTATTCTACTTTCAATGGGAACCCAGTCTTGATCCTATTGGCGTTTCTCCTGCCATTGGAACAAGCTGAGGCCAAAAGTACAGTATGAATAAACGGCTGGTCCTTTGTATTTGCCTGTTTCTGAATTCTCCCTTTGTTTGGTGTGCAGGTATAAATGGATTTTGCAATTCCTTCAAAGGATATTCGGTCATGGTTAACTCGCGCTGTTTCACCTATTCAACGAGCGTATCAGGAAACTTCACGACGGCGTACCAACAATGCATCGATCAAGGAACTGCGGGCAGTCTGGTCGGACGACTGGCCTGGATTCAAAGCGACTCGGTCTTGTCAGCAGTACAAGCGGGATTGTCGAACACGAAGACCGATGGAAATCAAGTGTACATTGGACTGTCGACAACGGCGCCCAACACCGCAACACAGTGGTGGTGGATGTCATCCACAAGCGTGCCAGGCCCGCAGGTGCAACCGTTAGCTGGAGCGAATATGGTGATAGACACAACGGGTGCCTGCTGCATGCTTTGGAGTATCGGCGGTACGATTTGGGATGATGAAGATTGTAGTGCCAGTCGCGGATTCTTGTGCGAATTCTGGGGTAAGAGTGAGAGCAGGGAAAAATATGACAGGGCTTAGAGAACAGTTTGCGTTTTTAGATGGCACTGTAGAGCCGACAACTTCGACTTCGACAAGCAGCACAATTTTCTCCACGTCAACTTCAACTTCTACCAGCGGAAGATCAGTTTCCACAGCAGCAACAACCACTCCGATTCCAATATCCTTGGGCACCACTACAGCAACCCTAAACACCGGAGGCGCGTCCACAAGTCCGTCGGCGACAGTGCAATCACCTGCGAACGCCCCCATAATATCGTCCACTGCTGTAACTTCAGAAGGAAGTGCGACAGTGATGACAACGATGACTGCCTCAGCTTGCAGTGAAACGAGCACAACTTTAACATCGACGGTAGCAGCTTCCATACTTCCGACAGCAAAAGCGACCAATATTCAATCCGCGTCGATCAGCAGCATACCCGTCACGGCAACTAAAATGACCACTGGACTTTCTGCAACAAGCGGGCTTTCTCTAACTGCAACTCCTATTAGCATCGCCCCTGCGCCCTCAGCTGCAACGGTGACAGGTGTAGTATCTAGTGGTACCACCGGGAAAACCCATGACAACTCCCCGACCTCTTCAATGACTTCAGCTAAAACTTCGAGGGGCGCAACCAGTAATAGGGCCAGCAGCTCGGGCTCAATCCCAACAGGCGCAGCCGTAAGTGTTACCATAACGTTCCCCGCGACTGGCACCTCCTCGAGCACACCAGTAACTTTTGGATCAAGTGTAGCTGGAACTACAGTCAGCACTGGCAGAGCTCCGCCTCTGACCACTGTACTTGCTACAACAACTTCCCGCAAACAAACCCTATTTGTTTCTCAAACCACACCTGCGAGGAGCGTGTCATCTGTTACGACTTCAAGCCCATCAGTGCCAGTGACATCAGCCAAAGCAGTCACCTCAGACACCTATTCAGATCCGAGCTCGCTTGCATTAGGAACATCCAATGCGGTAGCCCTAACAGACACCCCGAGCTTGACTGCAATGCGCGCATCATCTGCAATCGTTCCGAGCTCGGCTACAGTGCCACCAATCTCGGCAGCTACGTTGAAAAGCACTACTTTTGCAGCAAAATCTACACAGCCACCATCCGTTTCTTCGACCAATTTGATACCGACTTTTCCGCTTCCTAAATCGTCCGCAAGTCCGCCTTCTACACCTACAACAGCTACCTCCCAGATGAGCTTAGGCATTATATCAGCCCCTGCTTCTGTTTCGTTTGCAGCGGGATCAAATTCTTCGCCGGTTGTTCCATCGAGTCAAGTGCCATCATCGTCTCCTGCAACAAAAGTTTCACCACTCAACAAGACCTCTGTAACTCTCAATTCTGGGCAGACAGCGCCTGCCATTTTGGATACCACAACAGGCTTCATCGCACCTGTGGCATTTGCTAGTGCATCTAGTACAGAAGGCCAGGTGGCTTCTCCGACATTGGGCAGCGGGACAGCCCTGATTACCAGCACAGGCAAAGATTTATTACCATCATCTCTAATCGGGAGCACTGTAAAGCTGGCACCTAACGATAAGGGTACTTCAACACGGGGCGCATCGACTAGCCCTTTTTCACAAGCCAGTATTGATGCATCCAGTGCTGCTGGTCCCAGTATCCTGCCTGTCGCTGGTATAAAAGTGTCTACGCCGACTATTGCAACTACCACTAATTTTCCTCTGCAGACTTCCCAAAACCCTCCAGTCCGTCAAACCACAACAGCATCTGCCGCATCGATACCGACTTCTGAAATTAAAGCGACCAATCCCCAGACCACGACACCTTTTGCAACAATATCCCCTATTCAAGCGCCTGATTCTTCGTCCCGCCCCTTCAGTTCCACCCCTCGTCCCAAAATCGGTAGTACGAGCAAAAGTGACGTCACCGCTGCCACTAGCCATGTTTCAGTGACAAATGCTGTCAATAAGGCAGATGGCACTGAATCCTGGCTAACAAAGCAGACCATCGAAGAACTTCAAGGGCAAAAAGAAATTACTCTTTTTGATACTCAGACTCCTCCCCCGACTACAGTGCCTCTATCCATCCCAACCACAGCTAGAGCCGCGCAGGAATATACAGAGCTGACTGCAGGCATAAGCATGACAATATTACTGATCCCCAATCCCACTAGTCTTTCGTCTCCCGAACAGAATGCTACACCAACTGAACGAGTTGATCTCATGCCAGAAATAAGTGTCGGTGTAACAGCTCACCGTCAGCAGATGCAAACGCCTGAAGACAAAGAGTACAAGGGAACGACTCAGCACCCTGGCACCACAGAAATCAGCTCGCAATTGAATCCACAGACCATCACCCCTCCAGAAAGCCAGGAGTACAGCGTGATCTCAGCAACACCAGAAGTGCAGCCCGTACCTACAAAAGCGAGCACGTCCGTAGCCTCGGCAGGAGCAATTGAAAGCACCATCCCTGAAGACCATGCATCCATAACGGACTCCTCAGCACTCACTGAGGCTTTTTCCATTACCACCACCACAAGAGAGGAGATACAGCCTACAACCTACAGCAATCCTGTCACAAACTTGACATCAATTACAGCCAGTGAGTTGATCTTAACTATGGCACCGCTTATGAACAGGTATCAGAAAGCGATTGAATCGGCATCTCCAACCGTCACAGCTCTAACTCTGGCAAATAGGGATCCACCTGAGACAACCTCTCGCCTCGAGACTGTTGTTTATTCAGCCACAACGGAAGAGCCTGATGCAACAGTGACAGGCCTAGACTCCTCAACAGCCGCACCACACGAAGTCACATCTCTCTCATTTCTGCCTGAGGACGTGATAGCAGATTCAACACAAGTTTTGACTGCTGTACGCCAAACTGATACCAATGCTCCTGTTTTAGAACCAGGTGCAACCATCCTCCCCACCACGGGTTCTGTTATCCCCGTCTTCAGTCATCGTTCTGCACCCATAAGTTCGATGGCTACCTATGCATCTGAAGGAGTTTCTTTAACATCAACTGATAAACCAGAGACTTACCTCCAGACGGAGCGGACGGATATGTCACTTGCTTATGAAACGAAAGCAGAGGTTTTGGGTAGCACTGCTAGAGCCGCACAAACGGCATCTGCCATTGGCCAGACAATAATCACAGAACAAACCAGAATCCCTCAAGTCACTGCTAATGAAAGTAACAAATCACGATCAATACTGAATCAAATAATCGCCACAAGCATGGGTCACAAAACCACTGGAATCTTCGCGGTGGCTGCTACGAAAACTGGTGCCATATCATACGCACTTTCGACCACTCTGCCAGCACCAGCCAGCACCCAACCAGTGATCAAGCCCACATCAAACTCAGGCGGTACTGCCCCGTCCATACCATCAGCTTTGGGAAAACAGACATCGACCACAGTCAAAGCAGGAAAGCCAGTTGAAACCACAAGCAGCAATAGTGACCCATCTCCTGCACATGACCTAACATCTAGAATAATCCACATCCCAACTGCAAGCCATGTCACTCTAGAAAGCATTTTTGAAGCAAAAGCTATTCTGAGAACTTTCCCAGAAGCTTCTTCGGGGCCTCAAACAGTTTCTACTGGGACCAGTGAATTTGTACGCACGACAGCTGAACCTTCAACGCAGCCTCACACACGCAGAAATACAAGGAGAATGCAGACCTCGAGCCCAAAAACTACTCGTGCTTTCCTAATCGTCGCCAATACAAGCGGCACCAATCGTCTGCACACAGTTACTGCTAGTGCAACAAGGGGAAGAGAGTCTTCAGTGACGAAGACGTCTCTTAGTGCAAGTCATTCTGGTGTGGCAGAGATGGCCACTCAGGCACAGTCAACCTTGCCTACCATGCGCACGATAGATCCTCAGGATGAAGGGAGTGAAAATCGGGATCAATGGCCCGCGACAACTTTGCTTGATGCTTTAACCAGCTCTGATAAAAGTCAGAACCACGCTGGGTCAAAGAATATGATTCCTAGCAGAACGACTAATGGCGATGGAGCCAGCGGGAATCGAATTCAACACTCAACGACAACTTTGCCTGATTTGGCTGCGGCCACAGATTCAGTCTTAGCCGTTGACCACAACAGCAGCGGAAACAAAACTCTGCAATCGACAACTCCCTCAGCTCCTAAAACACCGAAAAAAGAGGCGACTGGAGACATCGAGAAAGGCACAGATCCCGTTAAGGCCACTGGTGACGAAGGAGGCGGGAACCGATCATTACGCCCCACAGTCACTGTGGCCATCACAGAACCTTGGATAGGTCACAAAGAGACCAGCAATGTCCCGTCAACAGTATCAACTCAAATCCCAGATTCTGGTTGGGATAAAGGTTCAAATCAGGCGACCATTCCACCTATTTTTATGTCCCAATCGCAGTTAAGATACACTTTTGATAGTGGAGGGGATATAAATCTGTGGAGACACTCTGAAACTACAGTTCAGGCTAACTCGCTCCTGGAATCCACCAGAGAAATTTCACTCAAGCTATCAATTCCTCCATCCCAGCAACCAGATACTGCCTTTAACCTGCCGACTCATCATCAGACCTCGACTCATGATCAGACAAATTTAGATATTGTTTCCTCACCACAATACAGCACATCAAGACCTGTGCCTGCTTCCGGAAACACCCTAAAGGACGCTAGCTTTACACAAACATTAGATCAAGATGCCAGACCAACTGAAGCAGGCAGGACTCAACCACTCGTAACACAAAAGCAAGCTGTCATATCATTGACTGTATCAGCACCACCATCTGACTCTGCACCACTGGCTACAGAGACACCCGAAATCGTAACTCATTATCGTTCCGCTGACTCGTTTTCTGTTGACACTGTCATACCGATTCTGGAGGCTGATGAGGCTGAGGAAACAGGTAATCAAGCCTGCCCCGCGCAAACTCGGGTAATTCATGTGTTTGCATGATTTTTTAGTGTCAGGCGAATCTGGCACCATACCAAGCGCCACTGGCAATGAGGACACTGACTGGTCAGAAAGTATATCAGAGGCAAACAACGATCCAGGTGAGTCCTCCTCATTTCAGTGAATGATACCTCCTCTGATCAATGTCAATTTCAGATACGACGGCAGCAACAGCAGCGACTCCCAAAGCAGATGTAAGTACTATGCTTTCTTTCTTGCATTGAGCTCAACGAACCACGGCTGCTTGCTTACTGGTCTTTTTGTGTTTTGTTGTGTCGTTTTTTTTGTTGGGTGTTTGTTTGTTGGCTGTGGGGCCGCCCCCTCCCCCGGGGGGCCTTTCTTTCGCCTCTCAGCACGTACAGAGGCTATGTGGAATTCCATGTCATAATGAGCAAATCCGCTGCATGGCATAGCTGATCAGACTATGAGCTGCACCATCCTTATTTGTATCCATTATCCGCAATCCAGTGCAGCAGCACGTCGCCACTCAGCATCCTTAAGGCGCTTGCGGCCGCGGTGGTGCAGCGGTTCGGCATTCGTGTCTGCGTTTTGCTTGGGGGCGAGTGGCTGGACTCGTTTCGGGTTCGATCCCCGGCGATGGAGGTCGGTTTGCTAACCTTAAACCCCCGCTGACCTTGCACGCCAGGCCGTGGGTGACTCACCCGGTACCCTAGAGGTGCTCCGAGTGGAGAGACGGAAGCCAAACGAGTAGACAATCCCGGCTGTCGGATTTCGACAAGGTTCAAAGCCCCACCATTGTCCGGTCGGTGCGTGATCCAGGATGCCCTCGCTTGGAGGTGTTTCTTGTGGAGACACGCAGAGGGCAGCTGCTGTGTGTGCCGGCCCCCGCACAGCCCTGCTTATAATGTTCATGTTCATGTTCATGTTTTACCATATCACCAAACGCTTATGCGCACTCGAGGGTGAAGGGACACATTTTACACGAAATGATTTACCGGCCCGCGAGTCGAACACTCGCCCGTAAGTGCGCACCTGGCGTGAGAGGCAGACGCCTAACCCGCCAGGCCCTTATAAGGTTTGACTGCTGGCTGGCAAGAGGCAAAAACGGGCTACGGCCCACAAAAACTTTAAAAAATCCTTGTGACGCTTACGAAGAATCCGTCTAGCCTTCACTGATTAGCTATCTCATCAGTGTGCGAAGCGTTCAGTAATGCGGCTGGCATGGTACCTTTAAAAAATTTTTTGACAGACTTGAACAATTGAGGTGCCCATTTGAACAGTCAAACATACGTTATGCTTATTGAGAGATAATGTTGTACGCCATTTGCAGGATTCACCTTTGTCAGAGATCGAAAAGATTGTAGCGAAAGTCATGCGAGTTTTGGGTTGCGTGTATATTGTGGCCTTACTGTCCATAATTATTGTTGTTTTCCAGCTGCTTTTGAGGTAATGCTTTGTTTCGTCTCCGAGGAGCTTGTACGTATGTATGCTTGTCTGTTTCAGGAATTACACATTCGAGAGACTAGTCCACTTGTGCCAGGAAGCTTCTCTTCTTCTCGCACACATCGACTTGCTATGTTTCGGGGACCGATTAGGGACGGGAACGGTAAGTGGCACATGAACGCATCACCGCATCTGAGTGTTAGTGGATGATGACTGCGCCATTGTTGTAGAGCGACAAAGTCTGTAAAGTTTCAACTATCGTATGCCAATTGTGCTTTACGGCTGTTAGTTCCTTTCAACTCGTCGAGGCATTGCAAATACACGCCATTTCGACCAATGCGGCTTACTCGAATGGCGTATTTGTTGGCAGCCAACTGTATGTATTTTTCACTGGCTTTGCTGTGCCAGTCCTGATCACAGTGGCATCCCTGGTCGTCCTGAAAGGACCCGGAGCCTATTTGAGTCCTTACACGTGAGTGCATTGCAGTAACTTACGAAAGCATGCTGTGCAAGTAAGCAAACTCACACTGAACCTTACCCTGAATGTCAGCCTCTTTAGGTGCTGGTTAAACATGGACACAAATGCCAGCAAAACAGTCACAATACCAATCGCCTGCTTCGTATTTGTGAGTGCCATATTGCTGGAGGCAGCATCACTTAATTCGACCAAGCGATATCCGACCACACCCCAACATCAGTGGAATTCGGCAAAGTATGTTTTACTTATTTCCAACCGACTCCCACACGGGGCTCATGTTTTTCATTGATTTTTCCTGCTGCTGTTAATTCATGCACTTTCAGAATCAATCACGGCGGCCTGGCTGTTCTCCTAGTAACCAACACAGCTGCCATGATACTTGGCTTGTTGACCATGCATTTTCAAAGACTGGCCTGGCATACTCTAACATTGGGAATGAATGTGGCCAATGCTTGTTTCATCTTTTTCTTTCACGCATTTAGCGAGTATCAGGTAAAAACCAGAAATCAGACCTCTAATAAGTTATTAAAATTAAGAAATTTTCAGTTCCGCTCTTTTCTTCGCCGAACTTTCAATTGTTTAGTCAGGAATTCGAGAAAGATCATAAAGAAATAGATCCGTGACGCCATACTGGGCAAAAGACTTTTAGTAGAGATGTACTATTTGGAAAAAGAGTATATCTGTTAATTTGAACTTTGCATTGAAAAATTCGCGAGGTGGGCTCAAGGTGGAGACCAGCCTTAGCCAACGGAGGACCAGTAAAGACATTTTTGCGCGTACAATCAGAGTGAATCACAGAGAGTGCACAAAAGGCGCAGATAAACGTACTGCAGAGCTGCGTTGACTGTGTTTTCATATATATGATCCTGGTGGTATGTGGATTGTACTGTGGTTTTTTATTCCCCATCTTCCAGCAATTGACAAATTCCTCTGCAGCCAATTACATTCTGTTCTGTTGGACATTCTGCGATGGGCTGCAGAGCAGACACAGATCAAAGCAGACCCAGCAAACGCAAGCATCGGGGCGTTCAGAAACGCTGTTCTTGCACGTCAACTGTGCTGCGTTTTCTGCATCCTGCGTAGAAACTGATTTTGCTGAGCTCGAAAGAAAGAAGCTTTTGTTCTGGGGCTGCAGAGATAAGGCGCATTTTGAGCGTGAGTACATTATTCTCTGCATGAGATACTTGCGCTGCTTTTTTAAAGACATTTTTAAATACGAAACTACAATATGTAAACACTATCAAAAGAAATAAGCCTATTACTAGCTACCGAAATATTGTCACCATGAACGCAAGTATGACCTATCGTATCACAATTGGATCACAAAAAGTATGAACATTATGGAGCAACTAATCAAACACTTTGGTCCGTGACAAAAAACCGTGGAGCAACCTGTGAAATCATGACTGGAATGTAAAGCAAACGCCAATTTCGTTAACACGCTGCATACTCATTGAGCAATAAGGTACGGACTACCACAGCTGACAATCCCAGTTAAAAACAGACTGACTAGTGAGCTGAAAAAAACAACGAGATAGCCCTTTATTTTTTCCTTGAAATTTTTTTTATTTACCATGTTTTGGTTTTATGTATATTATTTTATTTCTCCAATTCTTGCATGAAAAAAGACTTGAGAAAAGTATCCTCAAACCGATGCTTGTCTAAAATGAATTGAGCCCTGTTTGTCGAGACCCAAAGTCTCTTCCTCAGTGATTCCCATAAATGTCCCAGTTTTCCTTTTTCCTCAAAATCCATTCCAGACACATCTCTGGGCTGACCTCAAAACTAGCTGTCACGAGCGTAGCTTTGCTTTTTATGCCAGCCAGACCGAAGATCTTGTTCTCATCTCTGATCTTGATGGAAGGATCCATTCTTTGCAGACGGCCTTCCACTTTCTTCCAAAACCCAGGCACTCTATGGCACTCTATGAGAACATAGTATCCGTCCTCCCGGATACTCTGCCCATCTACTGTACTACAATACTTGCACGACTCATCTACATCTGCGAAGTTGGTGATCCTAGTGTACAGTGCCTTGTACAGGAAACTGTGGTGTATCGACCAGATCAGACCGTCCACATGTTTGCTCGAGCTTATTCTCCAGTAGACTCTGCAGTCCAAATCAGCTGCTCTCACTTTTTCACACCAGTAACTTTGCGTGGCAGCTGTGGCCTTCCCTGTCTTCTTCTCCATCGGGTGTCTATAGACCACTTTCGTTACAACATGCTTTATCGGGTATGTTTTCGTGTCCCGTCCGACGCTGTGCTGGTCAAGCAGCTTGATTTTTTCGTTTCAAGCTTCGCCCTTCTTATATCTTTGTACAGACGAGGTGTCTTTATTTTTCCTTCATGACATAACTTTGCATGCTTAACTCGGTCAAAAAAGCCGTCGAAACATCTGTGCCACACGGCTTCCTGCTGCGCCAGGGTCCTTCTAAGGAGTAACATCAACCTAAATGAGAGGAACTTCCAGCCTATGTCCGGGTAGCCTATTCCGCCTAGGTCTTTGCTCTTGTTCAGCACCAGTTTGTTCATTTTGTTGACTTTGGGTGGATGCCACAGATAATTGTCATTGATTCTTTCTGTGACGTTTTGTAAACCAGTTTCAGGTGCAATTACTAATCCAAGATACCTTAACTTTGAAAGAAAGTATGTATTTGCTACATGAAACCAAACAGAGAAACTTTTGAATGTGCTGTCCTAGTGCCTAATGAGGCGATGTGCTCCCGTACCCCAGTCCAATCATCCACTACTTCCATTCCCTCTTTTCTAATGAAAAATTCGTAGACTTTGCTGCGGGTACTGTGAATGACGAGAGGTGGCTCAGCTTACTCTTAGACTCTGGAAATAGCGAATCCTGTCCCTTGCCCCATTCTGAAAGCTGCTGATGCTCTGATTAGCGTGCTGATGGTGGCGAGCACGGTCTTGACACTTTAACTGTCGATTCAGAAGAGTGCTTCCTGGCTTTGGTTCGCAATACTTGCTCATTTTCATTTTTAGTTGGGTTATTGGTCAGTTTGCATCTTTGTTTTACGCCCTCGGAAATGATGGCCGCAGAAATTCTTGAGGAAGTTGTCATCGGCCGCTTTTGACCTCTTGGAAAGCATGAAACAATGATGGAGCTGCAGCAGGCGTAGAATGGATACATAATTGTCAAAACCACAGCATCTTCTCATAGTCATTTGTTCGATACCTAAGACATGGCGTGTGGAATGTAAAATATTTGTCGACTTCGATCTCTGCGAAAAATACCGCTATCTGCTGGTAGAACTTTGTGGCTCTTGATAGTTACGTATATCAGCAGACTAGGCGCACAGATACAGCCTTTGAAGAAAGGATCGTCAAACTGCACATGATTGGTTTGTGACACAAGAGCAAACTGTCCGCACGTTCAAACGAAGAGGGAAATTCTGGTGTTCTAAACTTTTGTGTTCTCTGTCGCGATCGTCCGATGTGCCTTCCTTGGATCGTCCTCAAAAGTGGTGCTTGCAATAGTAGGTCACACTGTAGCCAGTCCAACTAGATTGAAGGCATTCGGCTGTAACAGACGGACAAAAAAGACTTGCGAACTTTCTCAACCGCACCCTCAGACTCTGCGCAGATGGGTCAGTAAGAGCAAACATAAAGTTCACAGCTGCTATAACCAAGATTTACGATTCCTATAAGCAGCTAATTGCTGAAATAAAGTCTTTCATTTCTCGAAGATCCTGGTTCAGTGACATATGCAATCCTTTTTTAGGTTCTTCATCTTTTTGCATTTGCACGACACCTTCGTCGGATAAGCGATGACTGTTGAAGGATGAAATGTAAGATGCCAGACTAGTTTGTCCGATCATTCATTATCGGCGATCGCTTTTGCCACGAGCATTTGGCGAAGTGTCGAAGAAGGGAAACTGGAGTGAACTGCATGAAAAAAGGCGATGCTGTCAGTATTGTTGAAGGACGGGCGCGGCTGGCAGTAAGTCGTAAAAATACGTAACAAGGTTTTAAAATGATTCGGAGAACATTGGGAAAGAAGATCAATGTAGTCAGCCAGCCGTTGGTCGCTCCAGCTACTTTTATACAGCTCCCTGAGAACTCCCGCTCGAGAGGAGACGCAACGGAAACTGAGTAAAGGCGAGGTCCTCTTAAAGCTTACGGCGAATACTAGTCAGCCGAGGAAACTATTTGCGCATCGAATTCAATAGACGCCGCATATTTCAGTTGGGTTCTTCATGTGAAGATCGCTCGCCGACTAATCGTAAGCTCGGACCTTGACGTTATAGTTACTGTAGTTAATTTCAAAAACTGCTAATATGCTTCACGCTCACGCCGTTACTACGTCGGCGTCCAGCGTTGGCGCTGTCGGTCAGTCTCCAATCGATGCTGCTGCAATGGCGGCCGCTCGACGAGCTGATACTGATGCGAGAGGAAGAGTAAAGTCGTGTATATTCTGCCGATTGAGTCAACACAGTTGTACGGAGAATAGTGACTACTTGCACGAACACCAAGAGTATTTGTTGGTTGTAAGTACATTTTTCGTATCTTCACCTTTTTTGCCAGTAGTTTTCTGTTGGGGGGGGGGGGGGGGGGGGTAGCCAACTTTTCGAGTCTCAGTCTCTGTAGAGCATTATTTGAAATAAATTACTCAATGGCTCTGATATGTCAACTGGGACAAGGTATCTTAGAGATAGTTGGCTTGCGATTAGTGGGACTAAAATTAAATGATGAATTGTTCGAACGATGACACTCTCTGGGGAAATCATAAATGAATAATGAGTTTGACGTTAGAAGACATGAGCTTCTTTTGCAGAATGATGAACTTTTCGTGGTCCCAGATATCAAACCCAGCGCAACCCACCATTTCTTGGTCATACCGCATGAACACATCAAGAATCCAAAGGTGCTTACGAGGGAGCACATACCTTTAGGTAAGTGACGTACACTGTGCTGGGGCTGAATTTGAGTGCCACATGCTAAAGGCTGGCATGACGGCCACGCAGAATGAGCACAAAGTTATGGCAGCGAAATTGCCCCGAGGCTGACACTGACTGGCATTTTTGATGGAGGCACTTTTTAAATCAGACTGTCTATGAGATTAGTGATAAGACTGGCAGGCACTCTTGTTGTAGGATGGAGCAGAATACCAAAAATGGATGAATAGCTTTCTCATTCATTGTTCCTTTTGTAGTAAAGAATATGCAGAAAGCAGCCATGGCAGTCCTGAAGGAGAAGAATCACGGGAAAGAGGTAACGAGCGATTACCGACTTGGATTTCATTGGCCTCCGTTGATCATGATCAAACATTTGCACATGCACGCCTTCTATCCATTGTCAAGCATGTCGTCATTCAATAAGCAATTGTTATTCAAACCCGGCCTTCTCTTTGTTACAGTAAGAATATTGATTTTTACCACTCTTGTGGAAAAAACTGTTTTTTTTCAGCCCGAATGGTTGATTGAACGATTGGAAAAAATCAACGATGAATAAAAATTTTGTCTCTTGATTTTCCCGCACTTGCTCTGGCTGAAGGGAATTTTAAATAAAATGGGAGTCGGATATTACTCGGGCATAAGCAGGGCTATATTGTAGGGTATTTGAAAATCGATCCTCGTATATATTTTTTTGAAATGTGTTCTTTTTCGTTAACGATCTTTTTTTTGTGCGCGTAAGTTTTCTATGTACTCGATTTTGTACAATGAACTACGCATCAGTGCAGCGCATTCTTTCTGCACATTAGTCTTGCCAAAAACGAGATAAAAGAGAGCCTGTTGCTTTTGGTATAAGTATGGAGAAATTGGTCAAATGACACTCGAACGTCACAATCCGAGTGGCATGACGTGAATGAGCAGGAAAAGCTGAGTTCCGCGCATGGGCTGACGCAAGTTTTTGGGGCAACCTACCACAGTTATACGATGAGCCAAGAAGATAGCTAATCTGCAGCTTATAAGCTTTTGAACCCTTTCGAAGTGAATTCGAAAAAGCGTTCTGAAAAGATAGAGCTGTCTTCGTCAGCAGCAGCAGGTTGGCATTAGCAGAGGCATTTCTGCTTTCGATCACTTCCGTTCCATTCTTTCAAGAAAACTCGCCAGTCAAACAGCGGATGTAGGCGCCAAATACATAAGCGCCAGTCAAACAAACTCGAGGGTCAAAGCATAGAAGAGCAATGAAGTAGGTTCGGAAAATTAACAAGTGGTAGGTACGATCGAGAAGCCAAGGCACACTGCTTTGCTCGAAATGATAAAAATTCTTATCAAAAAAGCTTGAACACTTGAGAGCAAGGCAAACTGAACTGAACCCACTTTTTGTATGGAAGGAAGAGTTTGGTTGATAAATAGCAAAAATGTAAGATGCAGTGAGTGGAAAAAAGACCGCGTGTCTGACCATGATGAATGAGCTGTGAAACAGAAACAGCATTGCCGTAGGTACAGTATCTTGGGTGGCGACGGGCGGGTGAGAGATAGCTGGCACAGGTTGCGGACAGGGCTCACCCAACGGCTTGAATGATAACTGATTGATAATTGATAACGAACCGTCCCAACCTTTGCGTTCTCGCATATTCGAGCCACTAGTCATCGGATGTCATGGCAGACAAATGTTCAGTGTTATTGTATCAGCCTCTCATTTCTCCAAAAGCACAATGAGACTCATCACATTACAGAACCAGTGTTGGTTTTCCGATCGAACAAAGCAGTCAAACAAGTTGAATCAGAACATCGATTTTCACCAATCACATCAGCCGCTCGGTTTCTCCAGCAACATGGCCGCCACTGCCACAGCCGAAATGCCGATGATAAAACCAGCAGCTAAATCATACCCGCTCGATTTGTTGAAACTGGTTTCAATCTTACCATCGGTTTCGCACACGGTCACTGTGGTCGACGTGACGGGTTTTGGTTGACCGAAAGTCGTCTTAGTTTCAGTCGTTTTGATTACTTTACGCCAACGATACGGTTCGGCCATAGTGATTTTGGCTGATCGTGAGTCCAATCGATGAAGGGGACTTAAGTGGCCACTCCTAACCGTCTATGGCCGAGATCTGCAGAGGAATGTATGGGAACCCTGTCGATGTGGTTTCATTAGCAGTGCGTGACGGTGTAAAGTTGCAGTGTTGTAAGTAAAGTTGTAAAGAATTAGAGATATATGCAAATACATCATAAGAAAATCAATACTGCTCGCACTTTTTCCTGTAAGCACTTCTTTTAAGGACAGTGCTCGATACAAGAAAAACTTCACCGGAATGGTGCAAGCCACACATTTATATTTCCCGCTATTTTCAAATGCTGCTTATAACATTTGTATATCCTTCACTCTGGCGCCAGATTTTCGTGTGTTGCAGGCAGTTGTTTTTCGCGGCGTCATCTGGCGAGCATCATTCTTGCGAAACTTTTTGTCCTGCTTGGTGTTTTTTTAGAATTCTCTGTTCCGCGGTATGGTTTATTGTCGTGACTGTAGTCAACCTATGTTGATTTTCAGTTTTCATTCGTACCAAATCAAACGATAAAAAGAATTTCGGTAAGATCTTTAGGTTTTGTATCAGTTTCTGAGAATATGTAGTCTAGGCTTAAGGGTAAGAAATACAAACGTCTCTGATCTTAGCCGGGATTCGGTCTCTTGTTTTCTTGCCTTCGACCCAGTCGAGTAACTAACCCATTCGCGGTTTCGTGGCGTAACCAAACGTAGCAGAGCCCTATTTGTGGGTCGGGCTTTCTCGTAGTGGTTTGGCTCCGGCCAAGTCCCCTCCGCATGGGTCATGGGTCTGGTCATTTTCATCCTGGTTGCACCGTAAGGCGCCGTAGGGCGCCGATTATAACGCATTTCCAGCGCGAGGCCCAATGCTGACCTCGAGACAAAGCCTTTTGTTTTCATCTCACTGGCGCACGCACGGCATAGCCAGCACACGTTTTATTGCCTTTGTGTTTGGGGTCACGGTTTTTTGATTTGGGTTGTTTTGATTCGGGGCTGTTGCCTATATAAGACGGGACTTTACCAGCGATTGTCAGTTTATAAGTTTGGTTCTTAGTCCAGAATGAGACTTATTTTCCTAGTGGACGGGATCATTTTGGGGACAGATTGGCCTGTTGATGCAGTGTTTGGTCACATCACAGCCAGTTCTGCCTTAGAATGTTCTGTGGTTCTCGGCTCTCGATAATGGACCGGTTCCGTTCCGTGAATATAAATTTCGGTAAAGGTGCTGTGTACTTCACCGGGTTTATATTCATGCAATGTGGCTGGTATCTCGACGGTTTTTTACTTGTGCTCGTTTTTTCAAACATCACCTCGAAAAATTTGGCGACTGCCCTTGCTGGGTGTGTGTCTAGTTTTGCGGAGTAATGTGCATGACTAGATCCACACTCAGCATGGTTGGTTGCTCATGCGTCGATGAGATTACGTGATTTCTGTTTCCTCTCTTACAGGCGTTCAGCTCCAGATATGTGCATGATGTTGCATTTGTTCATATTGCACATTGTCTGGGCCTGAGTGCTGTAGGCTAAAGTGTGTTGTAGTTCGTTTCAGCTTTGTTTGGCAGTTTTATTTGGTGTCCAAAGCTTGTTTGTTTTGCTTTGGCACTGAATGAAGCTGTCGATCATGCTGACTAGATCATCATTTTTAGGTGTGAAAAGCATCACGGTTGGATGCACTTTCGTGAGTGTGGGCCTCGGTTGATAGTGAACAATTCTATCACCGGGTTCAAACTCACTGTAATGCTCCAGCAAATCGTCGTGGTTGAACACGTCGAAAATTCTTATTTGCAAAAGGTATGTGCATACGCCCTACTGTATAAGGCACTGTACACAAGAAGCAAAGTCTCGCATTTTGCATCTGAGGTTGAAGATTTATTTAGTTAATCATTTATATACGTGCATGTGCGATAGATAACAAAAAACGATGTGGCGATTTTTATATATTTTCTTTGACCTTGATTATTATGTGCGGATTGTTTTTCTGTCAACTTAAATCAAAACCGTAAGGACATCATTCTTTATCTTTTTCCGGACTCTTTGGAGCAAAAGTCTTCTTCGGAACATCGTGAAAAGTAAACTTGTATTTCGCAGCTCCGCTGGTACTCGGTTCGGTACTGGATGTTTTTGGCACCGAAGTAGAAAACAAGCTCGTGGTTTGCTTTTCCTGCGGAACAATCGCCACGGATTTTAAAGTCTCAGTCATAGCATCGAGACGCGTGTTAGTTTTAGTTTCAAATTCATAGTGTCGTTCTTGAATCTTTCGACTTTCGATTGGTAAGTCACGAACTGTATTCAACTTTTCAGAAATATTGTTCAAGAGTTCCAATGCGGTTTGCCAATAGCGTTTATGCATCTGGGTGTCGCAATTGCGAACCACATTAACGGGTTGAACACCTTCCATTTCACCGCGAGCCTCTGTTAATTCCTCTGGATTATCGCTTTCTCCATCGTCACTTTGATCGGAATCTTGATTGTCAGATTCACCCGATTCTTCACGTTCTAGTCGGGACTTCTTCTTTGTTGGACTCTCAGTTGTATCGCCACTTACAATCTCAGACGTCTCTTCAGTATCTTTGTCTTTCCTAGTCTCTTTTTTAGTGCGAGGAGGAACAGACTTCTTTTTGGCTTGGATGATCTTCCTCTTCTGTCCTTTTTTCAAGACCGGTTCTGGGCTTCGATCGCTTGTCATTTCCGCTTCGTTCATTGCCATCATTAGATTTTCCAATGATCGTCGAACAGAGGGGTTCGTTTTACCCATCGCAGACACACGTTTGGTGAAATCTTTATCCATCAGCCTAGTTGAGGCACGAGTTGCGACTTTGTGAGTAGCTTTAGCAGAACCAGATGGTCTTCGAATTTTCGGAGCTGTGGCAGGAATTTTCTCAACGTTGATTCCTTCGAATTCTTCTTGACGATGTTGTTCAGTTTCAACCGTAGGGTTGCCAACCACTCCAACCCATTGACCCTTGGCTTTCATCTTCTCGATGTTCTTTCCCTTTTCTTTGCCCTTCTCCTTGGCCTGATCTTTCTCCTTCTCTTTTTCCCTTTCCTTGTCCTCATTCTTATCTTGACGAACCTGTTTGGTTATACCTTGGTTGGCATCGTGAAGTTCTTGAATCACTCGTTCGTCTTCCTCGTAGCCAGGTGCGACCGGATCCAAAAAAGATCCGGATCCGGCCGGATCCGGATCTACCGGATCTGAAAAAGCCGGATCTACCGGATCTAAAAAAATTTGAACAAAATTTCAATCAAATTCGTTTTTCGTCAATTCAAATCATATGATAAGACAAATCAAACATTCAGAATGAAAAATCAAAGCAATTAATCATAATAATCGATCATCAACCCTGAGAATGCGCTCATTCCGACAAAAAAGATAAATCGAAATTAACGGCTCTCAAATTACATCTTAAAAATAACAGTTTCTCATAAGTGTCAAATATATTGTATTTGACCATATTGTCATAAGTGGTCAAATTCTTCATTTTGTCATAAGCAGTCCAAAATTCAAAGATCCGGTAAGATCCGGCAGAAAAGATCCGGATCCGGTACCGGAACCGGATCCAGTCAGATCCGGCCGGATCCACCGGAACCGAAAGATCCGGTCGCACCTGGCCTCGTAGTCGAGATCCAACTCGTCTAGTTGTACCACGACTGACGTTGTTACTTGTTGTCGAGGAATACCACCAAATATACGCGAATCTTTTTCCATATTTTGATATTGCTTGACTTGATATTTGAAAATTGTTTAAACTGCGAGGGTCATCGACCGATTGTTTAAACTGCGAGGGTCATCGATCGTCCAGTGCCCGAGGACACGCGAATTCTGGGAAAAAGTGGAGTTTCTGTTGAAGAAAGTTGACCCATCACTAATTCTAAGGGAGGAGAATAAGATCTTTGGTATCACCGGCCTACATCGCAAGCATATCGCCTGCTTTGCAAACATGGTTTTGCAGTCAGCACAGCGGTGCATATGGTATGCGAGGGCTGACTTTGAGGATGAAGACAAGATAGTGGACTTGTGGGATGCACTGCGGAGGAGGATGACAGTTTTGACTAAACGAGCCAGGTGCATTCTGTCACCGCGCATGTTCCAGGATTATTTTGCAGAGCCGCCTCTCGTGAATTTGTTAGATTAGGGCGTTGAGGAAATTAACAAAACACAAAAAAAAAAATAAAATAAAATAAAATAAAATAAAATAAAATGAATAAAATAAAATAAATGAAAACAAATAAAAAAAAGAAATAGAATGAAATAAAATAAAAAATATGGAAAAAAAAAAGAAAAATTTTTTAAAAAATCATTCAAAAAATTGATCAAATGGAGAAAGCTTATATATGGTTTCTCTTTTTTTTTTGTGTGTGTATCATATTACTGTGTCATTGGTGATGCTGTGTGAGATTAGGGCCATGATCCGGTGCCAGGTTCAGCTGCTAACATGACTAACAAGGAAAGGAGAAAAGACTTAAGATAAAAGATCAATAAGACCAATAATCAAATGTCTCTTTTTATGGAATGCTATAACGCCGTGCTTTGTTATAGTAAAATTATTACAAAAAAAAAAAAAAATGTGCATCATCTGATCCGAAACACCCGCTTCCCAAGATGGGAATGCCTCAAGCTTCTATGTTTGTCTGCTATTGGCGCCTTGAAGTGACCATCCCAAACGGATGAATGGCGTTCGGTCGCCTAGTTTTGACTAACACTATTGGTCCTTGATTGGCGCCCGTGCGTCTTGGCCGTATTCAAGAACAATAAGTGTGCTATGGCAGTGTATGGATTTTCAGTCGCTGTTCCCGGCTAACAAGTTGTCCGCGGGTTTCGTCGAGGACAGCATTTGGCTCTTGGCTCGGGTGTGCCTATAATGCGTTTAACGAGCCGAAGACGGTACCTGTCCGTTCTCGTGATATGGAGCAATCTTGTGATCTATGCACATAATTAGGATTATTTGAGGCGCGTCGATGAAGACTATGAGCACATACACACCCCCGTTTACACGGAGGCCTTTATCGGCGGGTCGTGCTGGGACGTCCGGCGGAGGAAATGTGACCGGAACCGTCGGCTTTCATGGCCCGTCATCATTGCCGAGTGCTGGCATTAGCCTCGAATCGTCTCACGCTATGCGTATGGCCTCTGCCGCCTCCACTGCACGTCATCCGCAGTACCCTAGTGATCAACAGTTCGATTCGTCGGCCACTGAGCAGCATCGACGCTCAACGAATGTGAATCGATTTCGTGCACACAGATCATTAGATGCGGCTGATTTGTGTGAATACGATCCGTTACTTCAGCATCATCCATCTGATGCAGGCAGCGCAGCCCCACCGGCCGATCCGCCCGCTCCTGGTGACCCGATGGGTGGTAGTGGATTATACCTACCCTACCCTGGCGGATACTCATTATCTCAGGGCAATCTATTGCATTTGAGTTCAGCCTCTGGTGCTCAATCGAGCATGGGCGGACCGTTCTCGAACGCGCTACTATCAAGTGGACCATACGGACAAACATCGGGAGCTGCGTTTTCTAATCCAACATTATTGTCATCATTTCCTTTCATGGGTGCGGCTGGTGGCAGTCCCTATCCTTATCAGTCCTATCTACAACAACACACTGGTTCACTCATCCCGCCTCCCTTTTACGTACAAAACACGAATCGTAGCGACCATTATTCTATGACACTACCAATTCTGCAAAGAGAATATGAAATTTTACGACGAGAATATGAAAATACAATTCAAAAACTTAATTCTAATATGGATAGTATTAAAAGTTTTTGGAGTCCAGAATTAAAGAAAGAGAGATCAATGAGGAAAGAAGAAGCAGCTAGGTCGGTTTTGATTCATGAACAGTTACGCATGGTTTCGCAAGAAGCACAGGTACGGTCACAAATTCATTGAATTTTTGCTAGGCGAAACATTGAAAAAGTCTATTTTACCTTGCTATCTTTCAAGCTTGACTGGTTAGTCACCTAGTTAGTGCTTGCCTGTGACCAAGGGGAATGGCTTGTGTTTCTACTTGGACTCCTGGCCAATAAAGCTCCAGGCTGCTTCGAACAATGAACCAATAATGAATATGGAAAAAGTCATTTTCGATGTGAGTTTTCTCAATGGCCGCGTTCCCCTTCATTTGGCACAGTGAACGTTTTTTGCTTGTCGGATAAGAATAGGGGACTAAAAATATGAGTTCCCACTTGGCCGTCTTTTTTGCTTGGTTTGAAGGCGAGTAGGAATGAGCGTAATTATTTAGGCCAGCGTGGCACGGTTTCATCTCGGCCTCGTAAGATGATGGGGGCCAGTCCCAATGAGGCCTTGGGGTTCTTGTTTTGCCATTTATTTTAGAAAATTCGTTTTTCTATGGCACGGTATGCTCGTTTGTCTTTGCTGGCTTGCCCATACTGGCACGGACTGGACTGGTGTGCTTTGCCACCAATGGCCCATTTCCTCAACGCTACCGTACTCGCTTCGTGCAGGGTTATGGGCGGTAATGGTTCGGATATGGAGGGTAAAACGAGAACGGGCCTAGCCCACCCGCGCTGTCTTAAATGGTCGATACGATGTGGCGCATTCGAGCTTAGCACTAGCTGCCTTTGCCTTATTGGAGATAAAGTTTTTGTGCGACAGAGCGGACATCCAACACTTGGCAACCTGCTCGCCTTACTCTAAAATGTCTCTATTCCGCCGACGCCCCACAGTTTATAGAATGCTAGTCCTTGTTCACACGATGCGAAAGTTAGCATATTAGCTAGTTATCTTGAAAAGTGACGTCCGTCCTTCTGGCCCTCTCCATACTTAAACCCGAGGTCAACATTTACGGGGGGCATCGAGTGAGCCGAGACGACGGTCCCTTGACGCACTAATTCCATCCACGAACTAAGCTATGTTGGCCGGAACCAAGCGCCAATCGCTACTTTATAGGCATTAACCGTTGGCTCAAAAATGCGCTTGCGTACTTGGTAGTCTTGCGCGCCCAGTTGGCCCTAGCTCATTGATCATGCTGCCAGAGTTCGAGCTTTGGCGAAGTTGGAGCAGTTCGGGGCAGAGTGGAGGGAGAAGCAATAAAACGGAAGCTGTTGGTCCTTTTTGCCAACCACGCCCGCCCTGGCCTTGTCAAAAAAGATTAAAGAAGCAGATGCAATCAAAATAGACACGCTTTATTGCCCTTCCATATATGGCTCTGGTTATATCTACTTTGCATATTTGGCTCGATCTCGACTCGGCTTGTTTGCGCTCCAGGCAAAATCAATATTATGGAACATGCAATAGCGTAACCGGACAATGGCACGATGTTTGTACTGCCATAATGGCAAGTGCTAAGGTCTAATCAGGTAGAGCGTGTGGGTGGGTGCACTTAGCGAAAAAAAGACACTATAGAGCAAACTACGCCTGGCAGTCTCCTCACGGCCTATTCACCTCGTCGTTCGTACAAAGGTTTGTTTCAATACTGTAGGGTACGTCTGTCTGCATGTGTCATTTTCTTGAGTCGGATCGCGTGACAGCGTCTGGCAGTCAGTGGAGCTGAACAAGCATACACACAGCATGCAACATATCGAGAATGTTGGGGAGAGATCCAGGCAGAATCAGATACCATGGACTGGATCAACCTCTCTAGCCATGGCATGCTGAGGTTTTATGCATGAAGTTTGGAAACATATGAGCATGTCATCATTCAGATCTGATACAGGCATCGAAACTTTCAGGTTCCGATCTGGGAGCCTAAAAATGTTCTCCTCAACCCACGCTAAGGATTAGTAGTCGGACCTCCAGTCAAACCACCAGTGCCACATTGTGCCGAATGTGTCCCCTTCGAAAATTCTGGGTTTGAGAGATCTCTGGAGTTAGCTTTCTTGGAGTAAAAAAAGAGATATTCGCTTTGTGGCTTCCAAAGCTGCTCAAAACTCAAACATTTAGTGGCATTAATCATGAAAATTGAAGTTCTGACCCCTCAAATGTGCCCCTTGTCCAGCAGGTGGGGTGTGGCTCAGTGGTAGGCGTCAGCCTGCTAATCGGGAGGTCCCGGGTTTGAAGCCGTGAGTTAGAAAACTGACATGAGTCGTGCGCACTACCCCCACTGTCAACCTGACAGTTCGAAAGCTTGGAAAAACAGATAAAGGGACTGCTTTGGTGGGGTGCTTGGACAGCCTTGTCTGCCTTGACCCCTTTCGGATGCCCGAGAGGAACTTGGGCAAGTGTAATAAAAGCTTTAGGTTTAGCTCCTATTTGAAATTTTATGTCCTCCAAAGAGACTTTTGAGCAAACACGGTATTTTCGATAAATACGAGTAACATGAAATGTCCTACTTTTCCAGAGACAAGCTCAAGTTATTCGCCAGTTACAAACTGAACTGCAATGCCAGTACGAGTTGTCAAGAACGATTCGAGACACCGAGATGCACTCAGTGTCCAAAGAACAATACGAAGCTGTTCGATTGGAACGCGAGAGGTGAGACGGGGTTTGTTAGCTTTGGATTGGTTTTGTTTAACATCCCAAGGGTTTGAAATAGTGCTAACATGGTCTGGTTACTAAAAAGCGTGATAGAAGACACCCATTTCGCCCCCCCCCCCCACTTTTATTCTGATCTGATGGTTCTGTTTCCGACTGGACGCTCTTCCGAACATCTCGGGTGATGGCTCTTTGGCAGGGAAGCCTCAGATTGATGATGCCTATTTGACTACTTGGCTTACCGTTAGTCTTTCTATCGGGATTCAGTAGGATGCCTTCATCAGAGCTCTCTGCCTTCATCTGGTGGGCTGGGGTGAAGTTATTTTCCTCTTCTGGCCAACTTGTGGTATGTGATCTTTTGAAGAATTTGCTCGCCGTTTAGACTTCATCGAGAACTGACATTGGCCAAAGAAACTTTAAAAGACGTCGAAATGCAAATCGAGTCGCAAAGGCAGACATTAGCAGCCAAGGACGAGTCCATCAAGAAGTTACTGGATATGCTTCAAGCGAAAGGTACCACTTTGATGCCACTAATAAGTACGTCCCTTGATCTTTACGTTTTCTTTCAGGGACCCTGACGTACAGTTCTACTCAAGATCGTTTGGAGCTGGAACAATGCCGCGCGCGCCAAATCGAATTGGAAAATCGATGTCGTCGATACGAAGCTTCGTTGCAGCAAAAAGATCAAGATATTCGGTCGTTGAGAGACGAATGCATGGCTGCTTCTGAAAAATTGCGTCAAACTCAGAATCAGTTTGGTGATTATCAACAACCGCGTTTGGGCCTGGGGTCATCATTGATGAATACAGAGTTGGAAACTACCGCCCTGCGATCACTGGTCGACACTAAGCAAGCGCGTATTCATCAATTGGAGCAACGTATTACCTCATACGAAAGCGAGGTGGCGCATTTGAGAGAATTGAAAGGATTAAGCGGATGTAGCCGAGATTTTATGGCTGAGAAATTGGTGACTGATCGCGAATATCAAGAAGTCAAAGCTAAAGTAGATCAGTTGGAATCGGAAGTAAATAAGAAGCAGACTGAGCTGCAAACGAATCAAGCCCGCTTGACAACGGCTGAGGAACAAACGGCTGATTTGAAGAAAAGGATCGATTTGACAAGAGATTCGTTAATGGCGAAGGAGCAACAGATCAGTTTGCTGCAGGCGGATGTAAGTCATGGTTTTGAATTGTGGTATCGGATGAGAGCAGTCCAAGGCACAGCAGGGGTCCCATGAAGACCAGTTTCGCAGGGATCCCATGCCCACGGCGCTCCCACTGGGATCAGTCACTATCCTGTCGCTGACTGAATAATGATTCGAATTCAAATAAAGTAGTTTCTTGTCTAAGCAATTCACCATGTTCTGCAGCCAGCAGACTCGAAATGCCTGTCTATTATTGGTAGCCAGCGCACTGGAAAGGCACAACGTATTCAGAATTAGGAGGAAGTAGAACAAATACTGTAGGAAAACAAAATGATTAGTCAGTGAAAACTAAACCTGTTTTTAAAAATTGTCTTGTGCCTTTAAATGCTACTGCATGTCATTAGCCAATTGGTTCCAGGCTAAGATTGTCGAGTAGATTTGTGAAAGATTCTGTTCGAAGAAGAAGGGGTTAGCCTCTTCATTTCTAAAGACCCATGCACTTGCACCGTTGCCCCCGCATGACCATTCCTCCGACTCTAGGTGAAAGCTTTACGAGGCAAATTGGACTCTCGCAACGAGACCATCGAACAGAAGACGCAGCAACTGCAACAAGCTCAAATCGAGAAAAATCGACTGCAGAATGACCTAACTGATTTGAATGAGCAGTTGAAGATTCGGGATAACAAGTTGGCGAGTCTACAGAGAAAGGTAAGTGGGAACGACCTCGCGTGCAAATGTTCTGTGACCAGTATTTGCATCATAGCTGTACATACAGCATAGGACCACCTACGTACAAGCTGTGCCCCGAAATCCTGAGTGTTTCTGAAATGCAGCCTTTGGGGCCACACTGAGGGTGCTAGGGCAGCTTATCCAGGTGACTGTGGCGGTCAGTACAATAATTATATACATAGAACGACCCTTCTACATTTGAAGACTTATCGCAATAAAACCTTGTCATACCCCTTTTTCAGATCGACTCATCGGAAGACATGATCAAAGAACGGGACAATCAAATCGAAATTTTGAAACAGCGAATAGCTGCTCCCCCATCGTCGAGTCAGCAACAGAAATTTCAGGTACTATTTCCTTCCTTGCCCCTCCATATCATTTGACCACTCTTACTCTGCAGGAGCAATTGGAAGAACTGAATCGAGAACGTGATCGGTTATTGCAGCAAATGCGTGAGCAAAGCGATCGCATCGAGCAAGAACGTATTGAAGAGCAAGATGTGCATCGTCGGGAGGTGCGCGATTTACGCATGGCCATCGAATCACTGCAAAAGGATATCACCGATCGTCAAGTATTGCCTTGCATGCTCTATTGCACATATGGTCTATGTCTATCTAGGATTTCGGGAGGGGTGTCAATTACCTTGTTATCTAAGGAAGGCTACAATCTGATGAAACTCTCCGCCTTTCAGGTCCTAATCGAGAGCCAGCACGAAAAGATTTCGGATCTCAATCGAGAAGTGACTGCTTTGCGATCCGATGTGCAAACCCAAGCAGCGAGACAAGCCGATGGAGATTTCTACGTTAATGAATTCGAACGACTGAATCGAGACTTGCAAGAAACCAGAGCAGAAGTAGAGAGATTGTTAAAAATTGTATCGGAATTAGAAAAAGAGAAAGAAGCATTGAATGCTGCGATTAGAAATCTCGAACGGTAAGTAGAATAGGAGGGACGCAATTTTCTTCCCTGTCCCTTTGTGCTTACTAATCACTGCTCACAATTGCTTTGCTCACGATCAGGCGTTCCAAATATCCCTCGTGGTAAGGCCAGTGTTGCTAATGCAGCTATTGTTATGTTTCTGCTTGCGGTGTCGTCCCCATCTTTTCTAATGGCTTGATCGGGCTGGTGGTAGAGCTGGAATAGAAGATAGATATTGCTCTAGCATGTCCATGGCCTCCTTGTACTCGTTCCATCTATTTTCCTTTCAGGCAAATTGAAGATTCCCAAACTCGGTATAGCACAACATTCGAAAAGAAGATAGGGCAATCATCAACGGTGTCCGAAATGAGTCAAGATAGCAAACTGAGTTGGGATCAGCAAGTAAGTGGCTGCCTGGCAGATGCAATACAGCAGTTGCGCCACTGGAAGAGAGGATAATTTTTTCTGTTTTTAGGCACGACTTCGTCAGAAAGAGCAACGTGTTGAAGAATTGGAAGAAGCCTTGAAGGAAAGTGTCAATATTACTTCGGAACGTGAACTAGCCATAGCTCATCAGAAGCAGACGACCCAGCAGTTGGAAGCAAAAGTGAGTGGTTCTGTTTCGCAAGTGGCGAGGGCCAGGGACAAGTTGGTCAAGGAATACGAAATGTCTGGAAATCCTAGAAAAATAAGAATTATGGAGCCAAAATCAGGAAAACCTGTCAGAGGTTGCATTTAAAGGTTTCAAATTTCGAATCACCCTGCTTTCTATGTACCTGTTGATTATGCTGAAGATCAATGAATCAGATGAAATTGATTTAGTATTCGAGGGATAATGTGAATATAATCATGGGAAAAATCAAATTTTTGTCTGGGGAACCTTGATAAAATTATTTATCCCTCCTTGTATGAACCCTGTAATGACCCGATTTGGGTATCTACTGGACTCTGCGTTCCAATGTGACAATGAAGAAGTGGTGACATTTGCTTCGTTTCAGGTAAACCAATACAAAGAACAGCTGGGCAGACTGCAATACCAGTATGATGAACTCAGTAACAAACTGGCGATTTTGAATAAGGATAAGCAAGACAAGGATTCGCTGATACGATCGTTGAAACACGAAAGGAAGAAGCACTTGGAAGAAGTGTTGCAGCTAAAGTAAGAAGGTTGGCAGGGTTGGTCAATGTGAGAGCAGTGTAGCCTGCTGCTGTGGTAAGTCTCTCTGAAATATTTCCTCCTGGGCTTCGGTTTAGCTTTCGGTTTAAGTCTTTGCGGCTCAGGTTTGCCTGGTCTTGCACATCTCCAGTCGACTGACTGCTGTAGTTGATTCTGGATTTGAGAGATCTGAATTCCGAATGCCTTCTGGAATATTAAAGATTTTGCTTTGTGGGTTAAAAAAATGCTCAAAAATGTACTTACATACAGTATATCCATCTAAAATTTCCCCTCGAATGTTCCTGTCTGGACCCCAATCGTCATCATGCTTTAGCCATTGGTCAAATATATGAGAGTGCACATTAGGATGAGAAACGCACAGTACAGTATGCATGCGCAGTGGCATAAAAAGGTAGACTTTTAATTACGCTCGTTGTTGTCTTGTCCTAGTTCACCAAAGTGCTCTAACTTTCAGGGAAGAAGCCCTCCTGGCGGCTATAAGCGAAAAGGATGCTCATATTGCTCTTCTTGAAACATCGCAGACCAAGAACCCTGAAGAAGTAGAAAGTCTGCGTCGTCACAAGGATAAGCTAATCAAAAAATTAAAAGAAGAAAATGCGCGGCGCATGAAGCTATTTAATGAAATGAAAGAGTCCAGTGCAACCAATGCAATTGCACTGATCTCATCAGCACCAGTTCGGCCAGTTCAAATGGAGACATCACCTGGCATATCTTCTTCTTTGGCAAAAGATCTCAAGTTTTCACCAGTTGATCAGGTAAGGTTGCGGGTTTATTGTTTGGGTATGATTCATGCTGCTGCAACGGGGGGGGGGGGGGGAGGATATTGGTGCGACGTACTACGTACATGCAAAATTTGGAACCATTTTCTGCAGCTGCTTGCTTATGACTGGCTGGCCTGTCCTTGTTGAATCAACCTTGGCTGATATGCTAGGCTTTACTTTTTGCTGCTTCGCCTAGGACGATGATACCGAAGGAATTTGGGCCTGAATATTGACCAACAATCAATCATAAATCGCCTCAAATGCAAATTTACTGCCTGTTATTCTTGCTTACAATGAGCCTGGTCCCTCTTGCTTAAACTGTATCATTGGATGACCGTATCATTTGCATCATTATCCCAGCTATGGCGTATCGTTGTGGCTCGTACCAGGGTGCCTTTCTTGCTTACATGATCGGTTAGTGACCAGCCATCGATGGCCTATGGTGTTTGGTGACGCGTATGGCTTGGTATGTAACATCCGCTTTTTAAACCTTTCGTTCACTTGGCCTCTTTTTACTTCTGCTGTTTTAGATTGTACAATCAATTCGATACGTGGAACTGCAAAAGAAAAAATTGCGTGTTTTTATCGATCAGTTATTGGCCTGCATTTTGGATATCGACCCTGAATTACTGACTGGTCTGCCCAGAACGCAGCAGTCGTCTGGAGTCGATATAAAATTGTTAAGAAAACTCACTCATGAACAGGTAGGTTTTGGTTGTGCATGGGGAGGGAGGGGTGGATAGGAAATACAGAAACCATTTTCCTCAAAAATCTCTAACCGCTTTTCTCGCTGCTTCCGATGCCAACAGACTTACACCCAGATCAGGCATAGGGATTGCTCTGCACAGGGGTCACACATCAGTGAGATAATCAACTACGTAAGCACACAATTGATACACGAGGAGCATAAAAGTACTAAAGAACAGCAGAGGAATATTTCTGGGAATGCGATAAAATCCAGTTTTATAGCAACAGACTGAATAAGATGCACCGAGAACGTACGGGCGCTAGACTGACAAGAGTGCCAAAGGCAGGTTATCAGTGCCTAACACCCTATTTCCCCATGTGTCTCTCATCTACTGATCGCCTGATGCTAGAATGCCTGAAGGACTATGGCAAGAGGGCTATAATACTATTTGCATAGCTCAGGTTGATCTTTCGTCCCCATTCAGGGCCCTATGACAGAGAAAATAAGCTTAAATAAATGCCAGTTCCGGTTTAGGGCTAGGGCTAAGTTGGATTTTCTGAAGGACCCATGTGGTGTTGTTTTGTGATGTTTTGAGCCAAGTAAATCAGATGTATACGGTACTACAGTAGAGTCCTACCCATAATCGTAAGGATCAAACGTACCCCCTAGGGCGGTGGGGGGGGGGGGGGGGGGGGGGAGACAGGTAGAAGGACGTCACCATATCTGAAGATAAAAACTCCTCCAAATTTAGCTTTTACTCGAATTACAACAGCGGGATACGGACTCACTGCAATTACAACGATACGCCACGCAATTGATGCAACGACTGGCCTTAGTCCAGCCCACTCTTGTTAGACGAGCCATGAAGTTGCTTGATTCGTTCAATGGCCATCCATCGACGAGCGAAGCATTTTTTTACGAGCGTTTGAGTCGACATTATCAGAAGAAACACGCTCAGAGACCAGTCTCGGTCTTACCACCGTCTACAATCTCGCCTTCTCAGCAAAAGCAAAAACAGCAACATCCTCAACATCACGGAGCGCTATCCAAGTCAATGATCTCTTTACAGGCTCTTCGATAAAGTGGCTGCATCCATTTTAGTATTATTTAAACTGTAAAAATCAAATTTTTATCTTTTCCTACAGCATATTCTTGTTCTTTTTAAAACTGTGTTTCCCAGTGGGTGTCGGAACGTAGTCGTGGATTAGACTGGTCTCGGCTTTGCTCTCTTATGCACTCGTGCTCAACTTGTGTTTGTGTTATGTACGATTTTACGGATGCAATGTACTTAGGGACCTTAGGCAGAGGCTACTTGTGTTGTATACCGTCCCTATGGTACGTCTTGTTCGTAGTATGGTACTTTTAGGCTTATGTGTTCTACCCTAGTTCCCTGCCAGTTTCGACTTCTTGCAGGGCTGTACGAGCTTGATGGGATTAGATTTTTGGCTTTAGATGAGAATCTTGGTGCTTCTAGACGTGATGGAATCTCGGTGATGATGATAGTATCTAGATGTAGAAGGTAATAGTTATTTACTTGGTAAATAGATGGAACGTTCGGCTGACACGTGTTCTATGTTTATCGCTAGACTGGTGAGAGTAGAAATTCGCTTTTTATGTGCCTGGTGATGACTTGTAGTTTTATGCGCGTAACAGTGATCTCGAATGTAGGCATTGATGATTAGATGTGATAAAGACGACTGTGATAGTCTGTGGCGCGGGATGGGTGCACTTGTAGGGCCTTGTCATTTACCCATTCATCCATCAAGAAATAGCGTGTTGGATAGAACACGCCATGAGCTCTACCATAGTAGATAGAACAGCGTTTCCCATGGGCTTCTGATCGTCCGAGCATGCAGTGGCGAAATTTTTGGGATTAAAGCAAAAGCAAAAGTGGTAAAGGAAAAAAAAGATGAAGCATATCTTTCTCTGGAAAATTATCCACTTAACCACATCATCACCAAAAGTATTTGAGAAACGCCAAAGGGCGACTTATGGAAGCGCCACGGAAGCAAATCTTTGTTCTGGTCACTGTGCTGTACTGTATTTGCCTTGCGTGTACATTTTTCCCTCGCGTGTTCATCAAACAGCTAGTTTCTCAGAAATGGGAACGAATGTTGCCATTTCCAAGTTTTAAGATACATACTGTGTATTCTGATAATGTAATCTTGATAATCGTTCCAATGACGTTTTTGTTCCCTTTTGTGCGTTCTGAAGAGGCTATGAATTCAAAACGATCAGGACTCCCTTTGTCTATCATGGACCCGTTGGGCCGCCCTCTCGCCTATCGATGCGGGCTCCCTCTCAGCTTACCCGGGCCCTGCCATATCCAGTGTTCCTGGTGGGTTCTAGGAGCGGCCAGGCGCACTGGTAGTGGGCACGTCACGATTCGAGGAGTGCATCGTCGATCCCGCTCAGGGGAGGATGCGGAATCTCGTATGACCCATCGGTCGATCGTACTGTAGGTTCGGTCCATTGTACACAGAGGTCACTGCAAGTATGAGCGTCGCACATAGGCCGTCAGGAACCCGTCTTACCGAGACTTGTGCGTTCTGGAATTCACCAATGACTCGCCAAATTCCAGCTTCACTTTTAGTATTTCAATCGCAGATTTTTTGCGATAAAGTTTTGCAACCACCGGGACTCGAACCCAGGTCACTCGCTTGGAAGTCGAAAATCGTACCGATTCGACCTCAAGTTCAGGGTAATACACAATACGATGTTATCGCGGGGGGGGGGGGGTAAGTGCGAGGTGCAGAAATAATGCATGGGGCTGGATTAGCTCTCTACAACGCTAGCCACTTTGCAAGGACTTCTCCAGTCCAGCGACAGTGCCTGGTCAGTCCATGTTTGAGTATGTGCAGCACAGTCCTCTTCGCTAAATTTTAAAATATGATTGAACAGTAATAAAGACTAAAATTTTTTTTTTGATTAATAGAAACAGTTTTGTACGTGTATGTCTTGGGGCATCAAGTGTTGACACATTCCATAAGCCATGTATATAATCCATATTGCTTACTTCAAAGTGTCATAGAAATGTGCCTACATTTGCATAGATTATATTATTTCTGTTATTTATCCTCAGCGCCTGTTATGGGCAGATGTGGCTTCCTGAGTGCAGGCGGATGTGGCCTAGTTTCTGCGGCAGAGTAAACACGCTCGGAACAAAAGACTTGACATGATTTGTGACGTCTTCAGCACGAGCATATATCGCAAGACTGGTGCTGGTGCAGAATTAAAGGAGCAAGAATTTCAATTGCACCTAGCCCTCGGCTGAATTCCGAAGACCTAATATGGATTTTATATTATAGCCTGGAATCACTCGAATGGTCACGCCTCCGTCCGTGCAGCAAGAAGGTTACAGTAGGTCATGGAATGGCCGTGTGTCATTCTGTTGGAATAACGCCTATTAATGTAGGTATGTAGATACCCGATCAAAGCTCTGTCCTATTTGTAAATCACTAACTATATTGTTAGAAAACTTTTATTTGGGGATTCGGTACTTACTGCTGGGGTAATTGGTTGAATTGCGCAAATATGTTTTGTAAGTTCTTCGATACGACAAAAATCTTGCCTCGAATTTGTGTTCCAGGTCCCGCATAAGTTTGGGTTCCATTTGTGTTCCAGGTCCCACTGACCAAGCTTTCAAACTTTCAAAATTAGGACCTGACTGACCTGATCTCTGACTGCGAGTCGACTAGAGATCAGGTCAGAGCTCGATGTCATCTGCTAACAGGACGATTTCTCAGTTCCGTCACATTCAGACTGACATTTCGAATTAGACTGGCTGGGGGGCATTGTGTACGGTTTTTGAAACACCAGGATCTGTCGATCCGAAACCAACGGACATCATATCGCTGTGCCAATCAGCCGCATGCTCATGCTGACCCGAAGTGGAAAAGTGGTTTTTTTGGGCTGGGTTCGAAAACAGGTCAACTTCCACTACCCAAAACCACTCCTGAAAAACCCGACCCAAGCCAACGCAAAAACCAAAAGAATGGGTTGGGTTTTGGGGCCCAATGTCGGACCTGGATTTAGGATATTCCTAGCATGTATGTACATGTACTGTACGTGGCGCAGGAAGTGACGCGCAAAAGGCCCTACCATCATAAATTGTCTTTTGCTGTGTGTTTAGTACAGACTATGTACGTGAATGTAATCACGGGCGCGGTGGCTATTTCCTGACAAAAGGTTCATGCTCATGTTTTACCATATGTGAACTCGAGGTATGTGTGCCATATACTTGTGACTGCTGAATAATATCCCAACCATCCCCAGTTTTCTCCTGCAATACGCAGTCATCTGATGGTGGTGTCCTGGTGGCAGATAACTTGGAGCGAAGAGACGCTGGTCACAAGGTACTGAGAGAAACGCACGGCTAAAAGCTAAGCTGACCCTACTTGGCTTGTGTAAAATAGGATAGACTAGGGGCCGTTCAATACGACGTCGTGTGCGAATTAGGAATTTTTGAACCCCCCCCCCCACTACAAAGGATCTTGCGTGACAGGTGCGATTGTCACACGACGGCGGTGGAGAACGTGGAAGTAAGGTGGCAGAGGTAAAGTAGACAATGTAAAAGTTACAGACAGTAAAAGATGACTGAAATGCTTCCCATGCTTGAAGCAGGCAGAGTGTGACTGTACTCTGCGTGCGCCTAACATGACGAATCATACGTGCAAACTGTTGATTCATGGAAGTGACTAGCCAAAAGCAGACTACGCCAGGCTCTCTTGGTTGGAAATGCATGCTATATTGGCTGTCGAAATCTCACGTGTTCTTTTAGTCCTTCCCTGATTCATTGTGGCGGGGTTAGTAACTAATAAGAAGTAGAAAGGCTTTAAGCTGCACCCAACGAACGGGTTGAACAGCATCAGGCGATTTCGCAGCCAAAGCTTTTTTGAAGTCTAGGACAGCTGACTGCGAAGAATCAAGATAAGTTTTGGTTGGAACGAAAACGGGTACGCCTGAGGCGGGTTGTTGTCGAAACTGCTCGTTGCTGGCTGCGCCCGGGCTAGTCATAGTCTGCACTTTGAAAGAAGGGTGCTGACGGTTCGCTCGACTTGTTTTGCTTGGCTGTGTTTTGAAAAACAAGATGGCTCGTCTCGTGCTGATTGGATTCCTCGCTTTGATTTTGATTGGTAAGATAAAATGTTTCTGAGGCTAAGGAAAAGAAATTGACCAAAGTGGACTACAGGATTTGGTCGTGCTTCGGTGCCTCAGTATCAAAGGACACAAACGGGCGACGATAATGGCTTGAAACAATTCTTGATGAAGAATAACCGCTTACCGTATGCCAATGAAACCGTATCTTCGAATCCGGATTTCACTGACCGCCCAAACGTGCGGGTGAGTGAGCTTGAACGAGGTTGGGTGGCCAGTCACTGGTGGGAAGGTCTAGAGGGCCGGAACGCGGAAGCCCTGACTACACGCATGGGTGCCGTTTCTCTGCCTGTCTTACATACAATACTGTACTGTAGGGCATGAGTAATAAAGTGTGCCAGGCGGACGGGCATGTGGTGGGGAATGGCCGCCGATCAACGAGGCCAGTCCTGTACATAATATGTATGCTGGCAAATGGAGGTCATTCTTCCTGGTCATACGAATAGGTGGTCACATGGTTTAAGGTCCCTATGGACCCTGTGTCATCACAGTCATTCCTGACCGCATGGCCGTGCTCAGCTGTGGGCCAGTCGTCTGTTCCGCTACAGTAGAGGTCTCACCGACGCCCACCCTGCTGTCCTGTCTTAGCTGGGCTAAGGCAGGGGCGGGGCTGGACGGCGGCCAAGCCTAGCGGAGCAGTCGTCAGCCCGAGGCTTGTTCAGTTTCGTTTTTGGACTCATTGCTGTTGTTGCGTGTGAATAAACGCTACATCGGCAAGCCCCAACCACAAAGCCAAACCTTTTCTGACCTGACAGTGAGCGCGCTTTTGGTCAGCTTATATTTTGGCAGCGTGGCAGTTCCCTTGCCAGATTCTAGTCCACAGGAGGTTGCGACCAAGGATGACGCATGATCATCGTCCCTGCTAGTCTGTGCACCAATGGCGTTCGATTGTTACAGTCACGGTGGCCTAGCGCACAAGTTAGCCTAGATTAGCGGCTTAGTAAACGCTAGAATCGTGGGGCCAGACTGGCATCTTGTGATTTGGTCCCCCAGCCAATTTCTCCGCACTGCGCTTCCAGCTTTTTGAGAGGTGCCCCTTGCATCCCCGCCCCTGGAACCCTCTCTGAAAATGAAGGCAACATCGCACACCGACAAACATTCAACACAGCTGGGCTCAAATTTCAAGGGTGGGGTTGGGAGACCAAAGCGGAAGAGTGACGTCAAATTGCTCAAATTCGTTATTCTTTTTTGATGAAGGAATGAGACACTCACACTTGTTAGTCTATTCCATAGGCCCATGGGCCCATGGGCTATTTTGGTTTCCATGCTTTGGAGGCCAGTTCGAGGGAAATTTTATTTCTATTTCAAAGTCTCGGTTTCAAAGTCTGTTGAAAACTTATAAGACACACATAATGTGCCCTCACATTTTTCACACATAAGCTTTTTGACAAAAAAGTGGACTCTATTGGTGTACTGGTGTACAGGGGGGGGGGGGGGCACAAAGGTGGAAAAACAATTGGCCCCTAGACTGTATGAGCGGCTACGCACTTGTCAAGTTTTCTAGGACTGGACAACCTGCGAAGGATGCAAGCTGTTGGTTACAGAACTGCGTAGCATTATTAACAACCCGCAGGAGGTGGCTAACTTGAAACAACTTTTAAGTCGCGTTTGCGAAATGCGCATTATGTCGCGATACAAGGCGGAATGTTTGAACATGGTCAACAATCTGATCACCGTTTTGCACGAGATCGAACCACTTCTGGTAAGTTTATTTTGAGATTATCTTTTTTTCTGTTTTGAACGCTTTGATTCCAGGACAACCCGACCGCTGTGTGCCAGGAACTGCAGTATTGTCCGCAAGGTCGTTTCTCGATCACTCCAGCCAAGCGTTTATCCTTGTTGTTAGCTTACCAGGCCGTCGCGACATTACGCCCATCCGGTCGTGTGTCAGACGTTGCTTGCGATGAGTGCATATTCGCCGTGACTGAGCTAAAAAGCTTGATTCAAAGTGCTTCGATTCAGGTGAGTACAGTGTGGAGATAAGGCATCAGTATTGTTCTCTTATCATAAACGTCGTTCTAGGCCGAACTGAAACAAGAATTGCACAAAATATGTCGCATGGCTGGCCAATACGAGACTGAGTGTAGCGCTTTGGTCGACCAGTATTTCGACTTATTGATTCAAGAATTGGTTCAACTTTTGGTAAGTCCTTCGTACGATTAGTCTGAACACAAACCACGTGGGTGTTCTCCCTCAGAATAATGGAAGGCAAGTGTGCGTGGACATCGGATTTTGCAATTCCCGTTCGACTACTGGATCTCGTCCTTTGGTCCCATTTTCCAGAGTCAGGTCGGCTCCAAGCCGTGTGGTAAGTAACCTTTCAGGGAATCCTGACGCATGGGAATATATGTATGCATTTCTTAGGGCCGAGTGCAATTGAGTCGCGCCGACAGCACTCCGAATACGCCCCACTTAGAGACATTCTTCTTCACGATCAAGCGTTTACAGACTCGACAAGGAATTAACGCTGGCTGTCTGGTTTGCCAAGCCGCTTTCACCTCGGTTATCGACGTTTTGAGCCAGGATCGCGTGGCGGTGAGTATGGAGGATGCGAAATCGAGCGGTGAACTGAAAGTGCTCGCCGATATGCACTGATTGGCCACAGATGCCCGTCATTGGACGTGTCTGCTTGAGCGTGTTCAGTGCTGGTGCACTCTGTGTAACTGCCTAGTAATGATTTGATCCACAAATTTGGGGTATTTCGGTTCACAGGAGTCGTGTAAGCATGCAGAGCAGTGCCCTCTAGCGAGCGCTGTGTGCGCTACTCACGGTAGATACATGTATTGAAGGGGATCCACGATCGATTTCGGACACCGACTTTGTAACATACGATACCAATGAAACGCATGTTTCATTGTGATTCGTGTTTCAGGCCATTGTCACCACCGACTTGACTAATTTCGTGTGCGCTCTGTTGCCCGACACTATGAAAACTGGTTGCACCGACTTCATGAAAATTTATTCGCGCGCCTTCTTACAAATGGTCTTGTCCGAGTACACTCCTCCTCAAATCTGTTCGGCTATGAGTGTATGCAAACCGGAAGATGGTAAGAGGTAGACTTTGTTTTGGGATTCAATTTTGTGCCTATGGTATCCTAGAACGCAAAATTGCCCAGTTAACCCCTGACGAAAAATCGGCCGCCGTGTGCGAAGCGTGTCAAGTCGTAAGCCAATATCTGAGTTTCGAATTTCAACAACCCGATTTCCAACAAGAAGTCATCAACACTTTAAAAACTGCGTGTCGTATTTTACCTGGTGATTATAAACTTCAGGTAAGAATCTCATTTTACCTTTGAAGTTTTGAATGACCTAACAAATAATACTCTCCATTTTAGGTACGCTGCGAAACTTATGCCCAGACTTATATGGCTTACATTATGGAAAACATTCTGGCACCTGCGGCAGCCTCTTTATGCTCAGTAAGTAAAAGTATGACGCAGTCGTGTGAAGTTGCTGTGCGTTTTTAGTGTGAAGATACTTTGATAACTTACGTTCCCGCCGCCTTGGGTTTCTTCGCCGATTACCTTAGCCGCAACGTTGTTTGCGCTGTAAGTGACCCCCACTGATCCCGTTGGCCTAATCTTCGAACGAGATGCCTGATTGTTTCCGAACTAACCAGGTTATGGAGACCTAGACTCATCATAATTTCGGTCTGATACCTGCTGGTGCCTGCTTGGCTGATACTGTACTGTAGAAGTGGTGCGGCATTTCCATCCGGTTGCTGACCTTGCTAGCATAAACCTCCTCGATGCTCAAACTAATTTAGAGAGTGCTTCAACGCTGACCTGATAATGCTCTCAAGCGCCGTTGACTTTTTCTGCTTGAGCCCTGCAACCAATGTGCCATGTTATGGCTCGAGCAGCTACTATGTCACGAGCTAATAACCTGTGCCACTCGTATGGTGACTACTGACTTATTTTATCACTTTATCATTTTCCAGGCTGTACCGACAATTCTACTTTTTTAGACCCTGAACATGTGTCCTGGCCAGCAAGCTACGACTATGCCACCGGCCTAACTCGATTCGTGGTTATGTGAGGAAGAATGGCGGGTGTTGAAGATACAGTACTTGGACAATGACATTTCGATACTGACTTCGATTCATGGTTAACATTTCTTCATTATTTGGCACACTTTATTGTATGTGTGCTGTAGTGAGTAGGGTCTGTACTCCTGTCGCTCTTGGAAAAGTTGTTCTGGCAAGTATGAAATGCGTGTGCAATGACTGGGTTAGAGACATACTGTGTGCTGGAGGAAAGAATCATAAACACGGCTTCAACACTTGGACAGATAGGCAGGGTCAATAAGGTGGGAAAAAGTTGAGAAAGGTCGTTGATATAAAAGACATTTTTTCATCGAGTCACTCAACTTTTTGCTCACTTCGCAACCGTTATGGTCGCCATGCCAATGAGGGTCTAGACTTTGCATGGAGCGTTCATAAGGGTATTCATTGCTCAATTGGACACTGGCCGTCTTTAATTCATTTTCTTGGGACCGAGACTCGGCTTCCAGAAGCACCTGCCGATTGAATCGATTTTCTCAACCTCGCCTGACTCGTCGTTTGCACTAAAAATATTCGACGTGTGCAGCAACTCGGCGGACCGACTGTCTGTCCTATCCTCTTAGGACAGTTGAATAGAAGGAAGGTAGAGCGAGTTGTCTTAATGTGCACGTTCCCACTCCATGATTCGTTTGTGTAGGCCATGCCTGGTCTGACCCTCTTGGGTCAGTCTTCGAGCTGTTGACCTAATTGAGTTCGTGATCATGGGCGCTTTAAAAACTAAAATAAAAGTAGGCGCTGACGTTTTGGAACGATTTGGAACCACGAGTGGGGATGGGAGCGGTGGGAAGAAGAAAGAGGACCCGGATGAGAAATGGTCAAATTTGTATCGAGAAAGACAACGTAGCCATCTGTACAAATGGATTCACACCAATGGAAGTATGTTGTTCGAGAAGACTACGGGCGAAATGATGACAGCTTTGAGTGTGTTTCAGCTGGCGAGCTAATCGATATTTACAACAGGGACGGTGACGATGGCATACAACGATTCGCAAATGAAATCTTGCCACCTTGGCTCTACAATGAGGGAATTATTCCCGAAAATTTGAACCAGGATGATTATATCAAGTGGAGAAGGTTTATGGTTAGTATGGCTGTCTGTCAGTGCTGCTGTAGTTCGCGTCCTTTGGCCCACCTTCGCACGTTGATAGATGTTGTTGACTCGTGATGCGAGTAGCCCACTGTCAAGTCACACCTCCATTCATGCATAAGTAAGGAGCCTTACAGTCGTTTCCAGCATCCGCTCGTTACACCTCGGTTCTCATTCTAAAATGACTGCCTGTACCACTTTGTTTCCAGCACGCTAATCTATCAGGCGGCGAAGACATAACGCCAGCTGAAATTCTGGATAGTATCGGTGGCCAGTTCGCTGAGCACACAGCATTATGGCGCTTGAATAAACGAGGTATCGATGGCGAGACGTTGATTCATCTGCTCCTTTCTCAAGACGACGCCAAATGCTCGGAAGTTGCTAAAGTGCTTTTGAAAATTTATCCTTCGCTGGCTGCTGACATTTACGAGGGGGAAGAATTCTTTGGCCAGAGCCCTTTACACTTGGCCATTGTTCACGACGACTATGAAATGTAGGTGCTGGCAATAAGATATAACCACAGGGGTAACATTGTCTGCTGCAGGGTGCAAGTACTGATCGAGGCCGGTGCAGATATCACACAAAGGGCCACTGGCAAATTCTTCTTGCCTGAAGACCAGAAAAGAGTCCCCAAAGCGAGATCGACCAATTACTCTGGTACGCTTCCTCCATTCTTCCCTCCCTTCAGTTTCACAGGGCGACATGTATTACAGGGTTCGCATACTACGGCGAATACCCTCTGGCCTTTGCTGCTAGCTTTGGCAACAAGGACATCTACGACTTTTTGATCCAGTCAGGAGCAGATCCGAATGGACAAGATTCTTTCGGGAATACTGTACTGCACATGTGTGTCATTAATAACAGTATTGTAAGTGCCACCATGTTTTTCAACATACTTGACTGTCCAGATCCAGCTGTGCTATTTTAGGAGATGTATAGCTACGCTGTCCGGCATTGGGCCAAACCAGCGGACGTCAACATCTGTAACAACGCTGGCTACACGCCTTTGACCTTGGCAACTATCCTTGGAAGACGGGAAATCTTTGAGGCTATGCTCGAATTGACGAAAGTCGAGTTTTGGCGCTTCAGTGATATGACTTATTCGGGTTATCCCTTGGCTACTTTAGACACGATTAGGTGCGATGGGTCAACGAGTAAGCGGGCAAAGCAGTCAGGAAGTGAACGATGGCTGAGAAAATTTTTTTAGATTGGGACTCGACCTTAATGCGGGTGGTGAATGGAACGACGACTGATCACTTGGAAATTGTGGGATCTGAAGTGATTCAGCGTCTATTGGCTGATAAATGGAGACTCTTTGGAGGCGTAAGTTGGCCTTGGTATACAGGACTGGAGTTCGGGTTCATTATGCCATGTCATTTCATACTTTATCCATAGCCAAGCACTATACAGCGCACCCGAGGGCTAAGGAACACATACCATCCGCCTACCCCCCCCCCCCCCGGCCTCGTGGCCTGGTGGGTTAGGCGTCTCTGCCTCTCACGCCAGGCGCGCAATTACGGGCGAGTGTTCGACTCGCGGGCTGGTAAATCATTTCGTGTCAAATGTGTCCCTTCCGTCTCGAGCGCGCATAAGCGTTTGGTCAAGTGGTAAAACATGAACATACTTGACAATCATTTTTTACGCAGGCGGGAGTCGAACCCTCCCTTGCAAGTGCGCACCCAGCGTGAGAGGCAGACCCCCTAACCCGCCTAGGCCACGACCAGGCACCCTCTGATCCCACTTATCTGAGAGGCCTGATCGTCATTTCCAGCGCGGAGCCCAAATTCTCCATTCGCCAGTTATTTGCCCCGTCAGTTTTATCACTCATCATCTAATCACTAGAAAACAGCATTGCAAATTGCAGAGAAAAATGTACGAAAGGCTGGCATTTCACATATGCCACATCGCCTGTCTATCGCTGGCGATTTACACTCGCTCATCAACCGAAGAACTTCTTTATCCCGTTCATAATCTGGACTTCGTCAGGTACGGAGCCGAAGGAGCTACCTTGATCAGTACCCTTATTTATCTACTCTACCAACAAAGTAGCGAAATACGAGCTCAGGGTCTGAACAGCTTTTTGCGAAGTCTGGTACGACAGCTGACTGGCATTTTGGCTGTGCATATAGCAGATATAATCTTTTGTGTATTTAGCATCAAGCACCAGAGAAGGGCATCAATGTATTTTCTAATCTGTTTATCCTTCTCTGCGTGCCGTGTCGAATATTTTGCTATTATTCAGCCGAGGAAACGTTTTTGGCTTTGGCCTTGCCTGGATTTTGGTTGTCGCTCTTGTTCTTCGCCAAGTGAGTCGTGACCTTTATCGGAATGACAGCTGTATGGTCACCACCCTTCTTTCAGAGGTTTCCTAATGACTGGTCCATTCGTGGTCATGATCTACAGCATGGTGGCAGGTGACATGGTTCGCTTTGGCATCATCTCGTTGATATTCCTCGTCTCGTTTTCTCAAGGTGAGTGGCGGGTCTAGGTAAGGGAGTCAGTTGATAAAAAGACCTTGTGTTGTTTGAGGGTTTTATTTTCTGGGAAAGGACATGGCACATAGGCAGAACCTTACGTATGGAAGCTGTAATCACGAGTATGATGGACTCATTCAAGACTACGAGGTGTACTGGGAAACGGCACTGACCCTATTTCGAATGTCGATGGGTGGCTACGAGGTATGGTATTTGGTTCTAATGGTGTGACAAGGGCATGTGCGACAGTCACACAGCTGCTGTAGCTTGGTGAAGTACTAGCGCGAATACGCTTTCCAAATACAGCAATCTCGATGGCTCGGACAAAGATATTATAGTGAGATAGGGAAAGATAGCTAGTGGTGGTAGATATGACAAGGGACAATGACCAGTGATAAGGAGACGATTTGATGCGGTATTGGCTACCAACTGCAGCCCGCATGGGTCACTGCGCAGCGAATCTCGAAGGACTTTCATGGAAGGGGACTTTTGTAGATATTGAAATCCTTGGCCCGCCCTAGGATAGGACTAGGGCTGGCCAGAGAATGGCTTAAGCCGTAGGAACCAGCCCACGCAGTCCAGGGACACTTCTGGATATGTTTTACTATCCCGCACCAAGAAGGCCGTGTAGACTCACATTTCGGGGAGCGGCCGCAAGAGCCGGCCATCACAGGGGTTCTGACGGACCTGAGCCGTGCTCATAGAAAAAGTCCAGACCAGGAAGTCTAGACTAGTTCTCTACCGATGCTTGCAACCAAACCAGACACTCGATCTCGGTCCTGGCCCTCACTTAGGAGAGGCGGACCAGTTACGTGAACCAGTGCACGAATAGGTCAGAGAGCATAGTCCATGCCTATTTCAATATACAGTATTGCCGCAGCTTTACGACCACATGACTTCGCATCCCATCCAGAGAAAAGGCGATACCTACAGAAAACCTGCCAGTACACATTGCTACGATTACATAGATTCCAGACTGAAAGAATTCATGCCTCATTCCGTACACGTCTTACATTTTAGTACGAAAATTTATTTTGCGCCGCGTATCAGCCACTGACAAAACTGCTATTCATCTTATACATGATCATCATGCCCATCATGCTTATCAACATGTTAATCGCCATGATGGGCAACACGTACGAACGTGTTATATCGCACGCAGAGAAGGCCTGGCGGCAACAGGTTACTCCAGCTCTTGTATTGTAATGATAAGCTGATATGGCAACACTTGTGTTTTAGTGGGGTCAGATTGTTATATTATTGGAGCGATCCCTGGATAAAAAGAAACTAGCTAAGCTTCAAGCTGAATATTCGATCAGACTGAACGATGATAGAGGCGATGATAACGAGGGCGGCGTCGCAAACGAGATTCGAGGATTGATGGTCATAAAACATACGAAGCAGACGAGGGCCAAGCAAAGAAAACAAGCCACGTCTGCTTGGAAGGTCAGTACTTGCTTTAACAAAATATCCAGTCAAGTCAGCCAGGCTCAATTTCTTTTAGCGTTTAAGTCGAAAAGTGCTTGCAATGTTAAGAAGTCAAGGAATAGAGAAAACTCGTCGCACACTTCATCGAGGTGCTGTAATGGTCGACTCTCGACCACCTTCGGCCACTGCAAATCTACTTCAAGGTCCACAAAGTCAAAGAGACAGTCGAAAAGCCTCCATTGCTAATTTGTCGCAGGGAGCGAGGACGCCATCCTCCTACACCGATTCACACGCAAGAGCAATACATGTGGTCAACACGATAAAAAGCTCACCCTTGCCACCACCGCCACCGACTCACATCGTCGGATCGGAGAGTCCAAAGTTGCTGGTTCATAGCTACAGAAGTAGTCATCGTTCCTTGGACCAGTCAATGCTGATCAATAAGTTGAGTACGTTAGAGCCGGAGTATCAACACCAAGAAACCCAGCACGCTGCGCCGCAAGAGGTCATTCGTGCAAGGACAGTGACCACTGTCAACGTTGTGCAAACCGAGGCCAGTGTCCTCGATGATATATACCCCGTGGCATTGTCGAGTCCATGCAGCGTATCCGATCCTCCTGCTATCGATGCTATCCTTAACAGTGACCCCAACATAGAATATGAAGTGGCCGCGGCGCGTCGGGTCTCGGCTGGATCGGTTCAATTACAACCAGTCACTTTGGAACAACTGCCCAATCGTCCTCGGCAAAAAACTGTTCGTCAAAAATTATCATCTCGAATGATTGAGCATTCTTCGAGCACCCGTCGAACACATTCTGATCGACATGCTAGTGATGCCGGGGGTTCGGACATGGCCGTGACTCCAAGTAGTAGTCCAATGGAAACTGCGGCAACCATTGGCACCACTGTATTTGATGGATCTGTGGAAGGAAAAAAGAAAAGCGGGAGCTCAGCTTGACTGATTTTCTGATTTTGATTAAAGCTCGTTAATTTTTTAAAGAACCTGTTTGTGTTACCTTTGTATGGAATGTTGTGTTCGTTGTGGTAAACATTTCAAGTTTTAAACCGTCGTGAGGTGCAAACCTGTCTGTCGTGACATTGCTACCTAAGCCAACCAAACTTGAAAATTTGTTTTGGGTTACCTGCCTAAAACTACGACTCGAATTTCAAAGTTAAAAAAATCGCTATAGAAACAATGGAACTAGGTTGGGCCGCTTCAATGAGGGAACAGAGTGAAAATCGCCATTGTTAGGGAGCCGCGGTGGCTCAGTTGGTCCAGGCGTTGGTCCCGCATTGCTTGGGGCAGCAACCCTGACCGGGAGGCCGCAGTTCTGTTCCGACTGAGGACGACAGTCTAGTAAGCCCGTTCTCAGAGCGGGAATTGGTCTTCGACGGCAGTTTAGTAAGTCCGTCGCTGTCTTGCACACCGGGCTCTTGGGACTCACCCAGTATGGTCGAGTGGCGGACGCCGAACTAGTAGAGAATCAGGAATCTGGTTCTTGTACACAAGCCGGGAAGGTTCCTTTCTAATCGCCCAGTATCATCCTAGGATGCTGGTGCTGGCACAGGATGCCCTCGTGTGGAGGTGCTCAGAGTGGAGACACACAGAGGGAAGCTGCCGTGAGAGCTGGTCACCTCACAGCCTCGCTTATCATAATATGACTGTCGGGCGGCTATTGGCAAAACGAGTTGGATGTCCCGAGGGGAACTGGGGCGGCACGGGGCTGACCCACAAAAAGCCTAAAAAAAACGCCCATGTTTATACTGCTCAGCAACTGTACAATATGCTCAGACACTACACACCGTTTTGATTGCTTCCTTATCAATCGATGGCGGAAGCGACCAAAAATTTCCCATACATCGTCATTGGCATTTTCAAATGTGGAATGCGATGGTCGAATGCATTGAGACTTATATGATATCGCTGAATACTTGAAGAAAGAAATTGGCGCTTGCTTTGTTTTTCAGCCTCACATGGATTCTGGCCGAATCTGGGGAAAATCTGGGGTGTTGACTCCGAGTGGCCTGGATCATACAGGACATACGAGTGTACGCTCAGTGAAATCCATCTCTCACACCACTTATTGACGGCTGCATGTCTTTGGTCCAGACGCAGTGTACCTGGCTGAAACGAAAGTTTGGAAGATGACACTTCTCGCATTGAAGCTTTATGGCGTCGATGACCTGGGTGTTATCGATTCAGAGGTTCATATTTATACAGTACAAAGTGTGATTACAGTGAGTATACAAGCAAGGTTCTGCTAAATATGCTTATCGAACGGTCGGCTTCTTTCCAGCTTTGCCAAAGAAAGCTGAAAATACGTCGTCTGAGGGAAAAATTAGTCGTACCCCTGGGATTGGTGTCAGCAGATTTACTCCCACTCAACTGGAAGGTGGCCGATAGTTGAAGGAAATTGTCGTATTAAAATTAGTTCAAAGTAGAAAGAACCTACGACTGCAATGGGTGGCACTACACACTGTCAGTCAGTCACATGTGTACCTTTGATATAATTGAGTAAGAATAGGTTGGCTCAAAAGGTTCTAAACTCTTTTGGTTTTGGGCCAGATTTTCAGCGCTGGATGAGCATTATTTATAAATTAGGATCAAGCACATCGTCAGTCCTTGCGTGTTCAAAACAAGGTCGATTGGACCCGAGCGTTGTCTCACCTCTGGGCGGTCACCCTACTGTCTTTTGCTTGTCCCCATGATCTACAAGGCGCAAGATCACAATATTTCGTTTACTGTCTCTTATCACATTTATCTTTGACTCACCGACCACTTTTGGGAGGCTTGGCTATGCAGTGCTCTACAGCTAGGGCGTGGAATAAGGGTGCTTAATTTTTCACAGCCTGTGGGAACCATCGATGGGGTTCCATAGGAGCTAGGACCAGGACAGGACAGGTGCCCTGAAGCTGAAGTTGGATAGAGCTAGTCAGATAAACGCGCCTAAACAGATGATTTGCAGTCCAGTCCAAAGTGATTTGTTCAAAAAACTTTTAAATTGACCGCAGTCGAAGGGTTCGATTCTTTCAGAATCTCTCTAAAGTATAGCACTCACTAGACCATCGAAGACTCCACGATTGATGCGTAATATTGAACTGAAAATAGTGTAGTTTATTTAGGCACTCCAGTTCAAGAGAGTGAGAGCTAGGAGTATGAGTGGCGAATGAGGCAAGGAAGGAGTATACCGTGAGGTCAACATACCGCCGCCATGCTGTTGCAAAAAAGAGGAAGTCGCTACCGACATATTGCAGCCAGCGGCAGCTAGAGCAGCTCTGACTGCCAGTCGCATTTTCCATTTGTAATTGCCATTGACCATCGCATTTATTGAAACTACCTCTTCCACTTCAAACCCAGTATCAAACACGACATGCACTACGAACAGCGACGCCAGCATACGAAGCACCCTGAGCAATATGGCTCGCACGAAAACTTCAAAGGACATGGCAAAATCGGTAGTCACATCATCACATCACTTTCCTCGCCCACTTCGATCATCATTCGATTCTTGGCTAGAACTTGAAAATGAGGACTGCTTCGGAGCCAGCGTAGAAAAAGGCCAGAGAACCGGGAGCGTGGCTGACTCGACATCCGAAATCTCGACCCACGATCACGTGCCAAGTGCCACCGAACTTCTTTTCGATAGCCGCCTTGAATTTGCCAGGAGCGTCCTTATCTGACATTTGTCCTTTGAAGGCGAAATCTAAAAACGACAATTATGCTTAGAAATTCTATGCAGCAACAGGTTGTATGCTCGCACCCCGGGCTAACTGTTCGACGACTGCCAACTTGTCGTCGTCCATGTCTTTCAGCTTGATCATGTACGGCACAGTTTGAGGCGAGTCGTATTTTCGCACGGCAGCAGGGGGTGTGGACATCGCGTACGTATCTCGAACTCTCGTGCAAGACCAAACAGAAGGACCGACTAACCCGTGGGACGAAACACATGGCAATGACTTAGACGAGCTAGAAGGGTATTGTAAAGTAGAGCAAGCACAAATGCAAAGCTGGGCCAGCAGCCGCAGCCCCGGTACCAGTGTAAGGGGGGAAGATAAGATCTAGTTTATGCAGTATGATAATCATTTCGTGTGCGCCACTGCTACCGTTGCCCTTTCAGGCCTATCTAAACAGGTACAGCTCATGCCGACTAGCTCCTTGTTTTTCGTCTTTGTCCGTGATTTTGCACTGATTAATTCGTGTTTGTACCCTATCAGTGTTCCGCCTGTGTCCGATTGGTGCGGTCGAGTAGCAAAACTCCTCTTTGTAAGCAACAGTTTCTTATATTTGTTCCCCTACCGGTCTCGAAACCGTGTGTGCCGTGCATCCATCCACCTATTCGTCGCTATGCTCCCCCACATCGGTCAGGCTTTGCAAGCCAATTCACTGATTTTCGCTGTCTGTTTCGTCAATATGGCTGATCAGCCGCCCAATGTTGACAAGGCCATCGATGGGAGTATGCAAAGATCATGACAGTTATCAATAAGCCTACACTACTGCTGTCGCTTGTTGTTGACTCGTTAACAGTGATAGGGAAACCACAAACTGGTATGATTCTCTAAAATAACTTTGTGATTTCAGTCTTCGAGTAAAACGTGTGTTTTACCCTTGAGTACTTTTACGCGTTTGATGATGTGGTAAAACATAAACTCTTGATGATGTGGAAAACGTGGTCTGGCAGATAGCATCTTGTCCGTGGGAGTCTTCGAAAATAGCACCCACGCTCGAATCAGACCGTCAGGTGAATTTTTCAATACATCTTTGTCAATCTTATGATTAGCTTACCCATTTCTACACAATAACATGTTTATTTAGGCAAAAAGCATGTTATTTCCAAACAGAAGCGCGTGGAAATGTCTTTTGTGAAGGCACTGCACATATGTGAATCGAGACTACTCGGCCTATTGTTCGTTCTGAGCCCCAAAGCACATATGCTCAAGTGCTTTCCTAGGTCGCAAAGTTGACATAACTAAGTGGGCTGGTTTAGAAGTCGAGCCAAGATTACATCCATCTCGAAGCACCTATTCCAAAGTGAGATCAGTCTGATCGTGAGCAGGAAGCAAACTTGTGCTGAGGAATTACCATGAAGGCAATATTATTCACTGGCTTGGTCATCCTTCTTTTCACAAGCCTGAAGCCATCAGTGACCACGGCTTCATCGCAGAGATACATCGTCAGCGGCAAGTTCATGTGCGGCTCGAAAATATCGAATGGAGAGGAGACCTCGGTGAAATTGCTGGACAAAAGTGAGTGAGCGGGAGAGATTTGTCAAAGAACTGGGTCTGATTCTAGATGGGCCCTGGAGTGAGGCGACTTGTGTTGTGTTTTGATCAGAGATTCAGCACTCTCCCTGAGCTTTACTTCAGGTAAGGACATAATCACATAGCAACAGCAAAGTAGGCATCCGAAATCACAACTTGTGAGTGTGATCTCCTGATGCTGCTTCAGAGAGTGACAACAATGCATTCTGTAGGGTTTGTGACCATGAAGCCTAGGACCTACTGTAGGAACCCAGCAAGTTGATCAGTCAACGGAATGGCGATGTACTTTTAGACTTCGGGCCTGATACAAATATGGGCAAGGTGAAACTGAACTCTGATGGTACATTCCGCATTGATGGCACATCGAGTGGAGTCACCAGCATCGACCCTGAGTTGCATATCTACACTGATTGTGATGATGGTATCAAGGTGAGCGTGAGCCTGTTTTTATACAATTCGTACCAAAGTTTCGATCCAGGTCCACTCATATTACAATGTTATTTCAAAGACCTAAGCGCGTGAATTAAATTTTTGGGCTTGCTAAAGGCGGAAAGTTAGATTGTTCCTTTTTATAGCCGTGCCAGAGAAAATGGAAAATCAAGATGCCCAAGAAGTATATCGGAGACGCGAAGGGATTCGACATTGGCACTATGAATTTGGAGATGGAGCTAACTAATGAAGAAAGAGATTGTGCCCACTGAAAATATTTCCATTCAACAATATGCTACCTGTGGTATTTGAATGCTAGAGCGCGTCTGTTTGCTTAATCCTGCTTGATAATCATGCATTCGTAGAATAAAAAGCAGACTGGAGCCTGAAAAGGTGGGTAAACCAAGGGACCATGGGCACACCAGGCGAGATATATTTTACACCAGATAGATGAGCCCGAGCACGAGGCCGAAGGTTTTGATGACGATCCCAGATCCGGACAGTCATGGTCGATCCAGAAGGTTTTTAGGACTCCAAGCTACATTTCAGCGAGGCGGACACAAACTAGAGCATTTCCTGATGCAGCACTCTCAACCGTACCTCGCTGCTTGTACACCTCATTGTGTCTTTCTCCCTCATTATGAATGATCTTCAAAAACATCCGAGCAGAGTTCGCACCGCGCCTTCCTAACAGTTGACAATAAATCACCCTCTCATAGGTTTCCCACTGACAGTGGGACAAGTGGCTGGATAGGCAAACAAAGTGCATGCTATTAATCACGATCCCAGATAAGCATCTGCTTTGCAATGTTTGGCAAAGGAGCCAACAAAACAGGGACCGTTTTCTAGCAGGTTGCGAAAGTTACTTTCAGGTTTTCTAAGCAAACTTGCGCGGAACGGAAGCTAGCTACCGACCTACCGCTTCAGAAAAAGTTTAAACGTTGGTTCAAAAGAATAGATAACCAGCAGATGAATAAGACACGAGTGGCTGCGTCAGTCACTTTTCCACAAAACATACAACCAAAGTTTCCACAAACATTTGTCAAGCTAAGCGGGGGTTAAAGAATGCGCCACCACCCAGTTAACGAGTCGGAGCAAAGGAAGGCTTTCCAGTGTTCTTCAGTGTTGGCGCAACGGAAGGTTGGATAGTCCTAGACGAACCTTGCATCATGAAGTTCATCGCCTGCACCATTCTGGCTTTACTTGTGATCACAAAGCTGACCGAAGCCTCGACTCAAAGATACGTTGTCTATGGCAAGTTCACGTGCGGGCGTCGCGCTTCAGGTGGAAGTGAAACCAGTGTCAAGCTTCTAGATAAAGGTAACGGTTCAGGAATATCACATCTGCGACTCGCGATGTGGCATTGGCATGTGGCAGTGTATTGGCTTGCCTTCGTTGGCCAGTCGATCCCCTCTAGGCGAGGCAGAAACCCGTCGGGTTGATGTCTGAGGTTCCTACGGCTAGTTGCCCTGCCTGGAGTGCTTTCGAGACCGTTTGCTCCCAGCGGTATATTCTCCAATGTACGGCCGGTCAGCTTGTTGCAGCGTCCGTCTCTCCTTCTAGCATTCGGTCCTGACACGAACATGGGCAAGATGAAAGCTAATAACGATGGCTCGTTCCGCATCGACGGTACTACATCTCGCGCTTTGAGCAGTGTCGATCCCGAACTGCACATCTACACCGACTGCGATGATGGAATCAAGGTACTCACTGTCCGCTGAATCACGTGCATCCCCACATTCTATGTTACTTCTATTTTAGCCATGTCAAAGAAAATTGAAAATCAAACTGCCCAAGAAATACGTTGGGGATCAAAATGGTTTTGATATCGGCATCCTGAATTTGGAAATGGAATTGAAGAATGAAGAGCGTGATTGCTGGCACTGATTGCATGTCATTCACTTCATGCATAATTGGCAACAAGACAGGGCTCGTTGTGTGCCTATACAGTATACACAGTAACCAGTAGATCACTTTTCTGGTAGTCTTATATTTTCATTTCAGCCACTAATTTTCTTTAAAAAACCATAAAACTGTGGCGCGGTTCTCTTTTATCGCATCACATGTTCCACATGCACTGGAATCGAGGTTACGGGGACAGTGGAAAACAGAGGATGGGGCGAAGCGTCCAGGGGCATATGTTAGATCTGCTGGACGACATTGGCACTGGGTAAATCGTCAATCGCTGGTTCTTGGCTAGTAGCACTCTTATCACTGCCCCTTTACGTGGAAGTGTAGGCGCTTCAGACTGCAATGTGTATTCACAGTACAGTGCATCTGTAAGTCATTGTCATGCTCTTGCACAGTACTCTGAAGTAGGTGGTTCCACAATAGCCATACTAGCAAACGATTGTTTCTCTCATGATCAGTATGAGACCCTGCCATACCTAACAGGAAGTGCCAAAGCGCGACAGAAACTTGCTCTAACTGTGCATAAGCATTTGATGTTGCGCTCTTTGGACTAAGGACTTCGAAAGGTCTATCATTACCCTGCCAATTAGGACAATAACGCCAGCGTCTCTACAGAACGTAGAACGTCCAGGTACTACACTCCTATGCGAACTATAAGTCAAGAATTATTTTTGATTTTCTTGTGTTGGGGCCCGTTTTGCCTAGTCAGCCAGCAGTCAAACCTTCTAAGCAAGCCTGTGCACGGACCACGAACAGCAGCGTACCTGCTAGAAACACCTCCACACGTGGGCGTCCTCGACTGCACACCGACTTCTTCAGACGATGCCGGGTGGGCTGTGAACCCAGTCAGTGATCGGCCGAGACTGTCTACTCGTTTGGCTTCCGTCTCTCCACTCACCTTGTCTGGCATTCAAGGCAGCGAGGGTTTACGGTTCGCAAACCGGCCTCCATCACCGGGGATCGAACCCGGAACGAAAGCAGCCAATAGCCACCAAGCAGACGAATGCTGAACCCGAACTGAACCGCGGTGGTTCAGCGTGTTAGCATTCGTCTCTCCGTACTGCTCGGGAGTGAGTGGCTGGGTTCGATTTATTCATCGATAGGCTGGAGAGCATAAGATGCCTATCTCACAAAGTGCACCAACAGAGGGAAGAGAATACTTGGTAGCAAAGCGGGAAGCTAGGATGTTCATGTTCATGTTCATGTTTTACCACATCACCAAACGCTTATGCGCACTCGAGGGTGAAGGGACACATTTTACACGAAATGATTTACCGGCCCGCGAGTCGAACACTCGCCCATAACTGCGCACCTGGCGTGAGAGGCAGACGCCTAACCCACCAGGCCACGAGGCCGGTGGGTTAGGCGTTAGGAGGGTTAGGATGGCACAGCGCGCATGTTTGATGTTCTTGCCCTCCAACACACTCGTGTTCTCACTCTATGGAAGCCCGCAGTCCCGCAGCCTCACTCTAGCGTTACACAATTAGCGCTTTTCCATACTACTGTAAAATAAGCTCTGGGCTTGGTGCCACCTGATATCGATATTCTCTCGACATTATTTAGGTTTTTCTATGCCACTAGTCAAATGCCCCACAATCAGATGTAACAAAGAAAACAATATTCTCTTTCATGGTCACCTGAAATATAAAAGTAACACCCAAACATTACTTTAATCCAGTCGCATCAAAAACCTCATTCCCTTCTGCATCACCGCCCCGTTTACTCTTCTTCCTCGATCGTTTCATCATTGATACTGAACCCGACGGCCCTCTTGCCGCCTCGTCGTCCTTCCACGGTTTCTTCTTTCCCCTATCACTCTTCTTACGACGATGTCGCTCCCGCACAGGACCCCCGCCACCAGTAACTACACGTTCCTTCCACTGTGGCATCCGCATAACGTCTTTTGGCCGACCACCACGATCAGGTGGGCCAACACCGACCAACATGATTTTTTGAAATTTCGATTGAGTACTCGAGCATAAAGTGGAACTGCTAGTCTTTTCGATTAAAGTCAGATCTGGAACAAATACTGTAGGGCATGGGTGAAACACAAAAAAGATTTTTGTTACCATTTCGTGCCGCCAGTAAGTCAGAGACGGAAATTCGCGATTTTGCATTCAATTGATTTCTCAACGGATTGAAAATGGCCATTATTTCTTCTTTACGTCCCTGAAAAGGATCAGATTTGTCATCGGAGGAAGGACAAATCAACGCTGCAGCAAAATTTCAGCCTTATTTACTCTTTAGGGTAAAGGTGATTCTATGATCCCCTACTTTGCAGTCACGTCCTTCGCGGAACAAACATGGATCACTCGGGGCGACAAAACACATCTTACAATGCCCTTGGTAACAGAGGGTCATGCCCAACAGTTTCCCTCTTACCTTCAGACGATCCGACCACGAAAACGATTGAATCGTGACGTCCAGCCGTTGCAGTAACATCTCGGCTCTGCTCCGATAGTCTTCTCTCAGATTCTCGTTCAGTGCCTCGATTGCCACCCATCGATCAGGACTGAGCCCCTCGGCCAACAACGGCTGACCAAGAATGGATTCAGGCACTGTTTGCAGTCGGTTTTCGACCTGAAATTGATAAAATTGAACTCCTTTCAATGAGCACAAGTAACTTACTGCTTGACTAATAACCTTTATCAGACGATCGATCGAATCATGATCTGATACTTGATCTTTCACATCAAGAACTTCGGCCGCGGCCTCCAACAGAGATGTTGGAGAGGTACTCTAAAATTACAGCATCATTGTGCACGAAGCGTACCCATGCTGAGAAGAGACCGGAGTCTGTAGGTAGGACTACGAAGAGGTGCTTTGCAGGTAAACTGGAAGACGGCAGCTGGAGGGGTGCTGTGCTGTGCTGGAGGATCTATCTGTCGTCTGCCAGAAATAATGGCTACCAATATGCAAAGCGGGGTAAGGAATGTCTAGTTGACCCCAGTGAAGCTCCCAGGAATGTTTGGGATCCCCAAAATGTTCAGTGGCGCCAAAAACAAAATCTTGGGCTTTGGCACCTTGGCCTCAACCTAAGCCCTCTCTGACAATGGGCCTTCGGCTCATATAGAAAGCCCGCATCCTCGTTTTCTCTTTTTTGCTTCCCAGATTTTTCCCCTAATAGTCTAGATCCTCCCTCTTATCGTGAACTCTGATCAGCGTACCGAACTGGTAGAGCCCTCTCTCTTAACTCTTCCGGAGATTCGAGTCGCTTGCAACTCTGTGCACAAATAATTGAGTAATTCCAATCGATAGAACGATGTTGAACTTTGATCGGCGTCAAGTGAAAAGTCCAAAGATGAGGGGTAAGGGCATCCTAAATGAAACCGAGTATGTATACGTTTGGTTCCATCTTACTGGAGGCAGTGACCAGTCAAGCTTTAGCACCACACCATAACCCATGGAAGCCAACCACGTCTTCGACATCACCTGATGGCTGATGCTCCCAGCTGCTATCATTCTCTGACCTAGTGCCCTGACAGGAGAAGACATCCACGTATATCACAACGGTTCAGTGCAGAGGATCGATATCTTCCGACATCACCCTGATGCCCCCAGCTGCCGGGCTACAAGTCAGAGGATCGAGTGCCAGACGAGCCGCTACAATGAAGGAATACGAAAAAGGTCATCTCTGCTTCCTACTTACGTAATTCCCTGAGAAAGCTCTTCAATTCTGTTCGAAAGCCATCGATATCCTCGGGCCCTAGAATATTGCAATGACGATTCCATGGTTTAGACCTGTCTTCACCGGCTCCTGGTGGTCCTACATAAGGTCTCCCTTTTTAGAGATCGTGCGCTCGATCTCGCAGTTTACGGTTTGGAATATTCATAATTCAGGCGTATCCCCCCGTTTAAATTGAAGGCGACCCCTTTACCTGAAACTGATCCAGGTACCCTCAGGTTTTTTATGGACAGCAAAAAATCGCAGCCTTCCTTGCAACCGGTGGACAATGTGCGGTCGAATCATCCTATTACACCAAAACAAAAGATGCAGGTACCTGAAATGGAATTAATGCATTCTTCTAATTTGCACTGACTCTTCAGTTCCGACGACAACCAAGCGACATATTCGGTGAACTGACCCAATGATTCACATGTGCCACCAGTGGCGTTGGCCACTTCTGAGGCGTTTACAAACTTTGGATACCTGAAGCAAAGTGTCTGCTAGTGCCGTAGCCACCCCACTTATCGACAGAGGGCACTGTGGGAGGTGCCAGGGACCCTCTGATTGTGAAGAGACGAGTGCTCTCTGTACGGCCCGCAACCCGCTGGACGGTGACCGCATAAACACCCTCTGACAACATACCCCAACACATTCAAAGTGTACGCCACAGATTCAGTCATCGACCCAATCGAATTCGATTTCAGACCATCCATAAACTGATGATTCGTAAAAATGTATCGCGTCGAGCACGTCAGAGCACGTGTAACAATGGTTCGTTATTATGCAATCGCCCTGCTGCTCCCGCGCTATTGCAGACAAAACCTGTATTTGAAATACGAGTAAGGCACTAAACCGGTAATTTAAAACAACCAAAATTATTCTACTCGACTAGGAGCATCCTAGTTTAGGAATCCATCACTTTCGCCGCAGTCAGCTACAGTAGAAACTGGTCCCAAAGTCGAGGCAGTTCAATTCGTTTTACCCGATACCAAGGCCAAAGGTGCCTGTCTAGTTCTGTGATGTGGATAGGCGTGGGACTCTCTGAGATTAGGATATACATAGCTGATTGTGAAAGTTGCCTCGGCAAGATCTACGATAGCTTGGAAAATAGCTTTTGGATTCACACTCCTACTCCTGTTTATTGCCGCTGCAATTCTTCTTTGTGAGGCTAGGACAGTTAGGTTGGTGGGGAGGAGGCAGAGGACAGGCTCATGGGTGAAATCGAGGATTTTGGCCATAGCTCACAATCAGCCTCACTGTCACCTCAGCAGCTCGACAACTTCGACCAAATAGATATCAAATATGCGAAAATTTTCTGGGAATAGTAAATATAGACGAATTTTGCTTAAGACTTTCCCTCGCGTAATTTTTTCCATTGAGGCACTTACCTGAGACAATTCCCGTACTTTTGATCCCCCCCCCCCCCCCAGTCAAGACACTGGTCTGATGGCAATGTTTTTCACTCTTATTTCTGGCGTGATGAGCAGGAATCCAAAGTTTGAGCGCAAATCGATTGGCTTACGAGCCAGGCATAAGACTTTCTTCGCGGTTTAGGTTCGTGTTTCACAACATATCCGTTGGGTATACTGCAAGGGGCACACAGGACCTGCATCCCCTGCATGCTTTCAAGCATCCATTAGATATATCTTAGGGTTTTCGCCAATGCGCGAATTGACAAATTTGTGCCACCAAGACTCTGCACGCATATCATAGTATGCAAATTCCGTATGGGTGCCAGACAACCCCTAAATCACATACTGTACGCGACTGCACCAAGGACATGAGCCAGGCTGAATGTGAGTGGGTGCGGTGACGTAATGTATTCTCGCTTACGTGACGGCAGGCCCAAGCTGATCTGAAAAGCCGGCGGTCTAAGGTCTCCTCCTGCCCAGACCTGATATAAAGAGTTCTGTATCGACTACTGAGACCCCATTTCCTAAACAAACCCCTCAGGCGTGTGTGTCATGCCTCCCTGTGTCGCGAAATGCGCGATTGATACGAGGAAGCAGCGCCTCGCCTACTGCACAATGCCCGAGAATGGAACACTTTACACCTCTAAATGATATGTGATTTGGTATTGTTCATGCGAGGTGTGCGTTTTCTCTGTTGACCTGAACGGTCTGTTCCTTCTGTTTCTCTTGATTACTGTAAAGCACCAGACTCGAAGCATTGTCGCCTCTCTCCATATTTATATCTCGCGACAAGTGGTAGCAGGACGTGGTTGCGACCTACGATCTCGATTCGCACTTCGTCAACTGGCTCGTGGCCGGACGACGGCGTGTGATTTGCGAAATGGCGTCGAAGATTCGCCATTACTGCTCGTCACGATCCAAAATCTCATCCCCTCATCGGTTCTTAGTCACTTGCGTGAACGAAATGACTATCAGCAGTTCACTGTCGATTCTCTACTGGATCGTCTACGACAGCATATCGTCAATCTAGAAATGACTGAACAATTTCAGACTCGCCAAGAGCATCCTAAACTATCCATACACGAATCCGCTAGGGAAACGCCGTCGGCTCTATCGCCAGCGAAACGTGATCTACGACGTCAATCAACTGCCAGTACGTTAACCGTGCACAACCCAGCGTCACGTCACTCAAAAGCGAAAGCCATTACCTGCCAGCTCTGCAACGGAAGCCACTGGGCTAGTGACTGCACAACTTATTCTGACGTTAACTCACGTAAAAAGCGTGTGACTGATTTGAAGTTATGTTTCAATTGCCTTGGAAATCGACATCGTCTTGACGAGTGCAAAAGCAGCCGAAGCTGTCCAACCTGCAAACAGCGTCACCATCGATCAATCTGCCCTGGCTATGGACAGAAACCAGGTTCTCAGTCTGTCCCCGCTACAACGATGATCACGGAAAATTCTTCAAAGGCTTCGTTTATATCTCAGCCAAGGTGTCCGTTTCTTGTGGCTCCTCTCCAGCCTCCTTTGAAGGAAATGCGGTACTCGATTCCGCTAGTCAGCGTTCATACGTCTCCTCAGAGTTCGCTAAGAAAATCAATGCTCGTACTGTTCAAACTGAAAAGATTTTGGTTTCTGCTTTCGGAGGTTTGCAAAGTACCTTTAAGGCTCGCATGGTATCATTCCATATTCGCACAAACTCTGGTCCTCCGATTTATGTTTACGCCTATGTAGTGCCCACTATCACTGACTCAACGAGTCGACCATTTATCCGTCTCTCCCCTGAAGGCACGCAATTCTTGGAGCAACACGACCTCGCAGATTCGATTCCCAGCTCTCCCGAAAATCGCTCTATCGATCTTCTGATCGGCGCTGAATATTGGAATCAAATCTTCTCGGAATCCTGCGTCCCAGTCCCAGGCCACCCCTCTCTTTCGCTCATTTCTTCTCGTCTTGGGTGGGTGCTGACTGGTCAGGTGAATCTCTTGTTGATACTAGTGCATCCACGAATATCGTCTCTCACTTCACGACTCTCTTCACATTGGCATCGTCTCAGGATCAGAACGATCAGCATCAATCTCTAGAGATGGATCCTTGCGCCTGCGCTGCAATTGATCCCTCTGTATTCTGGGATCTCGAACGAATTGGCATCAAGGATGCGGCTACAGATCGCAATGATGAACTCGTCCTTCGGAATTTTGAAGAAACCATTGAGTTTTCCAACAATCGCTATTACGTGAAATGGCCTTGGATTTATTCAGACTATGACCTTCCAAAAAACTATCAACTGTCTCTTCACCGACTTGACTCGATGCTGAAGCGTCATGGCTCTTCTCCAGAGGTTTTCGGTCAGTATCAAGCAGTAATCGATTATCAGCTCGAGAAAGGAATTATCGAGAAGGTCCCAGAATCTGCATGTGCGGCAAAGGAGCACTATATTCCTCACCACGCCGTCATCACCCCGGGCCGCTCCACAAAACTTCGCGTCGTCTACGATGGCTCAGCCAAGACTAGCAAGTCCGATCTTAGCCTAAACGAATGCCTCCATCGCGGACCAGTCATACTCGACAACATTGTCGCCTCTCTCCATATTTATATCTCGCGACACCGTGTGGTCCACAACTGCTCTGTGTACCCACGAGCCCATGTATTTTGTACAGCAAAAGAAACTCCGCCGCTTTCAAATTAGAGTTAGCTACTCGAGGAGCTTTCATGCCATTCTTAAAAGGACGAACAAATCTCTCCGCCTCGCCATTAGTAGCAGGAAAATATAACGTGGACAACTTATGCTGAATTTCATTAAATTGACAAAACACGCGAAATTCCTCAGCAGCGAATTGAGGACCATTTTCCGAGACAATAGGTTCAGGAATGCCGAAACGGGCAAACAATAGACGCAGTTTCATAATAGTAGCTTGCGCAGTAGGCATAGCCGAAAATGGAATAGCTTCTGGCCACTTAGAATGAGCATCAACCACAATCAACCAGTATAGGCCATCAACAGGACCACAAAAATCGATGTGCAGTCGTTGCCACGGACGATCGGGGAAGGACCAAGGTTGCACTGCCGATTCAGGAGGAGCAGCTTGCGTTTGAGCGCAATCAACACAAGATTTGGCAGTGGCTTTAATCGCAGAATCGATGGCTGGCCACCAGACGTGGGATCTGGCCAGAGCTTTCATACACACAATTCCGAAATGACCATCGTGCAAAGCCGTTAAAATTGTTGCACGCAAAGAAGACGGAATCACGACTCGCAAACCCCAGAAAATGCATCTATTTGAATAGGATAATTGATGACTATGAGTGAAAATTCCAGATAAATGCGGGCAAGCTGACGTGACTAGCAGGCCAGCCACACTCAATGTACCGAATCACCTCAGTCAGTCCCTTATCTCGTGCCTCAGTCAGCTCCTTATCTCCTAGGTCAGCTCCTTATCTCGTGCCTCGGTCAGCTCCTTATCACCTAGGTCAGCTCTTATCTCGTGCCTCAGTCAGTTTCTTATCTCGGCCTGGCGTATTTGACAAAAGTAATAGGCCATTCTGCACTCTCCTCTAGCACCGAAATAATTGCGGACTGCTCATCCTGAGGCAAAAAGTTGGTTTGCACTCCAGGAAGAGGATTACGAGACGAGACAGGAAGTCGGTATTCGCATGTTGCTTCGTCGAACGTAATTTCAAAGTGAAATCATAGCTCGTCAAAAATGGTAGCCCAACGATGCAAACGGGAAACAGAGACCGAAGCAATATGACCCTTTGGACCTAGCACTGTCAACAAAGGCATATGGTCTGTGACCAAATCGAACTTACGTCCACACAAGTACCGATGAAAACGCTTCACCCCAAAAATCAAAGAATACGCCTCTCGCTCAATTTGCGAGAAGTTACGTTCAGAAGCAGAAAGGGTTTTGGAAGCAAAAGCAACTGGACGTTGAGAACCATCCGGCATGTAATGAAAAAGGACGGTGCCCACACCGTAACTAGAAGCATCACAATCCAAACCAAGCGGAAGGGCAGGATTGTAGTGAACCAGAGTGGACTCGGAAGTAATGATCGTTTGCAACCGACGGAATGCAGAGGCGCAAGCATGGGACCAGTTCCAACGCACGTCTTTGCGAAGCAATGCATAAAGTGGAGCCGCAATCGTGGACAAATCAGGAATGAATTTCCCATAATAATTCACGAGACCCAAAAATGAATGCAACATGTCCTTCGAATTAGGAACAGGCGCATGCAAAATAGCATCCACTTTGTCAGGCAAGGGCTAGGTACCAGTACGATCAATGACATGGCCCAAATAACGCAAACTGTCCTTACCAATGTCGCACTTGGAACGCTTAGGGCCCAGGACGTGGTTTGTACAAATTTAGGAGTAGCATCGGATCTCATCTCAATATGGCCTTTGACATCCTTGAAAACATTTGGAAAAATGCGCTCTGCATCGGCCCATGTAATGGTATTCATGGGCAATGGGAAGACACCTAATTGTAGTACAGTGTCCACATTCGCCGTGATTTTCAACTGTTGGAAGATACCTTTCCAGTCAAGAGGAAATAAGGGTAGCAAGTCACGACCGAAAACGTTGTTGCCAAACTCATCCACGACGAACAATTCCACATTTTGTTTACACCCATTTGCAGTGGGACTTGCACAGCACCCAAAAAGGACAGCTCGTACCACCGTACTTTTTAATTCCGTGCGTGTAGGTTTCAAAGCAGGCGACCCAATGGAACTCCAGGTAGTAGCATTCAGGATACTCACCTTTGCACCAGTATCCAATAGCAATTGAATAGGAGTAGTCCCGATACTCGCGGAAACGAATACCTCATCGTTCGGAGCAGTACCAAATTCGTGCACAGTCATGCTATTCAAAGTCATAGCACCCATGGAAGCAGTAATTTCCGAAACTGGACGCGCGTTGTGACCACTCGACTTACAAACTTTGGCTAAATGGCCAAGTTTGGAGCATTTATTGCAAGTAGAATTTCGATGCGGGCACTTGTTAGCCCAATGTCGAGTGTCACCACAGCGGTAACACGAAGTACCCTTGGGAGCGTGTTTCGGAGAAGAAGCACAAGCATTGGCAGAATGCACAGGAGCCGAAGGTTTTCGGTTCGAAATGCTCAGTCAATGCTGCAATCAACTGATCGAGGGGAAGACCAGTAGGGTCGTCGGGAGCCAGCAAATTAACCAGGAGTTGGTAGTAAGCATCGCCCAAAGCGGTGCAGCTACGTGACGATTAGCGGGTACGTTGTATAAAAGCAAGGACTGGCGAAAACGTTGAACATAAACCGAAAATCTGCAGCCGTTAGGATCAAAAGGAGAAAACGTCAGAAGGAAAGCAGGGACCTGTGGGACTGGTGGAACCGTCTTGAGCACACTAGCAAGAAGGTGAAAATGCAAAAAGCAAAATCGTAGACGTCGCCAATATGTTATGTTTGGTGGCTCGGCCAGAAGGCACGGAGTTCTAATCGATTTTACCTACATAAAACCAAACTACTAGTCGGAATGCAAATGAAGTGCGCAAAATCATACGGGCATACAGAATATAAGGCAGCATGCGCGGTAGGTGGAGCTAACAAGACCAGTTCGAAATAAGCATAGGCGTGGATAAGCTGTCAAGCGCTGCGCACGTACAGTACATATCACAGTTCGAGCTACTGATCTGCGCATGATCGAGTGGCCCCTTTGCTTCTCCCCCCGCCATTGCAGACCTGCCGGCCTGCAAGGCGGTCAGGGGAGACCCAGAACGAAAAAGCATACCGCAACCTGTCTCGACGGTCAACCCAAGGCACTAACGGGCCTGGCATTAGAACGTAGGCTATTGTCAAGGCAAATCGAGACTGTCAGAGCAATCAATGCGTGCCTCCGCTCCAGTTCTCCAGACTGGGGAATACACCCCTGTCGAAGCGTAAAGTCAGTCACCGCTGCATGCAGTGAACAACGTTGAGTTCAGTTATCAGTGTGTTCATCGTCGTGCTCAACTGTCTCGTGTTTCTGAGCCTCTTCGATCCTTCCCAGAGCCGACATGTCTCATCGTTCGTTGCTTCTGATTTCTATCGTCCTGATCATCGCTCAAACCAAACTTGTAGATTGTTCCATTAAAATGGACCTGGCCATTCTCGTTCACGACCATATACAACACAACGAACGCGAAGTCACTTTCCTGAAAACGTTTTTGAAAGATCAAGTCAACAAAGTATTCGAATTGGGCGAGGATAAATCACGAGTGGCATTTCTAGCAAGCAGATTCGGAACGAATATTACGGTCAAGAATCCGGTCGGCAATTGTTCAGACAAGGCAAAGAACATTACGAGGGGTCTTTGGAACGCACTCATGCCGTTCACTTCGGAACGATCAATAATCGAGCGATCGATGGATGTATTCACTCCGTCGTGCGCTCAAGCGGCCCTCTACTACGGACTTCGACTGGCAGGCGAAATAATGGCCGACATGCCTCGAAGGCCCAAACTCATTTTGGTTGTGACTCAGCCAAAATCGGAAATGGGTGTCGATGGACGAGTAGAGACTATGCCGCTGCCGGGTATGCCAGCCCGAGTGATCGATATAGTCAGGGATCAAATGAACGAGTCGCAAGAATTGCGCAATCGAGGCGTCCCAATATTCATTTCGTATACTCCACCAGGCGATGGTAAGAACAACGAGCGCTATGAACGGCTTGTGGAAATAGCTGGTACGTCCGACCGCGTCTTCAACGTCAGCAAATCCATTGTGGACGAGTTAAATGTCGGGCTCTTGCAAAAGATCAAAAGCGACGCGGAAAGACATTTCTGCAAATACAAAGACGATTGCTTCTTCGCTGACCAAGACAAAACCAAATGTCAGAAATCCTGGTACACGCCATTGGTCGATCTGACCTCTGGCGACTGCTTAGCGCTCGGTATGGGCCCCCCGAATCCATCAGAGTCGTGTCCTCTCGATCAATGCGAAAAGACTTGCGACGCATTGTGGCCTTGGAATGGACCCATCCCCGATTGCGATGCCGTTTGCGGTGTCCACGTCAGCCGAACTGGCGAAAATCCATGGCCGAATTTGCAATTCTGCTCTGCAGAATTCGCCTGTCCTGACTGCCCGGGTTTAAACACAGCAGAAGGTCACGATGGCCCGCATGGCACCGGACAGTCGCCCCTTCTGGTGCCCATAATTTTGGGCATCGTCATTCCTCTCTCAGTGATCATCATTGTGGTCGCCATCGTAGTCTACTGCAGAAACAAGCGAAAACAGGAAGAGAACGCTGGCAAAACGAAAAAAGGAAAGAAAGCGACCAAGAAAGGTAAATCGAAGAAATCTGGTCCTTCAAAAAAGAAGGAAACTTCACCCGAATCAGAAGAAAGCGAAAAAGACGAAGAAACCAAGCCGGGTAAAAAAGGAGGAAAAACTAAGAAATCAGTGGGCGGCAAAACTGGGAAGAAAACGAAGGAAAAACAGAAACGAGGGTCTGAATCCGAGATCGGAACGGGCTCTGGATCGGAAGCCTCGGATGCGGAAAAGGGTAAACCGAAGAAGATCGTTGTGTGCAAGGTCCCGAGGAAGAAAAAGGCCCGAAAGCCTTAAAGAAGAGCGAAGAGAGCCAAGAATGAGTGGGAATCTGTGACTAATTTAATTTTCATTTGGTTGTAGCGGCGTGATTCTATACTCGAAATGTTTGAATGTTTGTCTGGTCATGACCAGTTGCAGATAAGGAAGTCAGAAATTTGAAATCATGGCAGAACAGTAATGTTGCACGAGGTGCTCGGCTGAGGCTTGCCACCCCTGACCTCGAGGAGGCTCCCAAACAAGATGCAATCAATAGCTGTTTCCCAGTTTGAAGACAGGACTGAGGACGCACAAGTGTGCCTGCTCCTCGCGCGCAAGAAGTTGCGAAATTTTGTTCCTGGCTAATTTAAATCACTGTGTAGGGCTGCTCCACGTCCATATTGCTTGCCTTTTTACTCCTGTGGGTGATTTGTCTCTTGAAAATACAATCAGAAAAGCATTGAAATATTATACTTGAACTTGCAGGACTCATCACAAAATAGTAAGTTAGCAAAAACGATATAAGCCACCCTCGACCGAACCTATAATTGCACGCTCTAGACCTTGTCTATGGTCTACAGTATCTCCTGTTTAAGAGCAAATTATTATTTCATATGAAATTCCATGTACCAGATCAAAAGTCCAAAGCCTGATTGTGCATAGCGCCCTAAACTGGAAACACTCCAGGTATCAATCACTATAGCTCCAGGTCCGACCTTGGGTCCCAAAACCCAACCCATTTTATGGGTTTTTGGGTTATGGGGTCGGGTTTTTCGGCAGGGTGGTGTTCGGTTGTGAAAGTTTAACTTTTGCGAACCCAAACCCAAAAAAACCACTTTTCCGCTTGGGTTGGCATGAGCATGTGGTTGGTCCCCACAGCGTATTGAAGCCGCTGCGATATGATGTGTGTTCGATATTAGACAACTACAGGTGTGACAAAACCGTACTGTACAGAAGTCGGGCGCACAGTTCAGCTTATGAGATCATTGCCGTGATCGAAGACTCTGGCTGCTCGAGTGCCCAGTTAGTCTACTTCGACATGGCAGTCTGAATGTGATGGAAGTGACAAATCGGCTGTCAGCAGGTGATATCGAGCTATTGTCGACTCACAGTCACGAGAAAGCACTAGAAATCCTGATTATTATCTTCCTTTTAAAACACTCTTTAAAATGCTCCCTGTGAATATGCCCTCGTGATGCCCCTTGCGTATGACTTTAAAAAGCATTCTAAATGAATGCTAAGCTTGGAATAGCTGCGAATTACATCTGGGCCAGGTTTCAACAGGTTACGAGTCCACAAGTGACTCGTGCTTCCCAAAATAAGTCACAGACATTTTCGAATACAGGCCCTATTTAACAAGAACTATCGATCAGATATAAGCGATCTAAATTCATGAACTCACCAGTTTTCAGAAAAAGCATAGACTTTGTGACCTGTGGGCGATTTTCTATGAGGCAGATTGAGGCTCGCATGCCTTGCAGCTTTTCATTGGTTTAGCTATTTTTTGATTGGAACTTCTGCTTTTTCGTTCTTTGGCGGGTGAGTATGATGATGGGAGACCAGCATCTCCTTGTTCGAGAAACTGGGCTTGTAGGATTAAAGTCCCTTGGTGAAAATGGTCACTCAGCTAGTCATGTTATTTTAAAATCTTGCAGATTGAAAAGGGAATATCGTTGAGATATGAGCAGGCTATTTCTCAGGTTGACGATCTGTGTTTGAGAGAATCCAAAAACCGACTTTAAAAGTGCGGTCAGATTAGCTCATGCCAGTTTATCACCTGCTAGATAAGTTGCTTCTGATATCTCTGAAGAGCGTTCTGAAGGTAGGCGAACCGTGCGAGTGTGGGCACGACTCACTCAACTGCTCAAAAATGTCTTCATCCAAAGGCCAACTTTCAGAGTTATGTGCTAACCGGTGCCCTGGGGAGGCAAGGGGGCACTCTTCCACTATAGTCCCAACTTCTCTCTGGAGGAAGACTTTCGAGTGAACCCATTGCTTTTCCTGCGGTCGTTTAATGAAGAATGATAAAATTTCCTCAAAAATGTGTGTCCCACTGATATTGTACCTCGCTGAACAAAAGTGGGTTTTTTTGGGGTTTTAGTCAATTTTTTCAAAAAATATGGGTTTTTATGGGTTGGGTTGGGTTTTGGGTTGGGTTTGGGTCGAACTGTAAGCTCATTATCAGACCTGACTATAGCTATTTTGATGACAAAGTCAGCCCAGAAAGGAATGCATGTCGGGATGAGGCTTCATTCGTGGTGGGCAGCCGAGCTATAACCAGCTGCTTGAGTGTTATAGGCGTGCTTCAACCTAAACTAAAGCGCGCGTCAAGTCGAAGCCGCTGTTAGCTACTAGCACACACTTCATGCCATTCACATGAGTATACTATCTCCACCGCCAAAAACATGCATAAAGCCCACCCCACGGATACGTATCCGTGGGTGGGCTTTATTTGCATTCCAATGAGGGGCTGGAAACACAACACTGAGAAAAATTTAAGAGCAGGGGGAATCGAACCCACCGTTTTTTGGGGGCCGAACCTCGCTTCGCCAAATGCTGGCCAACAGTCAGCCCTTCTAAGCATCTCCACTAGAACACGAGGGCATACTGGACAGGACACCGACTGGACAGACAATGGCGTGCGGGTTATGATCCTTGTCAGTGCTCGACAGCCGAGACTCTCCTCGTTTGGCTTCCGTCTCTCCACTCGGAGCACCTCGGCGATACCGGGTGAGTCACCCACGGCCTGGCGTGAAAGGTCGACGAGAGTTTATGGCTCGCAAGCCGACCTCCATCACCGGGGATCGAACCCGGAACGAGTACAGCCAGTCGCCGCCAAGCAATACGGAGAGACGAATGCCGAGCCCTCAGTGATGCGCGCCGATCGCAAATAGGTTCGGACAACCAGGGGACGAACAGAGCATTAGTTCAGGTATTTTCTCTGCTTTTCTTGCTTGGCAGGAAAAAAGGAAGTTGAGATGACTGTTACCTCTTTACACTTTCTGCTCTTCTTCCTCCAGCTATCATTTATCATTTGTGGTCTGCCCGTTGTAGAAATCGGTGTGGTGCAGTGGTCTGGCCAATATGATCTTGGCTGTGTCCATCATATTCGTCGATATCGTGCTGTCGGTGGTGGCCGCAGTCGTATCCCTTGCACCATCCAAGATTTGTCCCATTCGTTATTCGGATGCCGATGATTTTTGCAATCTGACTAATACCGACTACACATCCGATGCTAACCACTGCCTTCACAATAACACTAGTTGGACAGGACTCGATTTGGTATCCATAATTTTGTCTGCAATCAAGTTATTAGTGATCGTAGTCACTGCTCGATTCGTATTTCGTCAATATCGACCAAGAAATCAAAGAATTATAAATTTGCCATCCTACGCTTCTCGAAATAATAGCAACCGATTTCTGTCGCTTACGACCATGTATTTTCTGAGGCTCGTACCAACCTCCATTCTTCTCCTGCCCTTCGGTATTACTCTTGTTCATTACGCGACGAGGACGCAGCCAAGAATATTTGTAAGTGATTTGGCAACAGGAGGCCTCGAACTTGCCTTCGGATGTACCGTCCAAAGGCAGAGTCTCAATGGGTGTGTGGCCCTTGAGTTTTCAAACAGCGAGTACAGGAAATATGGACGCTCCGCAAATCCTTTTTTACCGCATGTCATGTGCGGTCCATATTTCTCAAATGTATGGTTTCAGTCGTTTTCCCTCCCGGCCCCTGTTTGGGTAGTTCCCCCTCAGTTTCCCCGCGGTAGTGCGGAGTACCTGCGCAGCGCGACAGAGTATTTTTCATTTATTCTGTTGGAGTTTTTGAGAGCCGAAGCTCATTTTCCTCTATCCAGCCACTCAAACCACTCAGACCTTCTAAGCAAGGCAGTGCAGGGAGCGGCCTTCTGTGTGTCTCCACTAGGACACGTGGGCATCCTAGACTGCACACCGACTTCCTCAGACGATGGCACGTGGTCTGCTTTCCCTCTCACGCTGTCTCCTCGTTTGGCTTCCGCCTCTCCACTCGGAGCACCTCGAGTCATCCACGGCATGGCGTGCGAGGTCAGCGAGGGTTTATGGCTCGAACACCGACCTCCATCGCCGGGGATCGAACCCGGCCCCAACCGCGGGCTGCCAAGCAATACGGAGAGACGACTGCCGAACCGCTGCACCACCGCGGCCGCAGCGCGACAGAGTATGTCACATAGCCTACCCTGGACACTATGCCACAATTTTTTCGACGGAAAAGGGGACACAGCAGACAGAATGTATGCGCATCGTCAGTGTGAACTCCATGCTCTGCGAGAATGCACGCGCACATTTTGCGAAAAAGCACTAGTGAGTTGGTAGTGAAAAGAGGCATACAGAAAGCCGATAGAGATACCTGAAGGCTCATGAGCGGTTGATAATGTGATAAAACATGAACATGATGGAGGACAGAGCTCCAAAAGATAGCATAGCCCATGTCCTACTGCTATTGAGAGGCCTGGCAGGCCTGTCCTATGCCCTACCCCTGTGGTAAAGCCTTAGTAGTCGAAATGTGTTGTTGCAAATTATAATTTTCCCCTCAAATAGTTTTCCCGCCTCGATTCAATTTGAAATCATGATTTTTAAAAGTACTCTGGTAGGTAATAAAATACGTAGTCCCTAATATTCAAATTTAAAAATCTCATTATTATCTTTTGCCTTGAATAAGCACGGCCTGAACTGGTCCCATTGCGTGAGCATGCATTCCTCATTAGGCGATGGGTTCTCAAAGTCAGAGCGCAGACCAGCAATGTTCGACAGTCGGGGGGGGGGGGGGGTTTTGTTTTTTTTTGTTTTTTTTCCGATTAGTAGCCGGTCGCTACCTTGCACCTCAGTATTTTAATTATAATAATGTGCATTGGCCAGACTCATTTGTTATAGGAAGCGGCGCCTCTGGTGCGGGGTTTGTTTGTTCTCCTTTTGTGGCGGGTGTCCCCTGGTTTTCCCTGGCGGTGGGGGTCTGTTTGCGATCATCCCTCGCTGACCTTGCAACGGGCGTGGGGGACTCCCAGTACCGCCAGGTGGTGGATGCCACTTGAGGGAGCTGGTCCGCGAACACCACGTCCGGCGCCGTGATGTCCTCGTGTGGTAGGTCTCCCTTCAGGGGGAGGGGGGAAGATGGTGGTGAGCTGGCACACGTATAGGGTGCCCTCGGGGGGGGGGCGGGCGGGGGGGGGGGGGAAGGGGGTTCAGTCCAAAACATTTTTTAAAGCAAAAAAGTTAAAGTTTGAAAAGAAGAAGGTGTGTGATCATGTTATTCGTTTTGCTTTTTTTGCTTTCGATTTTTGACAAGTGCATTTCGAAAATTGACAGGATAAGACTATCGGAACTGCGCGCTAGAGTTTACAGGGGGGGGGGGGGGGGGGGGGGGGAGGGGGGGGGGGGGGGGGAGAAAAGGGGGGGGGGGGGGGGGGGGGGTCAGCCGATTTGCGTGGCCCCTTCCGAAACGGATGCTAATAAGAGTGCCAGCTGATCAGGCCGACGGGGGACACCTCTGCACGAGTAGAACCAACCGAGTTGCGAGCACCAAAGATAGGAGGGCAGCTGGGGATGAGACTCAACCGCGCGGTCGACGAAGTAGATGGTATTGACGAGCAGTCTAGAGGGGGGACCGACCAAGAGACCTAGCAGAGCCAGTCAGGATTAGATCGAGGCCCGCTCTTCCTCATTAGAGGCCTGAGCAGGATGAATTCACGCGTGCACTAGACACACGTGCCAGCCAGGGAAGGAGTCCTCGTCACTAGCTGCGGGTTACAGGGGCTCTTATCGTTAGTGCAGACAACCGGGCTACCCCACGGCCCAACCAAAGACTACCTCTCGGCTATCAGGTGGGTTTGGAAGTTTCCTGAAATAACTGGGCCCAGCATTCCTGGTGGTCGGTACTTCGGTTTCAGCGGGAGGCATAGTCTAGAATTGCCTTCCTCCAGTCCTGGCTTTTTGTCCCAGAGACTTTGGTCTCTAATTCTCCCGCCGCCTGGGTGCGCTGGTTACACCAGGATTCATAAGAACCACAAGTAGCGTTCTCCCACGATTTACAGCGTACTGTGCAACTTCTTTTTCAGCGAGATCTATTGGAACGGGAGTGCAGTCGGTATTCGCTTCCCGCGTCCTGGTGGGTCCTATCGACCATATTCGCTCTCAAGTCTCTTCTATTCCTGCTCGAGTCCATCGTATTTCTCGCAGCGCCAAATCGATACCTCCATCAACCATCAACTGTGGCAAGATGCCCACCTGAAATGGACGAAGACACCACGACACTGATCGGCCGAGGACACAGTGTACAATCGCCTGCCCGCCTGAACCGTAAGCGGACAGATTGCAGCGGAAAAGATGATTGGGCAGAGTGATAGTGATCAGATAAACAGTATTCCCATTCGTACTTGCAGTCCATTGTGCACAGCTAGCAGAAATAAAACTCAACACCAAATCAATCAAGGCCACGCAATAAACAAAAGGCACTTGGTAGCAAAACAATCGAATCATCAAAAAAAGCAGTTGGCATCCGAAAACTCCCCGAAAGTCTAAAAGATACTACGTCTAACAGCCTACCATATACAATATGCAGTGCAACAAAGCACGAGATCAACAACTCATCCAAAAAGCGGATATGTCATGTACGCATGTAAACCAAGAAGCACAGACAACGTGCGCAGAGCCAACCATCCTGAACAAAACATAAAGCGAAGGCGGGAGACCTGGCCAATCCGAGGCACCTACTATAGCTTATACACCAAACAAGAAACTGAGCCTGTTTAGTTTTGATCAAAAGCGTAACCCATACTTTGCATCCCGTACACAACGCACTTGTACATAGGCCACTAGAACGCCACCGTGGCCAACTGAACGGACGATTGAGTATCTGAGGCCAATAAGGCGTGCTTCGAGTCCAAAGCAAGTGTTGCACGTTGAGCATCGTAAGACAATGGTGTCGTCACTGTGGCATTATCATGCAACGAGACGAGCACAGTGGCCACACCACCCGGCGCTGCTGGTCTTCGACGTCGCCATACAATCACCACGACCCAGGCCAGCGATGTTAACACCACGCACGCAATGATCACCAGCACCAGCACGCCAGGCATGCCCGTTGGATCGAAGAAGCTATGGATCGTAGCACTGGCCGGAGGCGACGACGTGGACATTGCTGAATCACCAGTCGGACGCTTCTCTGTCTCGGCCGAGCCGGCAGACGGCAAACGAGGGGGACTCGGAATGGACGATCCTATCTTGGCAACTTCTTCCGACGATCCTGCAAGCAAAACCCATCGATCACTCTCCAGTGAGTCCCCAATGTACCACTCTATGCTCTCCAACACCCCAGGCTCGGAGGAGGCATCGTAGCAATTCTCCCAAAAATTGAGGGGCATGTAAGGCAGATATAACATCAAAGCAACTGGTCTGACATCTCTACGCCAGTAGAGAATATCGATCTCCGGACAGACCAGGATCACCAGTCACAAATACAGAAAAAGGTCCAACAATTTGTCCACGCTCAGGCCAGTCATCAATCATATCCCCACAAATTTCGAAGTTACTTGGATAGTAGTCAGTCACAGTTAAAACATTTCAGTGGTAGAGTAAGTCCAGGGGCCGAATTCCCCTCAGACCAATAATTCTCAAAACGGATCCAACTTTCCGTTTCTGCAGGTCAGCGCAAAACCAGGGTATCGTCCACCCTGACCATTCACAAGCATTCCAACCCCTTCCCCAATTCAGATACTGGCCATACATAAACTTACCACACATATTCCTCCAACAGATAGAACCCATTTTAAACGGGGTCTCCGACTAGGCTAAACTGATTTCGCTATAGCTATTGACCCTCCTGGACACCAACCAAGGTCTCACTACTGCTCTTACCCAGTACAATCAACCGCCACGACCGTTCGCTGATAACACCATCGCTCCTCGTCGACCGACAAGTGTACAGTCCTTGGTCCGACGACGATGCCTCTTTGATAATCCACACTTTGCCAGCGCCAGTTCGATAGCTCCTAGGCATCGAGGTCAGCACTTGACCATTACGCGACCAACGCAGCTCGTTCAAATAATTATTCTCATTTTCGTTCTCTTCTTCGTCACCGCTAGTTGCTTGATTTCTCGGAGCTGCATCAGCGCATTCCAAAACTGCAGTCGCTCCAGCCCGAACAGTAATCTCGGGTACCGTGATGGCCGATCCCGCTCTTGTTCCATCTTCATCAAAATCTAAAAAACACACAATGTATGCAATCCGTCCCCAATGCATATATGGGCGAGGTCTAGTGAAGAGTACCTACTCTGCATTTTTCCTCTTTCAATTTGACTATATGAAGAAATCGCTTGTATTTCTATACTCACTATGACGGCACCAACTAGCGACTACTGACCTTTTCTTGTAAGTTCAGAGTCTCAAAGGGCACAAGGGGACACTTGACAACAGTATTTAGCCAGCCATGCCCAGGGCCCTATGCCCCACTTACTATAGACGTTTAAGCGAGCCTGGGCCGAATCCTCTCCAGCCGAACTCTTTGCCACACAAGTGTAAACCCCCGCGTCTTGTAATTTGACATCCACAATAAAGAATACGTCATCGGTCGGCATCAAATGCATCCGCCTTTCTCTCGCCGCTGGAAAATCATCACCACCATTATCCTTCTTCCATGACAAAGTCGGCGCCGGGTTGCCAGCTGCCGCGCATTCCAAACGAACCGTTCCACCAACACGAACAGCTACGTCAACCGGCTTCTTGACTAACGACGGTGGCACTGAAACAAAGTCAACATTTTACTTGCTCCCAACCTGCCAGCCATCATCGTCGCCTTACCAAAAACTACAAGCTGCCCCTTTTCGGACGTCACCGACGCCAGCTCGTTGGCAAACTGGCACTGATACCAACCGTTATCATTATCATCCACCGCTTCGATCGTTAAGCGGCTCCACCATCGATTATTGCCAGCCTCGTCAAACTGAGAATTGATTGTCAAACCGGAATCCGGTTCCTGATACACGAGCTAAAATCAAAATATCACACGTAACCCCAACTCCCAAAGCGACCACCGCGCCTACTCACTCGTCCATTCTTCCTCCAATGAATACTCATATGACAATCGATATAATCCTCTTGACATCGCGCCTGGCATTCGAAACTGACATTTTGCCCACGTAGACCCGTCGCCGATTGTGGATGCGAGACAATCAACGGCCTCGGCCAACTCCCGCAACTGGCATTGGCCGGTAGTTGCAACAAGGACTTGCCAGTCCATTCGTACGGGTGCCGACATTCAGCAGCGCCCGCAATTGATCTCCGTTCCCCCGCTATCAACCCTACGCTGTTGTTATCAGTTTCATCCTCGTCGACCGATGTTACACCACCATTATGAACCAGCCACGTCAACTGGCAATCGCACAGTAACGATGTCGTATTCAATACCCTGAAACAGAAAGACTAACTATGCTTAGAAATCCAAAAAGACAAACCCGAACTGAGATTCGAACCCAAGTCTCCAAACTACGCTTCCAGTCCCGTCCACCCACCGAATAGTTTTATCAGCCCTCCGTCGGCTAGCATACTGGACGGGAATCCTTGGAGGAGACCCGAGTTCAACTCCCAGTGCCAGTTCCTCTTTTTCCATTTTCTTCTGCATCAAAAACCCACACTGCCCAACCCTTTTCCCACCACTTCATCCAACCGATTAAACAAACTTACACAGACTTCAAATTATTCGGCAGTGGCAAGGCATTGGCTGAAAATACAACCAGCGGATTATGATCCAAATCCAACGTCGACAACAATCGTAGCCCATCGAATACGCCAGCCGGAAGTACTCGAATTTCATTCGACGCCAATTTCAGTGTCCTTAAATTACGCAATGGCAAAAATATTTGTTGCCCACTAATCAATACATCGGCCAGCAAATTCGAACTCAAATCCCTAAATGAATCAAAATATTTAAAACACAAACATTCCAACAATTTTTTAAATGACTTACAAAATACTCAATTCCGCCAACGAATCAAACGCATTCGTATAAATCAACGACAAATGATTATCGCTCAAATCCAAATGCCGTAAATGACGTAAATAATGAAACGCTCGAGGTCTCAATGTCGTTAATCGATTACTGGACAAATCCAAGACCTGAAGTCGATTACAGAATTGCCAAGCCTCCACATCCAATCGAATTAGGGCATTCTTCGATAAATTCCTACAAAAAACGATTTCCTTCCAAACATGAAAGCAAATATCAAAAACTATATTCTTACAAAACAGATAATCCTTCTAATCCGTAAATCCATCCACGATCGACACTCATTAATCGATTGTTGGACAATGCGAGATGTGCCAGCAAGGGGATATCCCAGAACGTTCCATCCGCCATCGACAATAATCGATTCCTTTCCAAATTTAGGCTCCGTAATTCTTTTAATCCTTTAAAGCTAAGCCCTTCCAATCGACGAAATCGATTATGACTCAGGTCTCTAAAAGAAGAAAATTAAATTTAAATTAAGCATCATAAAATCATAAATATACTAATCTTACAATTCTCTCAATCGTGTCATCGGCGCGAATATGTCCTTCGGTAAGCGACGAATCGAATTGTACGCCAAATTTAAAGCTTCCAAACGAGATAAATTTCGAAAATTATGTTTATGTAAAGTGGCTAATTGATTTTGGTTCAAATTTCTAAAATAAAAAATATCTCGTACAGAAAAAGGGTGAAAAATTTTCAAATTTACAATATGCGAAGAGATGAATTGATTGGAAATAAATCCGCGGGAAATGAGACCAAGGAATTATGACCAATATCCAGAACTCGTAATGTACGTTGTACTGAACGAAAATTACGCGCCGACACGAAACCAATCGTATTCCCTCGACTAAAATGAATAAAATTTCCATCATAAAAGCTCTCATAAAAATTTCAAGAAATCTTACATGTTCAAATTGGTCAAATTCCTGAGTCCACTCAATGAAGGCACGGATACAAGGCCGCATGATTCCAATATCCTAAAATACAATATTACCCAGCTTATGTTTTTACCAGCATTCGTAACCTAGCCCCAGGCCGGGGGGCATTTGATAGGGGGTCCGTTATATTATAAACTTTTGACCTAAACAGGGTTCACAAAAGGAGCGAAAAATGATTTATCCCGGTTTTCAAGAAACTCACATCTTCCCCTGGTAGTTTTGAAAATATGAAACCTCAAAATGAACTTTTCAGTTTTACTTGATTTTGGCTCAAAAATTTCATTTTTCCCCAGGTTTTCCAGACACTTTGGATTCCCCGACTTCTCCACGTTTTCCGAACTTGAATGAACCCTGCTTAAAAGCCTGCGCCTTGCGATCGTACTGCATGCAATTGCGTGTGCGCACGTTTTGGGGCTAGCAATAAACATTAGACCGAGGGAGACCTAACGCGGGTCAAAGTGCCTAAGTTAATCTGGCAGTTTGGCACTGGAGGTCAGTCCTGGGAAGGGAGGCTTCATTTTTCTAGAAGTGTCTTGGACTTGACTCCTTCGTGGCCAGGATCTTCGACGGGGGACTGCGGTCAGCTCGATCCCTATTAGGGGAAGGTCTGGTCAAAAACTGGCCAATTATGCTCAAAATGGCCGCTTGGCCAGCCAGGGGGGGGGTCAGTTTCGCAGGCTGTTTCTACTAGCCGCCAAAATAACACCGCCTGTTAGACCCGTGTAAACACGATCCAGCCGGTGGTTAGGCGATGATGTAGTTTCTCAAAACAACCTAGCTCCCTGCTCCAACGGGCCGCAAAATTCACTAGTTTTCCTATCAAAACAAAAAGTAACAAGCAACCACGACGTTCGTTTCACATCACCAAGCAGAACTATGACGCAAAACAAATTCTTACTGGGTGCGATGCACGCCTTTACACACCCCCCCGTCTAGCCAAACTAGCCAGGTGTAAAAGCAGAAAATAAAAACTTCCTTCGGATCCAGGAACAAAATATTCGAATCGATATAGGTACCGTACACAGAAGGAAATTCAGTGTAATTAGTATCCCAAACTGAGGATCAGATGCAGAAACTTTTGGCTGACCCTTTCACCAGCCTGAAGCAAACCAAAAATTAACATTCGCTGAGAATTTTAACCAAAAACTGTTGATCTATCGATTTCTAATAAAATACTGCATTTTTAAATCGTAAACGTCATCCCAAAAAGTCTACATATGTGTTCCTTAGCCCTTGAGTGTTCCCTATGGGGCTTGGCTATGGATAGAGTATGACATGACATGACATTCGGAAAAGGAAATTCAGGCTGAAATGGAAAACTATTTTTTCCGTATTTTTGGTGCTTTAGAAGTAGCAATTTTGTATCAAACCAAAAACTGCTGGAACACTGCCCCCTAACCTAACCTGAATGAGTCCTTCGGCTCTCAGTCTTGGCTTAGGCCTTACGATCGGGCCTAGAATGCTGCAACTAGCTAGAACAAAGTTTTGTGGGTCCAGGGACTCTATGGCCCCTTCTTTTACTGTAGCCAAAATCCAACGACACTGCAGCTTTCCTAGGCCTTCAGCAGAAGCGATGGAAATTACAGCCAAATTCTGTTTGCTCCTCATCGCAAAGTATTTTCAGAAAAGGAGAGGAAAATGATTTTCCTTGAGTGATTCAAATTTTCTGGGAATTTCTAGGACTTCCTGACTCCCAGCTTTTCCAACCTTTTCAGAGAATGTGTTTCAAACCCTGAGCCCACGGACGGTTTCAGATACCGTTTAGATAGTGTACTTACAACGTTTCTAAGAAAGGAAGGGACCATTGCGCATCGGTTTCGATATTCAATCGAGTATTGTGACTGAGATCCCTGAATATATAAGAAACATATTAGCATCGATTAAACGGTTCAGAAAAATGTTAACCTACAAAATTTTCAATTCTCCCAGTTCGGAAACATCTGCGGATCTGAACAGAGTTAAATGATTTTGGGATAAATTCCTGCAAATAGGATATTAATATGAAATTATAGAGCTATAGGATATTAAAGAGCTTGAACTTACAATGCTTCGATACGAAACGTCGATAGATTTTCATGACGACCAAGGAAAGGCCAATTAGTCAAGGACTGACCCGAGCAATCGACAATAATTTTCGAATCGTTAATAAAGCAACGGCATGATGAAACGAAAGACGACAGACAAAGAGAAGAAGTCAATGACGAATCGAAGGCGAATGAAAGCGACGGAAGAATCAAAGAAAAAAAGGTGGCATTTACAAATAACAATATGCCATTTTCTCCTGACCCGTTGCACCACCGCCGCAAAATGCAAGACATGATGCGTCCAAAAAGAAATAACATTTGGGACGGATGATGATTTCACATTGGTCTCCTTGCCAAAATACGAATCGATAAATCAAAAATAAAGCAGACTGACCAATTAATTACAGGCACATTATTGGAAGACGAATCGAATCGGAAAAAATATGATTAGACTGTACAATTATGCCATTCTTTCGCAAAAAAATGGTGGATCACTTTCCCAAAAATGGCGGATCACTCTCCTTCTACGAGACCAATCCATTCATCGGACCATTCTTTCTATCAAATTCTCGACGTCTCATGCTAAAGAACCATAGTTCAACCTGCTCTGCCGACTCATCCACGAACAGAGCAATAGGCGGCATACAAATGCCTGAGACCCAATGGTTCCCTAAAAAGATACTGACGATGAACAGGAATCGGAACATACTAGCAGGCCTATGTCTGATCCTCCAACATCAAAGACGCGAAAAAAACAAGACAAACAAATCTTTTAGCAACTAGAATCAAAAAGGTACACCACGCCTGAGCTAACTTTTTCGTAGAGTAGAGCTCTACCGACTCCGACCCCGCCGTCATTACTTTCTCTCACTAATAACATTCCATCCTTGCGTCCTAGTAGCTGGCTCCATGCCAAAGCAAACAATCGATCATGCCAAGGTTTGAGAAATAGGTCTGGAAGGCGCCGAGGCTATTAATCACGCGAGGAAGACGAATTTTAAAGAAAACAAGGAACAAACTAATAATAAAATGAATAAATTTTTAAAGAAAAATAGCCGAAAAATATCCATCTTACTAATCCAACACCAGAAATAGAAAGAATAAGAAAAAATCGATATGCAAATTATTTACTAACGTACATTACTGTAGAGGCAGCAGGTTCTTTCTGATTGTCTGCTAGAGGCGGGAGAAACGTTTACGTACCAAAAAATTTTATCATCGATTTTTCTGCGTGAGAATTTGTTTATGAAGAAGTGACGACAAATATTTTTTTAAAATGTCGGATTGGGTAAAAGAAGAAAATCAAGAGGTCTGTGATAGATGTAATGTGTAAAATGATGTACGTATGTAATAGGGCTCGGTTTTTAGAAGCAAGGCAACATAGCAGCAGCAGTGGCCGCGGCTGCTGCCGAAGTAACGGCTTTGTCAGAATATGCGTACGTGCCTGAACTGGACATTCATTTCGATAAGGCCAGTGGATACGTTTTCAAAGAGGTGAGTAGGTCTAGCCCGTGTGTAAATTCTTCAAACATCATAATTTGGCCATCCATGTTTTTTCGCTGCATGGCGATTGTCATTCAACCCAGAGTCGTCTGTTTTTGACTTGCTCGGGTGTGTCCTTGTTTGCATTTTAATATTTTAACTTATGGGTATTTGAATCGGGCTCAAAAAAGTGAACCTTCCAGCTTCCATGGCAAAAATCTGGAAAAGGTTTGAAAATTTAGCATAACGTTATTTGTGTCTTTTGTTTTGCAAACTCATCAAAGAATGTCAAGAAATGACAACGTAACTTTAGGGGATGCATGGCTTACCGACTCACCTTAGTCGGTCGTAATTCACGCTCGTCGCCCAGGTGGTTAGGCATCTGCCTTTATGCATGATAGAATGACCAGTGAAGGGTTCCTTTTTTTCAAAGTTACTGCAAGGTTGTCCGACTGAATCTCCTTTAGACGCACATTTGTTGTGTGCATTTCTCATCTGTGATTTGGTTCAAGGTAAGGTGAAAGAACCTGTGTGCTTGCGGGAACAGGCAGGGTGACAGTTAACCCGCATGTGCCCATTTACTTTTTTTGATCCATCCTGGTCGCTGCGGGGGGAGGGTAGATTTTTTACCCTTTACCCCTGTTGACCCTATCTTGCCATCGACTAGGGTCAATCCGGGATGCATGCCGGGCAAAGGTGCGTGTTAGTCGCTACATAACGATGTCGGCTGTTACCCACCGTAGCCAGCCACTGCCCCGTGAAGGGACCCGGATTCTAGAGCCTCCCGCCCCATAAGGTCTTCTTGTTCAATCGACCCTGGAGGGATGAAGGGTGAGTCACCTGCTGCCAGGCGTGCAAAGAGGCGCAGAGAGAACTTCACTAATTGTAAGTTCTCAGACGGCCAGAGTTAAACACATGCCGACTGGTTTCCAGCTCTGCCAGCAAACTGTGACACGCCTTTCACCGCCGAGGCGGCGTGCCATGTCTTTTATACAGTGACCGGGGCAAGTTGATTTCAGGGGTGCCACGATTTCCATCATGCCGCTACTCATTACACGTATCACTTTGACGAGGACTCATCCACTTGGCAGTGCTCGTATGATCCAGATTGGGATAGCGCCGTCGGCTGCCCAGCCAGTTTGGACGCATTCCTTCTGCTCTCCGACTTGCTAGATCGAGTAGAAATCGAAGACGCGTCGCCGAGTCCTGCTCCAAGTGTGGACAATGATGAAATACCGACCGAAACAGCAGGTATGCATGATACGTCTGGGTCTATAGTACTTGTGGGAATGATCAGTGGAGCCTAGCCCGTATCTGAAACATCGCTCTGACGGGTGATGCTCCCAGCTGCTGGCACTGTGCTGAAGTCTATTGCCATGCAAGCCTCTTATGTCATGTCATATCATACTTTATTCATAGCGAAGCACCATGAGGTGCACTCGAGGGCTAAGGGACACATAAATATTTGACAGGCATTTTGTACCCAGACGGGAGTTGAACCCTCCCCCTGAGTGCGCACCCTGCGCGAGAGGCAGACGGCTTAACCCGCTAGGCCACGGCCCGGGCCACACTTCCATCCAATAGTGTGCTCTGTAACTTGGAATACGTTTTAGATGAAATGCTTCCTTGTATCCGCGCCATCGTGCTGGAATCGGACGACTTGCCGTACGGTCATTTGTCAGTTGTGACTGTCGATGGCGGTTCGATTTGCTGCGAGAAATCGGAGGACGGCCATAGCGGACTCGTACTTACGAATGGAGCTTCGGCAGAGGGGGTATGTCTTAATTGTGTGCTTTGGGGACAGCTGACTTTGTTCGGGCTTCTGCTTAGCCTACAGTAGAACTAATGTTACCTGAGGTATTCTTCGGAAGCAGCAGAATACTGGGCACGCCAAAAGTTGTCTCAGGTGAAATTTTGTGGGGTTACCGCGTTTATGCACTTTCTGACCTCCCTCAGTTTCTCAATTGAAGTGGGGTCCCCACTTCCAGTGCCATGTGTTTACAGATGACTCCCACCAAGAAACACTAGTGCATGGGATGCGCACCTAAAACAGCTGTGAGAGATGAAAGCATTTAGTGACCCCCCCCCCCCTTGGGCCTGCAGGTGCACAAGCGCGCTATAAGTCTTTTCCTCGAAGATGTGATGTGGAAATATATCTTGTGCGCGACTTTTTTAAGGCCGTTTGCCACATTCGATTCGAGTCGCAGACAAAGCATTTTCAATTGGAGAAAATTTTAACTGAAGGAGGAGAAGAAGAAGGCGAATTGGTGGACAGTGCGGATGTATGTGTGATATTGAACGATACTGTTCTCGGGGTAAGTACAGTAGTTTAGACGTGGAAATTCTAGATTGCAAAGTTATGTAGCCGGGGGGAGCATTGGCTTCTCATTGTTTGGGCTAGTAACCCTGTAATGCATACCACTGGGTCCGTATTACTGGAGGGAGTGACGTGGAGCTTTTGCAACACACCAAAACCTCAGGGCCGCCAACCAAGTCTTCCACCTACCCATCGTTGGAACATCACCCTGACTGGCGACGCTTTTAGCTGCCAGCTCGATTGCCCGTCGAGCCTCTGCAGCCCTGACTGGGAGGGGGGGCAGTTTGGTTCTTGCTGGGAGCGGCAGTTTAGTAAGTCTGTTCTCAGAGTAGGAACTGGTCTTCGATGACAATTTAGCAAGTACGTCGCTGGCCTTGCATTGGTTCTGGGCGACTCACCCACCCTGCAGTACCGTCAAGTGGCGGGCGTCAGACGAGTAGAATCAGGATCTAGAATGGGCTCTTTGTTCTCGTCCTGGGACTCTGGTTGGAGCGTGCATCAGCTGCGGGCTGCATAGTGAAGGTGTCAGAGATAACCTGCCAGGCTGCCATGAGCGTTGATCTCCTCGCTTATAATATCATGACTGCTGGCCAACTATAGGCGATACGGATTGGAATTTCCAATGGGATATCTAGGGGGTACCCACAAAAATCAAGAAGGCAGTTATATACACAATTTTTGTATTTCAGAAAGATGCAATAGATATATCGCATCAAGATCGATTAGTCGTGGATTGTGGTGACGCTGGTTTCGTCGTATTGTCTTTGCATATTCATAAAGCATTGAATACTTGCGCCGGTTGCGAGCCTGGTTTATTATTGTCCAGTTGGAGTGCGGGTGAAAATTCGAGCGCATCTACGAGTATAAGCTCAAAATCGAAAAATGAGTTGGAACGGGATCGACGACGAGAACTGAAACGAATTAAGAAGAAATATGCGTTATCTCGCATCGATTACGTTGAAAATCCGAAACCGAAGACGAGAGATGATGACAATTACACGGACAGGGCGGATATTCGACGACGAACGGTCGGATCGGATTTGCCTGTTTCTGCCACTGAGGCAATGGCGACAAGAGCAACGACCTCGAGCACGAAACCAGTCGACGAGGAGAACAAAGGATTTAAAATGCTGAGGAAAATGGGATGGAAAGAAGGCGCTGGGGTTGGAAAACGAGAAGATGGGATTCAACAACCGGTAGGCCTGTTTGGGAAAGTTTACGGGAGATTTATGATCTTTTTGCAGATTTGTCCAGTCGGGCATTTGGACACGAGTGGTCTGGGAGCCAATAGTGCAGTGCGCATGGCTGTGGGGGATGCTGATCGTGCTCAGAAGAGGTTCAAATGGTCAAAGGCTGCTCAGCGATACGCTAAGTTGGAACAGAATCCTGTATTCGAGTCTCCTGCCGATGACAATGTGTAAACGTGCTTTGTATGGAGGGTTCTATAATGTAGTAAATGTATATGCTTGGATTGAAGCGTGTGGTTTTGACGAAGGTGGTTCAGACCAGTGCTATCTGGCTTATAAATGTGATAGGAGTGTTTAGCTTAGTCATTATTTAGGGATGGAATCAAATGCGAGCCCTTCGGAAAATCCAGCTGAATCGGCAGCGGATCTTGTGGCTGGCAGTGCCTTGGAAGCGTTCTGGCCTGGGAATAACGAGGTGAGTGGAAGCGCGGGTTCGATTCCCTCTCATGGCTCAAGTTTTGTATGTTTTTTGTTAAGATTATATTGTACGATGCTTGAACTTTGCAGGAAAGTGACAAGAGTGGTTCGAGCGAATCGAATTTGAAGCAGGCGATTGAGCATTGCAAGGAGATGGTGCTGCAGGCGGCGGAGCATTCTCCCGAGAGAAGGCAGCTGGTTCGTGTGTTGGTGTCGTTGAGGAAACAGTTGTTGGATTTGAAGGTGAGCTGTCGTGCCCTCTCAGTAATACAGTAGTGTGTTTGCTTGAAAGTAACTAATAGGGTGGGTGCGTGCGGTAAGTTTGCAGGCCACGGTTAGCGGGCCTTGGTGAGGGGTTCCCTAGCTGGGAGAAGTCAACCACTCCGGTTGATGTTTCAGTCGCGGGTATGATCGCGAGACCTTGCTCCAGTCGTTGGTCGGTGCCTTCTCTCACGCCTGCCGGCCAACGGTTGCAGGTGGTATTGGGGCCTCCTTTGGCTTTGGAGTGAGGGGAATTTTTGGATAAAGCGGGTACAAGGTCCATACCTTTGCAGGATGCATTATCTCGCCAGATTCTGTAGGTTTTTGGGAGAGTGGCTGTACGACTTTGTACGGCTGTCTGTCACACATAGATGTGGTAGGGTTTGCCAAAATACTGGTGCACAGGATGCCCAACTGGTGCCGTTTGTAAACACTGGTTGGACACGCACCAATTTGGTAAGGACCGAGAGCGAACTGTGCACTTTTTAGGAAGGACCAGAGGAGCCCATTCATGCAATAGCCAACATCAATGGTCATCGTTTCGTCGATCCGTCGACCATTTCCTATCAGAAACCAGCTGATGACATCCCTGCGAACAATCGATACTGTGATCAATGCGAACAGATGATTTGGTCGCTCGTGCAGCCATCGTATCAATGCACGGCTTGCGGGTACCTTTGCCATCGAAGATGCGCTAATTTGATTCTTCGAGCGTGTGTGGCCTTGAAGGTATCTTAGTTAAGTGTACTGTAAAGTGGGGCGTCCCTATAAGGGCCTGGTGGCTGTTACCCTCGTGCCTGGTGGGCCAAGGCGAGTGGGATAGAGTAATTGATCTCCGCTAGCTGGGAGACGTCGACCCCTCGGGTTGATGTTTCAGCCGTAGGTATAGTCATAAAACTTGCTTGCTCCAGTCGGAGTTTTTGTCCCGCCGACTTCGATCGGAAAGCTCCCTCCTACTCTGCCAGGCTTGGTCACCTAGTATCCCCTAGGATAGGCCAAGGATTTAACAATGCCAGTTCCTGTGTAAGTCTAATCGGAGTCTAGGTCGACGTTCCTCATGCAGGTGGTGGATAATCCGGTCTATATACTGGACATATGTCCCGAGAAAGGATTGGCCAGCCAAAAATACCGTTGTGCCGAATGTCGCACGCGATTATCGATCGATGAAAATGACGGGTTCACAGTTGGGCGCCTGTGCGATTATACTGGCTTGTACTATTGCCAGAAGTGTCATTGGAACGATGGCACCGTCATACCGGCTCGACTAATTCGCAACTGGGATTTCCAACCACGACCAGTCAGTCGCCAAGCATTGCAGTTTCTGATGCTGATGAGAAGGAAACCAGTGTTGAGATTGGAGGCACTGAATTCGCATTTGTTCAATTACGTCCAGGAATTGAGGGATGTCAAGGTGAGCTGCGTGTATGTGTGCAATGCAGACGTGGTGCTGCTAGGGTACCTTTACACTAGCAGGGTTAATTTGGGTAATCTAAAAGTGCCTGGAAAATCAGGGAAAACTGAGAGACTGCATTTCGACGTTTTCAATTTTGAATCGCCCGCCTTTTCTATGCGCCTGTTGGAAATCAGTAAATCAGTTGAAATTGGTTTAGAAGTGCTGGTACAGTGTGACCCTGAAAATCAGGGAGAATCATTTCTCCCTCCTTGTATGAACCCTGCAATGGACACATACACAAAACTTGAGTTGTGAGTAGGGATCGAACCCCTGCCTTTATTGCTTTGCTTTTAGAAGTTACGGTCAGACGTTATAATTATGAAACCATTCATAATGTGTTGCCGAGAGGCTGCATCCCATCTGCGCCTGTTCTCGCTCCTCAAGCCGTATACTCACTTTATCGACAATGTGGACGTTTATTCGATCCAGGATTTACTGGATTTGCAGTCGGGCGTTTTGGAACGGCATCTAAGAGAAACGGTGGAAATATTTGCGAAGCACATCAGAGAGTGCCCGGTAAGTGATTAACTAGGGTAGCCTCAGATCTGACGGTCAGGTGTGGCTAGGATTAGACGGTTGCTATTTCATTCACATGCCGAGCTTGGAGAGCTTGAGAACCTACAGTAGATCACCCAGGGAAAGTCATTGTTGTCGATATTTGACGATTGAGCCCTGTAAGAGCTGCATAGCAGGTGAAACGGGCCGAATTAGCATACAGTACGTTGGAGAAGGTAGCAGGGAGCAACACACTCTAGGCGTGTTACTGAGGCGTAGTAGAGAGAGGCATTAACTATGCCTCGCCTCCTCTGTGTAATGTATTTGTAAGCACAAAGGCCAGTAGTAGTTCAAGGCCATGAGATCAAGAGGTATGGATAAATTGACTAAACGGTCAAAACCTTGTGCTTACCTGGTGTAAGGCATACAATCGCACTACCTTCTAAAAACCCAAGCGCCATGGCATATTATGAGTGCATAATTACAAGGCTGTTTGATATATATATAAAGGCAACCCACAAGTACATGCTCGCTTCGACTAAAATCCTTCAGCGCTGGCAAGGACGGGGATTGGATGTTGGTAAAGTGTCTGTCTTATCATCAATTCTGCAGCATTTGCAGTAGAAGTAATTGCGTGCCTCTAATCACTGCAGGATGTTATCACCTTATCAGTGCAAGAATATGAAAATGGTTTCTTTCAGACTTGCAGAGGCAACGGCTATATTTGCGAGCTGTGCAGTGATTCCACGGTCCTATTCTCGTTTGATGACTTCGTCAGTTCGTGCCGGACCTGCTCTGCCTTATTTCACAGGTAAGACAGTCTCGGAGTTGTAATTGGCAGATAGTAGGCTGTGTTTCAGGATTTGCTTCGAACAACACAAACGTGTGTGCCCGCGCTGTCAAAGAAGGAAACGACGTGAATCGGAGGACGTGGATGAGGGAAATAGGAATGCTGGGTTATGTGATGGATGATTTGCCTTACTGGGTGCGTGTTCCATATCTTGCATTTGGTTGGGTATTCTATTAAACACTGGTGTACTCTAGATTTGGTTGCCTTTTCTGGGTTTGGTTTGAACAAAATAAATTGTTGGGTTGTGATTGGAGACATTGATTATTGAACGGCTTAGATGCCTGGGGTACTTGACTTGTGGACTTTTTCTGATGTTCCAGATTTATATATGAGAAACCGTGTTCTAGGAACCGCCCGGCTGTGCAGTTTGAGGGAGGAGGTTTGATCTCGTCGTAGTTCTTGTTTATAACTAGGCAGCAAAGATTTCGAAACTGATCTGCTGTAGTTCAAAATGCCGAAGTTGGATCATTTCGACATTGAATTTGACAACCCGTTGTCCGTCTACTATGCTGGGACGATGCTGAAAGGCAGAGTGGTCATTGTGCTGAATGCACCAATGGAGATGAGGGGTGTGCGATTGACGTTCAATGGTAACGCGCACACGCACTGGACGGAAAGCCGTAAGTCACGTGGGGGGGGGGGGGCTGGTGAGTTACACAGGGAACTGGGAAGGTGGAAGATGCTGATGAATCAGGGCATATGGGCATTCAGGCTCGTAGATATGTGGAGGCTGTGCTTTTACCTTTTGATGCAGCCAGCTTGGTGACGCAGGGTTGTCCCTTGTAATACGTGTGGGCTATTCATACTGGGGTACTCCTCCAGTATGAATAGCCCACTGGTGGTTCATACTGTAGGATACTCCTCTAGTATAAATAGCCCACTGGTGGTGCTTGCCCCAGGCCAAAAACCCAGGGCAGCCAACCAAGTCTTCCGTCCTTGATCATGGCTGAAACATCATCTTGACGGGCGGCGCTATCAGATCCTGGCTCCGCGCAGAGGATCGATTGCCAGGTGAGTCCCGTCCTCCTGTAATACAGACTCAGAGTATTGGCTGACTCTTGGCTCCCCTTAAAACATCGAATACTGAAATTTCGTGGGAAGGAACCAACAAAGGATGGCCATTTGATGTGCCGATTCTGCGAGTGACCTGAGACGACCCCTCGTTAGAATGTATATGCATGTGCAGAGTGGGCCTTGATTACAATCATATCAAATTCCATTTTTCTGACCACTGTAGTAAAGCGATTGCTGATCTGTGTTTCAGGCAAGTCTGGCGATCGACACGTTACTTATTCATATAATGGTCACGTGACCTATTTCGAACACGAAATCACAGTTTGGGGCAATCCGAGGGGCGCTGATGCCCCGACGCCAGTCATGCCAGCTGGAACGCACACATTTGATTTCACGTATCCCCTTCCACCCACTTGCCCGAGCAGTTTCGAAGGTTCGTATGGCTCCATACGGTACTTGGTCGAGTGCAAAATCGATCGTCCCTGGAAATTCGACCACAAAACCAAACGTCCGTTCACACTGTTGGGGGCGCTCGACTTGAATGCCGACCCAGCTGCTGCCCAACCACAGTCAAACAGTGGAGAGAAAACTTTGGGGTGCATGTGCTGCACAGCTGGCCAAGTCACGTGCCAAGTACGATTGCCCAAAGGAGGCTACGTGCCGGGAGAAATGGTGGCCGTGTCGGCAGAAATAAATAACAATAGTTCAAGAGGACTGGACGCCGTAAGCTGAGTGTGGGTTTCCTATGTTTTCGATCAGATCTTTGCATTTTTAGGTCAGAATGCGATTGATACAAAATATTGTTTTCTTGGCGTCTCATGGCGGGAGTACTCATTCGAAGAGGGGCGAGATGGTTCTCGGTGAAGCTGTGAAATTAGAAGAAGTGGGCCCGGGTGATAGCCAAATTTGGGATAACGAAGGACTACGTCTTCCTCCTGTTCCTCTCACGCTGGCCAACTGTCCCATTATCAGCATCTACTACGTCATCGAATTCAAGATCACTCCGAGTGGGCCCTCGTTCAGCTTCACTGTCACCTTGCCGTTCACTGTCGGGTCAGTGCCATTGCGCCAACAGATGCCACAATTGCAGCAGACGTTTCGCCAATTCAGCATCGATCATGGGGGCGATCCTTACTCGGGACTGCCGCCATCCTATCCTGCTGGCGTTCAACCAACTGCGCCACCCGGTGCCGATGCATATCCTGACTTGCGTAAGTATGCTATATAATACCTCCGCCTTTGGACTGTCGCCTGAGATCAGCAGACACGCGCCTGTCACCTGACGACTAGCCGGCGACTGCCTGCTGATTGTGAGTCTAGCAGGCAACAGGACGAATCACATCCAGTGACCTGGCGGGTGCTTACGCATTATTGCCTGCATAAAACTCGCAATGAAGGAGCTAAGGTGGCAACGATATGAAAACTGCCCCCACCACAGCCTCTCTCCGATATATATCTTCAGCTGGCACCACTGTACATATAAGGTATACATAGTCACGAGACAGGCTCACGCAGGTGTGGGTGACAATGAGCCTTCGTGGCACAGATCAGATTACATGTATGTATGACTATCAGCTGGTGGAGGTGACTTCGTAACAATACTATGTAGATGGAATCAAATCAAAGAGTGCCATATTTGCTTTCCTTTTTAGCTCCACCAACTTATGCCGAAGCGACAACGGGTCGAGTCAATATCAAGGATGACACTGATAACGAGCACACGAGGGGTCAACTCGAATTCGCTCCCCGATATCCCTACTACGACTGGGCCACGGCACCAGCCGATCAACCAACCCACACTTTGGCTCACAACGATTCTCGTTGATCACCGAAGCACTGGATGATCCTTGCATGCCTGCTTATTGATAGTATGGACTTTAAAATTTTTACTGTTTTAGCGCGCACATAGGACGCCTTTGTTTATCGCTTTTTATTTGCTGCTTTTATACGGCCGAATGTTCAGTGGCTTATTTGGTGAAATGCCACTGGTTCTGTGTGGAACTCGTATTTGCAGTCCAATATCTTCAAGATCGCTGTTGCAAATGTTTTCTTTCTTGAATGCCAGAGTTCAGGCAATTGCAGTCATTTCGTATCTTGCCAGTTTTCGTAGATTCGTAGGTGTGAGGGCGCGGAGTCTCTGACAGACGAATTTTGTAGTCTGTGCGATGCTGTGTCTTGGAATTACCGTTGGGCAAGAAATCTTCTCAGGATTGAATCTGAATGACTTGAATCTGAGAGTAATGGCTTACAAAACTCTTGCAAATTTGCAAAAGCAGCATGGAGGAGAACCTGACGTGTCAGTTTGACCTAGGGCATGTACAAGTAATGTTTCTTAGGCTTCTTTGGAGTTTTCAAAGACCAAAGTGTCTGGCACTAGGGGGAAGAAACTCCAAGGCTGCACCGCTCGCGTCGGGTACCGCAAATTACGATCTTTTAATTGCATAATTTCTTGTTTGTGCACCCTCAGATCTCTGTGTCAGGTGGTTGTATCAGTGATCATGATAAAAATCGATGATTTATAACGCGCCATGTATTTTGAAACAGACAGGCGTCATGCCCGTGAAATCATTAGTTCTCTCTCCTTACCGTGTACAATTTAGGGATGACCAGTGGTTCAAGCCAAGAACGCGCCCACGCAGTACACAACGCCGTGATAAGTTTCTTGTAGCCCGCACACCACAAGGGCCGTACATAGCAGACTCTCATTCATAAAGGACGTTTTGATAGACCTGAACCTGAAGTGCTCACAGAGCAGTTAAAACCAGGGACTCAACCGATGTCTGCAAACCAAACCGGTCGCTCGACCCTCGATGTCGCTCTCGTCTCGTTCCTGCCCTGACTTAGGAGAGATCCCTGAACCAGTGCAGTGATAGGTGCGCAGAAGCTAGCCCACGCCATGTATGCTCGCCCCATACTTGCAGGGCGCCATGCAAGCTCTGTATTCATGCAATAAGAAAAGCTCGAGCTAGCTTTGAAAACAATAGAATGTTCACTTTTCGGAAATGATGCTAAAAGAATGATGAGCGCGCGGATCTTTTCGCACCAGTAAACTCTACTCGCACTTTGCCAAAAATTTTGTCGAATAACTCCATCTTATTCTTGGTGGTGATTAAGGCGAATATTGTTGGCCTGTAAGCGTCGTTACAGTCGTTGTGATCTGGCCTAGTATGCCAAGGAATTCTATCGACCTCCCTGACCAGGCTGGGCGACCGGCCGGGTGACGCTTTCACCTCGACGAATCGATTTGGCACTGTCGTGGAGCTAAACCATCACTCTGCTATCCCTTCGTGAGTTTCAGAAGTAGGCCGTGACTAGCCGCCTACCAGTCTTCAAGGTAACTGAATAAAATAGATGGAGCTAGAACCCACTTCCATGCCAATGTGGCCGAGTCTTGTCAATGTTTGCACCTGAGCAACAAAAGTAAATAGAGCTTTCAGTTAAAACTCGTTACTGCTAGCATATCAAATCCCTGTCTCAAGATCAGATTGCCTACCTGAAAATGCCGAAGTTAGATCGCTTTGACATCGAATTCGACAATCCACTATCCGTGTACTATGCTGGAACCATGGTCAAAGGGCAAGTGATTATTATATTGAATGAACCGATGGAAATAAACGGGGTGCGAGTGACATTCACGGGAAAGGCCCGCACAAATTGGGCGGAAACCCGTAAGTCTAAACTCCTTAGCTTATCACTAAGCTCAATAAAACTTTAATCGCCCCCCCCCCCCCCGGCCTCATCTGTGGCTGTTTTTGAAAACAGCTTCTAGCAGTTTGGTGCCTTGAAGAAAGATATATCGTCCTACGCTCCATGAGCTTTTGCCAGACCACGGACCTGCTGCTTGGTGCCTCAAATTCATTTCCGTTGCCTTATGTACTGTTAGCAGCAGCATTGGCTTTCATGAGACCGGGGCCCTGTGTAAATCTTTTCCCCTGTCCATTAGATAAGTTATGAGCGGGAGTTTTGTGGGAGGTCAGAAAGTAGGTGCAGCAAAGATTAGAAAAGCTGGGTATCGATCGAAGTCGGCTTGAGCGCATCCGTCTGTCCACATTCCGCAACAGTTTCTGAATAAGCACGGTACTTTCAGCTGACGGTTTTTAAACTGAGAAAAGTGTTCTGCTTCACGATAAAAAGAATGATACAGCTATTATTCAGGGTTTGAAAGAATAGATGCATACTGCATGCTCATCACCTTCCATGACAAAAGTATTTTAAATTCTCTTCTGTCATCGATATAAAACCTGTTTTTGTGCTTAGACCGGGTCGACAATCACGACGTCATCTATTATTACAATGGTCACGTGTCCTATTTCGAAGACGAGATCACAGTTTGGGGCAATCCAAAGGGCGTTGACGGCCCAAAGCCAGTTATGCCAGCTAGGACGCATACATTTGATTTCACATATCCACTCCCGCCCACTTGCCCGAGCACATTCGAAGGTTCGAGTGGTTCCATACGGTACTTGGTCGAGTGCAGAATCGATCGTCCCTGGAAATTCGACCACAAAACCAAACGTCCGTTCACACTGTTGAAAGTGCTCGACTTGAATTCCGACCCAGCTGCTGCCCAACCGCATGCAAATAGTGGACAGAAAACGTTGGGGTGCATGTGCTGTGTGGCCGGCCAGGTCACGTGCCAAGTAAGCTTACCGAAAGGAGGCTATGTGCCCGGAGAAGTGGTGGCTGTGTCGATAGAAATCAATAACAAAAGCTCGAGAATTTTAAGATCAGTAAGTCGATTCTGATCTTCTCTTCCTCTACCTTCAATTGAATTGGTGATGTGTTAGTTCAGAATAAGATTAATACAAAATGTGGTTTTTTCGGCATCTTCTACGCGGGGAGGTGATTCAAAAAGGGCGAAAAAAATTCTAAGCGAAGTTGTGAAGTCTGAGGAAGTACGGCCAGGTTGTAGCCAAACTTGGGCAAACGAGCGTTTACTTCTCCCTCCTGTTCCGGTAACATTGACAAGCTGCCCTATAATAAGAATTTCCTACGAAGTCGAATGCCACATGACTCCTGGTGGACCTTCAATCAGCTTTGAAGTTGCCACGCCGTTCACTGTCGGCTCGATTCCATTGCGCCAAGAGATTTCAAAATTTCAGAAAAATTTCCGTCAATTAAGCATTTATGAAGGGATGAATCTTTACTCACAATTGTCGCCTTCATATCCTGCAGGCAAAGACGGCTACCCTGATTTACGTAAGTAAAGCCTCGCCTGTTTTCTTATCAATTAATGTAAGCCGTAGTCACCTGCCGTTTTAGCTCCGCCCGCTTTCGCTGAAGCGACTACTGGACGAGTCAATATCAAAGATGACACTGATAACGAGCATAATTGGGGTCAACTCGAATACGCGCCCCGATATATTTATTATGATTGGACTTGGGCAGCAGCTGATCAACCAGCCCGCAGTTTTGTTGATAAAAATTCTAGTACCTGAGTAGCAAAACACTGCATGAAATTGAAATGTTCGACCTGATTGTTGGTCACATGCTTCAGATAACTTATGGAGTAGGTTTAGCCAGGTTTTTGCCTTTTTGCATTATTTTGCGTGTTTTTGGGTGTCAGATTTTCAAGCAATATGTGTGATTCTTTTCGAAAAAGCTTATTTACAGGCAGAGTACCACTGATGACAAAATTCTGGTATGTCTCACTCTTGACGTTTGCATCCGCCAATGTGTCTGTGTTGGTCGCCGTGTGCGATCCGAAATACTTCTTGTGTTGTTTTGGTAATTACGACGCCATCAGCTAAAGCATTTTTCCATAAAGTCTGTAAGATGCGAAAGGGAAGATGCAAACTTTTTGATCTGGTGCTAAATGTTTTGACCAACAGGTCGCTATGCCTATCGAAAAATGTTTGGTGCACTCGGTCAAGGACAAATGGGCCTGGCAGACAGTCCACCCCACCATATCATGCACACTCACATGCCAATGTTGTACAGCAGATGGGCGCAGATGTCAGCTTCGAGCCCGCACTGCGCCACGTTTGAAGCGCCCAGTGGATTCGTGGAGATACTGTACTCGAGAGAGACCATGCCAATTTTTATTAATTGATCTTTCAAAGGTCAGAAGTTGCGTCTCTGAAAATGGCCTGATAAGCACTGAAACTGAAAATTTTGAGAGGAACCAGTATTAAAAGTGACAAAAAAGGTTGTGAAGAAGGACCTCGCAAATTTAAGATTATTGAGCCTAGCAGCCCGCGAGAGGAAGACGAGTCGAGAACTGACGATGGAAGCTTGGGGAGTCTTCTAATTTGCGGTCGAGTTTGATCCAGAAAAATGAGAAAAAAAATTTAGTTAGTGGACACTAACGACAAGCTTTTTTCTTCCGCATTATTTACACTGTAAAGAGTTTCACAGTGCGAGTACTTGCAACGAGCAATATCCCATGGAATGAAAGCCGATCGATTAGTTCAATCCTTTTGTCAACCGTCAGTTGGGCAAATACTCGATAAGAATTTTTGCATGAATTCCTTTTTTCAATAATTGAAACTTCATTTTCTAATCTTTTTACTCGCATTGGTTTTTAGAATGAATCAATCTCCTGTGCTACGCCCTTTAGTGCGAGTTTTAGCAAGGCATAGCACATGAAATGACGTGACAGGTACTGTAGCGGTGTTATAAAAATGTTGTGGTTTGAGCAAGCGCGACAGCTCTTCTTCGCTCACGTGCCGGTGGGTTCGGGCTGATCTTAGAAGCGAGCGGTCCAAGGTCTTCAACAGCCAAAGCCTGGTAGAAAGGCTTATTCCTGCAGAGTATCGATCACTAAGACCCCGATTCCTCAACAAACCGCTCAGGCGTGTTCGCCGCGCCTCCCAAGGGTGCCTGCAACTGCTCTGTGCAACGCTAGCCTGGCTGCTGGTCGAATGCACCTGGTCCTAAGCTGCCAACGCTGGCGAACAGTTCCACCGTCGATGGCGCAGTAAAGACCCAAGTCAACACCAGAGGATCCTTTACGAAGCACAACAATGCACGACGATTCTCAACAGTCCTAGATCTTACCCACAGACAAATCCGCAGACGAACCAAGCACCTGCCGTGGAGTCAACTCCTGAACTCTTCCAGTATGAACCGAAGGAAACGACGACCGCAGGGGCCCTTCGAGAGTATGCTAATCGAAGTCCCTGGCTGGCGCCTGACTCGCCCCACACTTCTGCCAATGGGGTGGTCAACAAAAGGGGTGGCTCCCCACAAATCAGAACAAATCGGTGGAGACGAATCGAGTGAGAGCGAACAAGGGAGAGCCCCGATCTCCCCCGGCGCCCTGCTCTTATACAGCCCTGGCTCCTCCTTACCGAGCCAACTACTCGAGCCAAACCCCAGGAATTCCAGGCGCCCCCCCCCCCAAGCTGCAATGATCACAACAGCGGTAGAGAGTACTGAAGCGGTTTGATAATACAACTCTTCACCCACGCTCTCTGTGACTGACTTCCCCGTTTGCCTGTGACTCACTGGAGGGACCTCGTTCTTAAGCTTTATTTGTTTTTAGCCTTGTGGTAAGCGCCTTTTCTACGCTTTTATGAATCGAATTATCCAGCTGCCTCTCTGTCAGCATATGAGAAAAGGACTGGAACTGGTCTGTCTATTGTCAATAGAGTCTCTTGGTGTTTCTGCACTGGAACAACGACAGAGAAACAGGTCTTGAAGCGGTGACTCTCATCGTCAGAAACGTTCGAATTCGAAAAATTATTTTACGACAGGTTGCTCACCAAAGCTAACTTGTCGTTGTCAGGCTGCATAGCGGAACCTACTTTGGCGTCGCCTTCAGCTTGGCTCGCTGGAGTTCAAAATGCCTAAATTGGATCGGTTTGAAATTGAATTTGACAATCCATTATCAGTATACTATGCTGGAACGACGCTTAAAGGAAAAGTGGTAATTGTACTAAGCGGCCCAATGGAAATGAGGGGTGTGCGACTGACATTCGTTGGAAAGGCACGCACTCACTGGATGGAAACCCGTAAGTCTGGTAGCTAACTAGAAGGAAGGGCTAGAAGGTAGGTAGTAACATATCAGGGATGCTATGGGGACAACTTGAGATTGTGAGTTGAGATAATGTTTGTAACTAAAATCATCAATGTGGCCATTATACTGCGCGGACTTTCAGTACGTCGCAATTAGCGACGAACCGCGGCCTCCGCTTGTTTTGCGCTCTCCTTTTATTTTCCAAGATTAAATGAGCAGTTATCGCCTTTATGAACCGTTTTGCTGTAAACTGATAAAGGTTCTTGCTTCACTACCTTCCTCTTTAATAAATTGGCGAAAGTAAATAAGACTATGATATTATGACTGGTTTGGACCAGTGCCCTCTTTTTTTGTTCGCATGCGAATCTGAAGGGTTTTAAGCCCGCAGCTGTCAAATTATTATTAGGCCTCATGGAAATTTGGATTACTTTTGACGGTGAGCGTCCTCTTGTAAGTTTACAGGCCGGATCAACGATCGCACCGTCACTGATTCATATAATGGCCGCGTGTCCTATTTCGATCACGAGATCACAGTTTGGGGCAATCCACCCGGGGCCGATGGTCCAACGCCAGTTTTGCCAGCAGGGACGCATACATTCGATTTCGCGTATCCCCTTCCACCCACTTGCCCAAGCAGTTACGAAGGCTCATATGGTTCGATACGGTACTTGGTCGAGTGCAGAGTCGATCGTCCCTGGAAATTCGACCACAAAAGCAAACGTCCGTTCACACTGTTGGGAGTGCTCGACTTGAATGCCGACTCAGTTGCTGCTCAACCACGCGCGAATAGTGGACAGAAAACTTTAGGGTGCATGTGCTGTGTGGCTGGCCAGGTCACGTGCCAAGTAAGCTTACCGAAAGGAGGCTACGTGCCGGGAGAAGTGGTGGCCGTGTCGGCAGATATCAGTAACAATAGCTCAAGAAGAGTGGGCTCCGTAAGTCGATTCTGTGTCCTCCTCTGACCTTAATGAAATCGGTAGGTTTTTAGGTCAGAATGCGATTGATACAACACATTGTTTTTTCGGCATCTTGTGCATGGAGCACTCATTCGAGGACGTCAGAAAAAATCCTTGGCGAAATTGTAAAATCTGAGGGATTAGGGCCGGGCGACAGTCAAAATTGGGCGAATGAGGGTCTACGCCTTCCTCCCGTTCCTGTAACATTGTCCAGCTGCCCTATAATTAGCATATATTACAGCGTCGAATTCAAAGTCACTCCAAGCGGAGCTTCTCGTAGCTTCGACGTTACAGTTCCCTTCACAGTCGGTTCAGTGCCATTGCGCCAACAGATGTCACAATTGCAACAGACTTTCCGTCAATTCAGCAATGATTGGGAAAACAAACCGAATGTAGGAATGCCTACTTTTGATCCTTCTTTCAGTCAGCCAACAGCCCCACCTGCGTTCAATGCGTATCCCGACCTACGTAAGTGATGAGCTTTGACGAAGTGGCTGGAACAGGTCAGGTCAGCTAACGATAAGCTGTGGTATTTAGTAGATTTTTCGATTTCGAATAGGAGTTTTTAAGCCTGCAGGTTGTGATCAAGATTTTTTTCCCGAAAGACGCAACGGTCGCGCACTTTAGTCGTTTTGTGTCACATCAGAAAAACAAATTTTAGTTTGTGAGTTTATGATTTGACAGCACCCATTGGTGTCTGCGGGCGCGCACGATGAGCTTCTGATAATTCTGTATTTTTAAGAATGAGTCCACTGCTCCTAGTATGCAGGAGCCAGTGCTTGAGCCAGATGGAAGAAACGGGAGTTCAGAGTGTCGAATAGGTATGACAAATACTTCGCACTTATGCGAGTACGTACAAAATACTTTAAAAAGAAGTGCACTGTAAATGGTCAATGTTGGAATATTGAAAACAGATTACGATACTCATATTCAGCACTCACGTTTTATGATGGGCAGCTAAAATTTTGGACTGCTATCTTAATTACTTAAGGAGTCGAAATTTTTATTTCCCAAAGGTCCCTTTGCGCAATCAAGAGTTTCGACTTTTTTAAATTGATGGTGGATGTCCAAAATTTTGGGTACCCTGCACTGAAAGGCTGGTGCTGAATCTGAATATTTTAATGTTCCAACATCGATTCTGCAGAGCATTTTGTCTTTAAACCAAGAGTGTCTTCACCAGTACGGTGAAAAGTTTCCAAATTATTTGCTATAGTGCGATGGGTTAGTCAGCTGCATTGGAAACTTCGAGAGGGCAGTGAGCAGTGAAGCACCAGTCGTTTAGTCAATAATCCAAATCGCTAAAGTTCAGGGGTTTATGCAAGTGGAGCAAAAATTCAAGAACAAGCCAGGATAATTTTGGCTGCACACTACCTCGTATCTAGTGGCGTGGTTCAGTTGCAATCACTCGGCCCTGCGCAGAGTCATTTGCTCACCATTGATTGCATATGGGCTTGCGAAAGTTTACTACCTTTAACGATTATTTATTTTAGAGGTAGAAGCCATATTTGCTTTTTTTATTTAGCGCCGCCCACTTATGCCGAAGCGACAACGGGTCGAGTCAATATCAAGGATGACACTGATAACGAGCACACGAAGGGTCAACTCGAATTTGTGCCTCGATATCCCTACTACGATTGGGCCACGGCACCACCGGATCAGCCTATTCACAATTTGGATTTTAACGCATCTCGCTGATCGGCTGATTAAAAACACTCCCTTATCAGACAAACAGCCTTTGGTTTTCACCAGCTGTATGCAAAGGAGTAAGATGTGATTGATCGTGAATGTTATACATGGTTTATTAATTAGTTGCCGCCTATTTGATGCATTTGCAAGTGGAATACTGGTTATATCTTTTGGTAGGTCATAGGTGCACTAACGTTATTGTTCAATTTAGAGTGGAAAGTTTTTATTTTACTGATTAGATCATTTTAGATGTTTAGAGATCTGTTTTAGAGAACCCGTTTAAAGCCGTGTGTTGGACTACTGGAAACTGGTGTATTTCTGACGATAGACTATCGCTTAGGTTTCTTTCTCCGGCGTGTGCAGTGATAAAGGAAGAAAGGCAATGGCTCGCACAAGGCTGTCAGTTATTACCGTTTGCCTGGCGCGCAGCAGAATACATTAGACACGCATTTCATACATGTGTGAACAGATATCAGAACTACACAAGTACTGTATGTGCTGGAGATCAGGCGATGATTGGAATTGTGGCATACCACTTTCATTGTTATTTGCTTAGCATAGAACACAATCGAAAGTGTGCTTGAAGACAATATTCGAATGCATGACCGGCAGGTCCTACTGTATTATGGGGCGGTGGGGAATGTACAGCATCTCGTGGAATCATCGGGTAGTTAAATAGTGCTTTACTGTATATAGTCGCGTGGTATGCCGAAGTCGCGTCTAGCTCACAGTCAGATGCGGATCAAAACCACGGTTGGCTAAAAACTGTAAGCTTGTCCCCGAAGGTCGGTTTTATGGTTTGAAAATTGAGATCACATTGCACACTGCTGACGATCTTTCAAATACGAATAAGTCCAGCTGATTAATTTGGTGGGAACTCGATGCTGGGAGGGCAGAGTGAGTACGCAGTAGAAGTGAATGCAGAACTCGGTCAAATGCTTCCTGCACGTCCAAGAGGATAAAAATTACCACACAATATGTCTTCTGACTGAGCAAATTATGGATGGTTTGCGTACAATTAATCAGATCTCCTGTAGCTGGTGTTCGTTTACTAAGTCCGTGCTGATTTTCCGAAAATTTGATGCGTGCGTATGCGGACGTATGTTACAAGGATATATTGCAAGGTGTGACTGTAATAGGTGCTCACGATCAGTGCATTCTTTTTGCATAGCAAATCTAGTGAGCACCGAGATGCACAGACCATTTGTCTTCCTCCCTGGTCAGGGCCGAGAGGCCGAGCTGACTAGTTTTCCTATCATGCGAGGGAGTGATAAGCCTAATTTCTAGACCCGAGCATCGCCTATATAAAGGCTCTGCTTGGGTTTGATTGGTGTATATCTCGACGACCAGACGTTTGTAGCTGGCCCATTCGATCCTGCGTGAGTCCCCTTGGTTCGGCGTAGTGGAGACGTGTTATAAACCACATCGGCACCTGGGCTGCGCGGCTTGATTCGAACCTTCACACCACAGTTGGTTCAGTGTACACGAACGAGAACCCAACTTTTTTCTGATTACAGAATGGTGCGGGGCATTTTCATCTTGGAAACAGCGTCCAGTCCATATGCTGATCCAAACCAGGACTGGCTCATTCGATACCAAGCCTGAAATTTTTGATGAAGACTCGCAAAAACTCACGACCTTTAAAGAGTGTATATACGAACTAGACAAGGCAAGGCAAGCAAATGCAAATGCAGGGGCAAGGCTACAGGCACGTCAAATGCACGAATGAGAGTTGCTTGTGAGGCTGCTGCCGTTTGCTCGTGTCATTTTTGCGGGACCTTTAAAATACACGGGCGAGACTGGTTCAAAACAGTCAGAGGGCGAGTCAGCATCAAAGACGATACTGATAACGAGCACACGAGGGCCTAGCTCGATATCCACGTTACGATTGGCCTGCGGCACCAGCGGATCAACCAACTCACAGTTTTGCTTTCAAGGATTTTCGTTGATCACCCACGCAGCGTAAAAGAAGCCTCGCGATCCCTCTGTGCTAGCTTATTGATACTTCGCAATTTCAAATTTTTGCTCCAATAATGTTCTGATGCAAAAGGCTTCAATCAATCCGAAAATTTTATGATTTTGAACAGCAACAACAATTAGTGAGTTTGTCGATACTTCTTCTAGCGTCAGGTTTTTGACCTGATAACCTAGCTAAGCAATCTTGAATGCTTCGAAAACTTGCTTGCAAGTTTTAAGGAATTCTACTCACTCAGCTCTGAAGCAAACGAAGTTGCCAGGAACGCAATGGAATGTAAACATTGTGGATGTCATGTCATGTGCAAGACTTTGCCGGTAGGCTGTAGGGTAGCTAGCTAATAGTGTAGCTGCATTAAACTGGGATCGTATCAGTGATCACCATCACTGACTGATGACTTACGAGCACCAGTCAGTGAAAATCCCCCTCGCCAGTTTATCAGGGCAGCAGAACAAGAGTTTAGCACAGAAAAGTTTCTCTCAACCAATAGTTACTATCTCTGTAGCAGAGAGTTTCTGAGATTTCGTTTGAGACCTATTGGAACGATATCCTCACTTGCTGACCAGATGACTCATCGGCAGAGAGCAGAGGAGAGTAAACCTTATCGTTGGGTTTAGGTTCCAGCGCATACCGCCTTCACTTTGCTGCCTAATATCGATCGAACAAACCCAGCTCTGCCTGCCTTGCAACGCTCTCGTTCTCGCGTACATGGGCTGGAACCAGTAGACTGGCTGTTGATGAGGCTAGAAGGAGTTTTCTCTCCTCCGTTTTCTTCTGCTGGGCGGCTAGGGCGGAAGGCCAAGCGGTGATCCCAAGATTATCCACTGTCGTGCAAAATGCCTAAACTGGATCGTTTTGACATCGAGTTTGACAATCCTTTGGCAGTGTACTATGCTGGAACGATCCTTAAAGGCAAAGTGGTCATTGTCTTAAATGCGCCAATGGAAATGAGAGGTGTGCGATTGACTTTCACAGGAAATGCGCGCACAAACTGGACTGAAACACGTAAGTCTGGATGCTTTGCGTAAATTACCAACTCGTATAAATGTTTACTCCGTTTCTCTTTGGTCCTGTCGTGTCTTCACCTTTCAAAAACTAGTATGATATTTTTCTTTAGTCGTCCATAAACCAGCTTTTGATGAGCTTATGACAGAGTTTCTACCGCATAAGGACCGACCCATATGAAATTTTACCCCATAACTTTCTGCGAGATTTTTGACCCCTTAAAAATGAGGTGCGCTCTAGAATCGATGTCAGAATATTGAAAAATAATATGATATTCATATTCAGCACCCACATATTATTGGGGGGGGGGGGGGGGGGGGGGGGCAAAAATTCTGGACCTCCAGCACCTATGCAAAAAAGTCCAAATTCTTGGCAGCAAAGTGGGGACCATTGGAAAATGAAAATGGCGACTTGTGAAATAACTGAAACAGCGGTCCAAAATTTTGGCTAGACCACCAAAACGTGGGCGCTGGGCGCTAAAAATCTGAATTCCTATTCTTTGTATAATATTCCGACATTGATGCTAGGTGCACGCACTTCGTTCTTAAAAAGGTATAAAAGACCCTATATTGTTTTGAATTCTGAAAGTACTCTTACACTTATGTCTGGTTAAAATATTGTAACGGGTAATATTGTTCTCAATATTGAGTCATAGCCGCATAAAAGAGCGAAAAAATTTGGGAGTTTGGCGGGACGGGAGTATATCACAAATGGTGTGAGCTGCAACGTTTTTAAAAAACGTTGGACAGCTCATTGACTTGCGGTCATTTCAGCACATTCTGGATTGATATAACCAACGATATAACTGACTTTTAGTCCTAGACCTAGGTCTTACAAATACTGCACAAAATCATAGGATCAGGATTGTCACTGTGTGTTTGGAGTCGGACTTTACAGAAGCCCAGGTGGGCAACGAAGGGCTCAGAACCAAATCATGCAATTTAGGGAGTTCTTTGGTTCTCTCGAAATTTGAGTGCACAAGATCACTCGCTCACTCATTCATTCATTGTTTCTAATTGCCAAATGCCAATGGCGCACAGAACGCAACCAACAGAAACCCAAATTAAGCAATTGATGAGAAAATATTTGAAATTGTTCAGTTGAGGGCCTAGATTTTATTGAGAGATGAAACCCAAATTAGCCATATTGCACGGGTTAGCTCTTCACGATTCAGACGAAAAAACGCGAAAAAGATCCTCACTTACTACTACAACCGCAGGACGGGTGTTTTTAAAAAGGCTTTGAACAATTCTTTAATCACTGTCATTCTCCGAGTACCTGCTTCCATCCAGATTAGTTTTGGGGGGGGGGGGGTTATAAAGTATTTCTTCAAGCAACTCTCACGGGTCTCCGATACCTGCTACTTTACTTCAAAAGAAACCTCTTTATAAAAGGGTCCAGTGGAAAAAGAGGTACCGGGGGTATACTTATGGGGGCTCCTTTTGGGTGTAACCAAAAGCTTTGAGTCACATAGTTCTGTCACAGGTGATAACCCCGTATTTTCAATTAAAGGTTGGTCTGGCAGAAGCAGCGCAACGTCATATAAGGGCCATGTGACCTACTTTGAGAACGAGATCACAGTTTGGGGCAATACACCCGGAGCCGATGGTCCGACGCCAGTCATGCCAGCTGGGACCCATACATTCGATTTCACGTATCCCCTTCCACCCACTTGCCCGAGCAGTTTCGAAGGCGTGAACGCATATGGCTCCATACGGTACTTGGTCGAGTGCAAAATCGATCGTCCGTGGAAATTCGACCACAAAACCAAACGTCCGTTCACACTGTTGGGGGCGCTCGACTTGAATGCCGACCCAGCTGCTGCCCAACCACAGTCAAACAGCGGAGAGAAAACGCCAGGGTTCTTGTGCTGTACAGCTGGCCAGATCACGTGCCAAGTACGATTGCCCAAAGGAGGCTATGTACCCGGAGAAGTAGTGGCCGTGTCGGCGGAAATCAATAACAGAAGTTCGAGAAGAGTGGGATCTGTAAGTCGTTCGGTGACTTTCTTGGACCCTTTATAAAATTGGTGCGTTTTTAGGTCAGAATGCGATTGATACAAAATATCGTTTTCATGGCTCCTTACAATGAGGGCACTCGCTCGAAGAGGGAAGAGGTGATTCTTGGCGAAGCTGTGAAATCTGAGCAGGTTGCGCCAGGTGCTACTCAAATTTGGGATAACGAAGGAATACGTCTCCCTCCTGTTCCCATAACGTTGACCAGTTGCCCCGTCATCAACATTTCCTATGTTATCGAGTTCACGATTACTCCGGGCGGACCCTCGTTGGGTCTCACTGTCACCTTGCCGTTCACTGTCGGTTCAGTGCCATTGCGCCAACAGATGCCACAATTGCAACAAACTTTCCGCCAATTCAGTATCGATCATGGAAACAAACCGAACTCAGGATTTCCGCCCATGTACCCCAATGTCGTTCAACCACTAGCGTCATCCGGCGTCGATGTGTATCCTGGCTTGCGTAAGTGGAGTTTTAGAGAATGCTTGCCAGATTTTTAAATCGCCCTCGGGAGAGATCGAAATCTTTTTCATCGCTTGACATAATTTTTCTTAGCCAAGAAGACAAGAGATAACCCGTCGTTTGTTAAGGGTAACATAATTTGAAAATTTCATATTGTATGTGCATATATGCATACGTGCATATCAGCATATGCAGGTAAAATAGATTTGTTGAATTAGCTAACTTATTCCAATTTGTTGTCTGCAGTGGAGTTTTGGGTAAATTATATATTGCTACCAGTCTTTTTGGAGGACCCGGAGTGAACTATGAAATGACCATATTTCGACCGAACTCGCTTTTTGGTAGTAATTTTACCAAATACTCAACATCTCTTATGACTCAAGTGATTACTGACTGTCAGTACAGAGCCGCTCATAAGTCAGCGCAAAGATACACTGACTGGTCAAAAAGTTTTGAGTCATAGCAGGCCTTTTTCAAAAAAATTGTCAACTTTTTTGACATCTGGTACTTTTATCACTTTCTTGGAGCTGGACTCCAACTTTTCTTGGGACTAGGTCGAGCCAGAAATTTGTCAAGCCTTTGGATTATTAAGTTGACAGTGGGGATTAGCGTGCAGGACGCACGACCAGTTTTTCGTTCAACTCATGGAGAAAAAGACGTGTGCGGGGGAACTGGGACCTCCAGATTGGCTGGACCTCAGGCCCCACGTCTGCCAATGAGCCACTCGCGGCTAAAAGTGTTCCCAGTCCCAGGCCAGGCGCACTTTGCATGGCATGGCTTGTGAAAATTTACTTACAAGTAGAGGATTGTAAACGTAAGAAAAGCCATGTTTTTTCTCTGTTTTAGCTCCGCCCACTTTCGCCGAAACCACTACTGGTCGAGTCAATATCAAGGATGACACTGATAACGAGCACACGAGGGGTCAACTCGAATTCGCTCCCCGATATCCCTACTACGATTGGGCCACGGCACCAGCAGATCAATCAACCCATACTTCGGCTAAAAACGATCCTCGCTGATCCTCTGGTCAAACATACTGTACCTTATTCTTACGCTTACATGTGCTTTGCGTATTGGCAAGACGATTTTTAAAAGTTTTTACTCATTTTAATGCTAAATTTCTTTTTTTACTGCAGTTTTTATTGGCTGGCTTTACGAGTATGCAGAAGAGATGAAATACACTGCCGCGTAAAAAGTTGGTCCTCTATTTCTGCCTTTCTCTCCGTGTTCGCTTTTATTTTGAAGTCAGGTGTTCTGATTTGAGTCAGGCAGGCACAGAGAGTACGACAGCAGAATAAAGCTTTTGTTCTGGTTCATTGATAACAGATAAGATTGCCCCCGATACCTCGTGAAATCTCCCTATTATTTCAGAGAAGCTACTACACAATTTCGCTTACTATCGACCGGCCTCTACGAACTACTTCACCCTTCTTCAGCTCGCCTCACAAATCTTTTCAAATTCTTGAACGGATCTTCGTGAACTGTTCTATCAATACACCGCACACTATCGACCACCAAGGATGACACGGATAACGAGCGCACAATAGATCATCTCGAATTCGCGCCTCAATATGTTACTTAGGCCACGTCACTAGCCGATCAACCAACTGACACATCAGCTTAAATGATCATCGCTGATCCGTTAGTCTACGAAGAGCCGTAAACATGCCATATCCTATACTTTATGAGCACCTTGGAGGTGCAGCGCGGTTCGCTTCGTCTTGTTTTGTATATTGTTTTGTAGCGAGTTGCCGCGCTCGTCCTTGGTTCGATCCCCGGTGATAGAGGTCGGTTTTCGAACCATAACCCCCCGCTGACCCTGCACGCCAGGCCGTGGGTGACTCATCTAGTACCGACGATCTGCTCTGATCGTGAGTGGAGAGATGGAAGCCAGACGAGTAGACAGTCTCGGCTGTCGAACACCGGCAGGGTTCACATTCCGCCCGCCATCGTCCGAGAAAGTCAGTGTCCAGTCCAGGATGCCCTCGTGTGGAGGTTCTCCTAGTGGAGACACACAGGGACGCTGCTGTGTGTGCCGGCCCCGCACAGCCCTGCTTAGAAGGTTTGACGGCTGGCCAGCTGCAGGCAAAAAATTTAGGAAAAAAAGAAATGGATTGGATGTCCTGGGGGGGGGAAGGAAGCGACACGGAGCCCAACCCAGAAAAATCAAAAATCCCATGCTTATGCGTTGCAATCGACAAGACAGCCACCAAAAAATTTTGACTTCTTTGGCTGCTAAATGCCATTGTTTTTCACTGTTTTTATTGGGTGCTTTTAAATACCCTCAAAAAACGTTACCGCCCAACATTTTTCTTAATTTCTAGATCTCTGAATTTTATATTTCTTCTGCCTCAGGTAGCCAAATCGAACCAGGCAAGCGCAAACCATATGACAGCAGAGAAAAGCTTTTGTTCTGACTCGCTGATAACAGGCAAGAATGGACTTAATACCTCTTTGATCCCCTTATTTTGACACAGATCTTTTCAAATTCTCGGAATCGTTCACTCTTCCACTTGTGATCGTTCACTTTTCTGTGAATATAGTCGCGCAAATTTCAATCTTTTGACAAGAGCCACTAAAAATTTTGACTTCTTTGGCTTGTTGGCTTGTATGACTTGTTGAGTTGGACTGCCGAAACGTCCATGATTTTGTTTCTACATAATGCACAGCGGAAGTTCTCATCGTCAGCTGTGCTGGGTGATTGTTTTGATGAAAGGAAATATGGATTCAAACATTCACATTGATCTAATAAAAAAGAATTGTATACCAGCCATCTAAGATTTGCATCCATATGGCAGCGCAACAACATTCTGTATATACAGTACCAACAGGGGGCGCCAGATATCACACATCTGCAAAATCGATGAACTGGCTTTTCGAATGGGGCGGAAACGTTTTACAGGATTGGCCACCTCAATCACCCGATAATAACATCGAAAATATTTGTATAGTTGCGCATATAACCAACTGGGAAAAAGGCTCTAAGCCGACCGTTTAGGCTGTCGCACCGAGACGTATGCGCCTGGAAATTTTGCAGCAATGTCATGGAGACGTGCTTGCGGCTCATTTTGACATAGCAAAGACATTTGCCACGTCATCCTCCAGGTAATACTGCGAGCGATACTACAAAGATTCAGAGCACTTTGCAAAGCGCTGCACAACTTGTGCCAAGTTCATAGATGGACAGAGAGTAACGAAAGCGCCGTTACAGTCGATGCCATTCGCATGTCCTTCGGAAAGGGTAGGGGTGGACTGGTCCCGTGACGATTCCCCCACTGTGTCGTTTCCCCCACCAGACAAGTTGAGGGAATCGACTCACCGATCGTGAGACATGTGACGATTCCCCCACCATAATTTTCCCCTGATATGCAGCTAGGTACGACTTGTGTTGCAAAAGGCAGCAAGTGTGTGACAGGACGTGTGTGGCAGGATGATAGGCTTAAAGGATGTGGGCAGTGTAAAGGACAAGTTTGCTGCTGCAGCTCAACGTGCAAGGTATTCGGGCTACAAACTTTTTGAACTCCCAACTTATCGCAAAATAAATGGGTTACACGCAGCGAATACAAGTGTATGTAAGACCAGACCAGTTTTTCTGTGCCAATGAAGGCATGTTTCAAATCCAAATGCAGAATTACCTCACTGCGAATCGGTAAAAAAAACAGAAGACATAAATTTAGGCAGTGGGACTTGGGTGAATTCACCAGTATTACAGCTGCACATTTTGGCAAGCAGTTTTCTCATTTACGGCACATTAGGCTCGTCTTCTTTGTCCTTGAACCAAGCGAGCGTGGGACAAGAATTTTAGGCCCTTTCACAACATGGCTTTTGGAGCATGGCAGTCAAATTATGATTCAACAAAATGGTGGAGTGTTTTATGCATATTTCATGTCTTCTAGGATAAGCGATAAAGATTTGTGCATGAGTACAGTGTGTACTTATTCCTATACGAAGGCTCAAAATTTGAATAGCCGCAGTTTATCAACACTGATGGTGGGGAAACGACACGGTGGGGGAATCGTCGCATGTCTGGGGGGGGGGTGTGGGGGTTGGGGGGGGTTGGGGTTGTGGGGGGGGGGTGTGTGTGGGGTTTGGTGGTTTGGGGTGTGGTGGGTGTGTGATATGAGAGATTCCTGTTGCTATCCTCAGTGCAATGGACTGACGGAGCGATGCAACAAAACCATTAGGTTTTGTTGCATTTGTTGCATCGCTCTGTCAGTCCAATGCACTGAGGACACCGTCAGTCCACTACAAAACCACAAAACCAAAACCGTTATGTTAGCGATTTACACATACTGTGATAAGGGTATTTGAAGTCAAATTCTACCGCGCAATTTTTTTCGTTGAGAATCACTTTCTATGACAAGCGCTGCCAGGCCATAATCACCAATGGATTCTCACACATTAGAATAGGTCCAGTTTGTCATGTTATTAGGCATGCACAGGTAATACGTTTTGGGTCACGGGCTAAGCCCCGTGCTGTAGCCCGTTTTGCATTATGGCACTTTGCCTGTGCCACTGATTTGGACCTGTTTTCTTGGTGTTCGTGTTTGTTCTGATAGACCAGTTCTTACCAGGCATGTGTATTAGGAAGGTATAAATTGAGGTCTGTTCGTGAATCACAGTCGTGCTCCGCCCATTGCTCGAGTAAATAAGTCTCGTCATTTCGTGTACTCGTGATTCACCGCCCATATTTCGATCTTTTGCTCAACGGCACGCATCGCCAGTGCTCGTCCCAGCGTTCAGTATCAGCCATTCACCGTACTTTGGGTAAGCATCATTGAGTGTGGTGTGATTAGGACTGAGGGCTAGGAACATCCCAGCCTAACTACGTCACATTGTGGGGGCCGACTGACCTATGTGCTACTCCTGTTCACATAGAACCCTTCTCCACTTCAGTCTTCAAGGTTCTCCACTTGAATATTTGCTACTGCCGCCAAGATTTAAGTAACTTCGACGCTTACTATCACGACCCCCTTACTCGCTTCGACTCGGCATTTCACTAACGCTTAACGCTACTTTTTCTCACCCATTTTAGTCTTATTTTCACGGCATATCTTGCTTAAAATCTCCGAGTTGTAGCAGGAACCACCTCAACGTGAACAACAATGCCGCTGTATGGTGCCCTCGTCGTCATCAAACGCTCTGGCGTCGACGGCTCGCGATTCCCATTGACGGCTAACGAATGTCTGATTGGCAGCAATGAGGACTGCCGATGCTCGCATTTGCATTCCCTCCGTGTATTGTGTACTGTATGTGCATTGTGAATTGCGGGTCATCGATAAGAAAGAGGGTGTTCTAAGTAATCTGGATAGAAACAAGAATACGGTTTTGAACGGCTAGCGAATTTATGCAGCAGCAGTCATGAAATACGGCGATGTATTCACCGTGGAAAATCGATCGTTCCAATATGAAGGGCCAGAATTTCATCGAACGACGGCAGACGTGAGGAAATCAGTTAGTATCGCTTCGAAGCTTCGCTTCGAAGGTGTTGTCGACAATGGAGGTAGTGGAGATGGAGCGGTGAAAGAAAAATGCAAGATTCAGCACCGAAGGGAGCTCCCATGACCTTTCGGGCCTGTTCCGCCACGACTCCAAGCTCCGATATGGAGACTCCAACTCCGGATTTAAGTGCTAAAAGTGTTTCATCATTTTGTTTTTTCAAGTCGCGCGACTCTAAAACACATTTTAAACCCACTATTGCATAAGCCTGAGTGATGGAAGTGAAGTTAATGAATCATCAATTAATTTTCTAACTATGAGCTTTGAATTTAACAATAACTTGAATTTAGAAGAGGATGACAAGGAGCCTGATAGAGTGCTGAAACTACAACCAGTGTCTACGTATCTACTGTACGGCGTGCGTCAAGGATCAATTTCGACGTGATTTTGAAAAGAATTTTGTGAGAAACGGGATGAGCTTTTCTAATTGTGATGGTGATATAGTGATGGTAATCAGTTTTACCCTGCTGACTTATAGATCAAACTCCCAATGCCACAATCTATGTAGACACGCGCATGAGTACGTTTCTCAAGTGTTCATTCTTATTTTGTTTGGGGCTCCCTAGCCTTTGTTCTACTATTGTTTATCGTTCTACTATTCCGAGAAGCAAGTACGCACTATCATAAAACTACAGCATGTTCAACCATGAAGTGAATCGTAGTCGTTTTCTGATATCTTCCTTGTCATCAACCAGCCCACCGCGCTCCAAGTACTATCGTGGCCCGCGGCCACACTTAGCAGGGTCATGATATACTATTGTAATGTCATCACACTATTTTGAAGTCATTTTTAAAAATTAAAAAATTTGTAGAGTGTAAAATTAAATTATATTTTGTGTGCATTGCTAAATTACTGTCATTTCCTTCAAATCGGAATTAGCGAGCAAGGTCAAAAACAAAATTACCAAAGACAGCGATGGCCTCTTTCACAAGTTTACCTCTCTCCAGCATACGAAGGCGAGAAGAGTGCGACTGAAGCTGCATCCTTGGTGTCAATTTTCTGCTCCAACACCTAGACTCCTTTTCGGAGTACGTGGTGAAATCCTTTTTTTCTGGACTCCGGGCATTGGACTCCAGACTCCACAGATTTTGCGTCCGGAGTCAGGGAGTCGTGCTGAAATAGGCCCCTGGCCGCAGTTCTTAAAACCGCCGATTTCGATGAAGAAACTCGACTTCAAATACCCTTATCACAGTACGATAGAGGCTGAGAGTGGGACGATTTGATTCCATACATGAATGTCTTGTTCGCGTATCGATCTTCAGTACAGGCGACAACAGGTTATTCGCCTTATCGCGTTTTTTATGGGATCGAATCAGTCGTGCTGTGACCAAGCCTGGCACACGCAGGTGGGAATGTGACCGGTCGAAGTCGGCGGGACAAAAACTCCGACTGGAGCAAGGCAAGTCTTCCGAGTATACAGTATCTGCGGCTGACGATGGTTAGGAGGTTGATGCAGCGTATAAAAATCAAGGTGATGCGATCGCGTAATGATGCAGAAATCGGCTAGTCCCATGCTACAGTATCTCATAGAGAACTAATTATTATTGCTTCTTTATCTTGCACATGAAAGCAGTAACAGAAAAGGAAAAGAAAAACTAGAGTTTTTTTCACAGATGTCTGGGGTTTTTTGCCTCGTAGTGTGCATAGTTTTTTCGCTATGTTCAATATCTTGTCTCCTCTTTCCACTTCGCCGTTTGCTTGTGACTCACGCCAGAAACTGCAGATTATTGTGTACTTTACGTACTTTCGGCATTTTGGTCCACCCATCCTTTCTTTATTCACTTCGATAAATCAAACGAGCTAGCTGCCAGCTTCTACCCGGAATGAACTGGAGCTGGTCTGTTCTATTGTCAATAAATGAGTTTTCTCGTGTCGTTTCTGCAGGGGTGAAAGCGTTTAGTGCAAGACAGGCCCGCATTCGAAAACCTATTTTGTAAGGCAGTCGGCTCGTCCCATTGCAACTGTAATTGCTGGGCAGCAAATCACTCAGAAGCTTCTGGTGAGGGAGCGGTGGTCTGAAGATTAGTTGTTGCAGTCTAAAATGCCTAAATTGAATCGTTTTGACATTGAATTTGATAATCCATTGTCAGTCTACTATACTGGGACGGCGCTTAAAGGAAGAGTGGTTATCGTGCTGACTGCCCCAATGGAAATGAGGGGTGTCCGACTGAAATTCATTGGAAAGGCACGCACACATTGGACGGAAACTCGTAAGTGACTTTTCTCGTCTTCCGTCCATCACCGCAGTCTCCCTCCCGCAGCGTTGTTGCGCTCTTCTTCAAGAGTATTTTTTTTACTAAATTCATTGACGAAAATCGCCTTTTTGAAACGGGCACCAATTTGAAATTGCAATAAGCTAATAGATAAAAGACACTTTCTGGTCATTATTATCGATATACCGTATTCTGTAAGCCTATTTATTTGAATCATGGGCAATTGTTCGCTGAGTAACTTTGAGAGGTTCGCATTTATGCAAGAATAATGCGGCAACCTAGAACTTAAATTTGTCGACAGAAACCTAGATGATTTCAACAAAAACACAAATCGTGTCAGCAATACATTTAGAAAAACTAGTACCATCATCCGGGGTGACTTTGCCTGATTTTTAGGGGCAATCTCATGATTTCCTAATCCCATTGCTGATTGGCTGATTGGCTGATAGGCGCTCTGCGGCTTTAACTTAAAAAGCGATAATTCCAGCCAGCCATCAATGGCTGCCCAGGACCACCGGAATTGCTGACCTAATCATCCTCTTCCTCTTCGATGCGCAACAAATGCCGAACCAGCCACTTTTGTTCTAATTTTTTCTAATTTTCCTGACCCGATGTTTAAAAAACCAAAGAGGTCAGTAAAATTTAGCGAATATTTTGTATCCTTTTGCTTAATTTTTGTGGACCGAGGCCCGTTTTTGCCTCTAGCCGGCCAGCATTCAAACCTTCTAAGCTTGGCTGTGCGTAGACTAGCACACACAGCAGCTGCCCTGCGTGTCTCCACTAGGAGCACCTCCACGCGAGGGCATCCTGGACGACACTGACTTCCTCGGACGATGGCGGGCGGGCTTTTAACCCTATCGGTGCTCGACAGCCGAGACTCTCCCCTCGTTTGGCTTCCGTCTCTCCACTCGGAGAACCTCGGCGGTACCGAGTCAGTCACCCACGGCCTGGCGTGCAAGGTCAAGGACGGTTTAGGGTTCGCAAACCGACCTCCGTCACCGGGGATCGAACCCGGTACGAGTCCAGCCACTTGCTGCCAAGCAATATGGAGAGACAAATGCCGAACCGCTGCACCACCGCGGCCGCTGAATATTTTGCATCTTGGCCTTAGGAGTGATCTTCGGAGTAGCTTAACAAGAAGTAAAAGACCTGGAACAATACTCTTCTGTCGCATTGAAAGAGACTATAGAGTATGCGATAGCAGGTGCTCCACTACGCTTTGACTAGCCCATAATTCCAAGCTTCAATTACGAGTACCGGCATGTACCTATGAAAAAGCGTCTTGCAAAAGGCAGTGTATTGCATATACAGTACGATAAAGGCCACGAAATAACTCCCTCCCATTGACCAAAAATGCCCTGGCCTTGCGAACAATTACCCGGATATCTATTTAGTCTGTCCTTGTATACTTCTTTCAGTGCTTGAGTGCAGTCCAGCTGCTTCGTTAAAAGTCAGAATGATCATCATAAACTTTTTTATAAAATTCGAAGTCGAAGGTTAAGTTCAAACAAAGGTTTGCTCCTTTAAAAATCATCCTTCCACTGTTTTGTGCTTTATATTATTGGCCAGTTTATTCAAAATGGAAAGCTTATCAGCAAGTGTTCTTTGCTGTGGCTGTTAAATCGCATCGCCAGCTTCGTTAGTGCTGGAAATACAATTTTAGCAATGTGACAGCTGTCTGGTCTCTGCCCTAGCGCTTAAGGTGTCTGCCCCTTGCGCTGGACGCGCATTTACAGGGGAAGGTTCGACTCTCGCCTGGGTAAAACAATGAAAGGCGAATACTTGCTCCTCAGGTCTTGAGTGCGCTGTATGGTGCTTGGCTATGGATAAAGTATGACATGACATGACAGCACTATTGCTTCTGGTAAGACGTTTTAATAAAATGAGGAGAGCTCGATATACTGTAACTGTTAGAGGTATAGTAAAAAATTATTATTCAGCTCACAATCAGTGCTAGCTTTGATGTATCGTATAGACGCATTTTCCCTCCCATCGTTTCATATATCGTTAAGGCTTTATGTTCTTTGTGTCTAGCATAAACCCTACTTTTGCAATTGAAGGCCAGGTCAACAATCGTACCGTCACTGATTCATATAATGGTCACGTGTCCTATTTCGATCACGAAATCACAGTTTGGGGCAATCCGAGGGGCGCTGATGGCCCGACACCCGTCATGCCAGCTGGAATGCATGTATTTGATTTCGCGTATCCACTCCCGCCCACTTGCCCGAGCAGTTTCGAAGGCTCATATGGCTCCATACGATATTTTGTCGAGTGCAGAATCGATCGCCCCTGGAAATTCGACCACAAAACCAAACGTCCGTTCACACTGTTGGGACTAGTTGACTTGAATTCCGACCCAGTTGCAGCTCAACCGCATACGAACAGTGGACAGAAAACTTTGGGGTGCATGTGCTGTGTGGCTGGCCAAGTCACGTGCCAATTAAGCTTGCCCAAAGGAGGCTACGTGCCGGGAGAAATGGTGGCCGTGTCGGCAGATATCAGTAACAATAGCTCAAGAAGAGTGGGCTCGGTGAGTCGATTTTGTGTTCTTCCTCCGGCTTACAATTGCATTGATGCCTTTTAAGGTCAGAATGCGATTGATACAGCATATTGTTTTTTCGGCATCTTGTGCATGGAGTACTCATACAAGAAGGGCGGAGAAAATCCTAGGAGAAATTGTAAAATCTGAGAGATTAGGGCCGGGCGACTGTCAAAATTGGGCGAATGAGGGACTACGCCTTCCTCCCGTTCCTGTAACATTGTCCAGCTGCCCCATTATCAGCATTTACTACGTCATCGAATTCAAGATCACTCCTAGTGGAGCTTCGCTCAGCTTCGACGTCACCTTGCCATTCACTGTTGGTTCAGTGCCATTACGTCAGCAGATGCCACAATTGCAACAGACTTTCCGTCAATTTAGCATCGATCTTGGGAACAAACCGCACACAGGATTGCCCATTGGATATTCTTCCTTCGTTCAGCCAACTGCACCACCTGGTTTCGATGCTTATCCGGACTTGCGTAAGTGAATTTTGAGAAGTGACTTGTGTGCCAAGTTTGAGTGGTGAAGTGCTTGAATTTGTCCTTCATAAAGGGCAGTTTCTGGTTGGTTTGGCACCTTTAATCAAGTTTTGTTTGCACAAACAAAGAAAGGGCGCTCATGTTTTGTGGCATTACCATTCAGGGAATTACGCATAACCGTGTACTGCCTGACACGTTTTCCATCTCTATTCCTGCTTTGTTTACTGTATGCACTGTACAGTACTGGTTTTTGACTTGTCATCGCCAGCCAGTTTTTGTGAGCAGCGGACCATAGTTCGGTCGAGCTCACTCAATGGGAGGGTGCTAATAGTTGTCATTGTGCTAATAATTTTTAATTTTCGAAGGTTCTCGACATGATTATTGAGAGCAGCTTTCTGCTAAAGCATGATCCCTGACCCCACGATCAATAGCACACCGTACATATGTGGATCCTCCGATTTTAAGCTTAGACTTTTCTAGATTTCCTAGATCGCTAGATTTACAAAAGGAACTGATACCTCTCAGATCCTAATATTTTTAGGTCGTACATTCACCTTGTACATACGACATGAGTACCTTTCATGTAAAGTATGTATAGTAAGTGTCTCTGCACCACTACGAAGGGACTTATAAAGTCTGATTGGTTTGTTAGCAACCTGAAGAAAAGCTTGGAAAAGGTCATGTTTGCGCGAGCACCGGTCATGCAAATAGGCAAACCGGTTCGAATTTTAGAGTTTAAGTAAAGCCCAAAATCAAACACCAACGCTTGGATGATTATGGTTGAGGATTAACGCGTATCTAACTTCAGTGTCGTATTTGAATCATGTTCACATGATAGGTTGAGTCTAGATGGCATGTGGGTTGGCGAAAGCTGACTTATCTTTAAAGATTATTCCAGCAATAGCATCTGTGTTTGCTTTTTTGATTTAGCTCCGCCCACATATGCCGAAGCGACAACGGGTCGAGTCAATATCAAGGATGACACTGATAACGAGCACACGAGGGGTCAACTTGAATTTGCTCCCCGATATCCCTACTACGATTGGGCCACGGCACCAGCCGATCAACCAACCCACAGTTTAGATTTCAACGCCTCCCAATGATCGACTGATTCAGAAACCCGTCTGAATATAATAAACTAACGTTCTCATTTAAGAGAACGTCTTTGAATTTTTACTTCTCTCTGTTGAAGAACGTTTTCCTTTGTCCGTGTTGGTGCATGTGTAGGCGAGGCGACATGCAAAGGTGTAGGACGCAAAAAAACAAACATAGTACAGTAAAGTCTGGCCTGTTTCGTGAGCATTCGCAGAGGCAAATGCTTGGTTTTACAGCTCATAGTCAGAGTACTGTAAGACCAGGGGTTGGGCATAAATTTAGATGTAAATTCGTGGTCCCACATCCCTGCTTGGCAACGCTAGAGCACCATTAAAGTAGAGAGTATAGTCAACTCCAGCGACAGTGCGGGTATTTATAGCAGCCAGCACCTTGAATTCTAGTAGTTTGACTGCAGTATGGCGGAGGTATATGAGAACAGATCAACAGCCTTTCGGCATATCCGAAAGAGTAATTTGGCATCGCCCAATTTCGGAATTAAGATCACAAGATCAGCCTGTCTCGCACCCCTCATTGCATAATTGACCCCCTCAACGTAAGTACATGGGTTGTAATTGCGAAATACCCTATTCTACAGTATGCACACATACATACTGTATAAGGCGCATGGCATGCACTTTAATGGTTAATTAAACATGAGACGATTTTTGTAATTAATCAGTTAATAACCACTATCACCGTGCTTCAGGTGTAAAAATTGACCCATCACAATCCAAGTAATCACTATCACAGATTAGTAGAGTATACGAAAACTGACATAGAGAAACCGAGTCAGCCCCTGCGAAACCTGTCGAACACACTGATAGCCATGACCATCAAACCGACAACCGTCATGTACTCGGCCATTTTTCCGACCAAGATCTTGCCGAATCCACATTGGCAGTCTTGATTGCTGATTCCGGCATTGTTGAAGTCGCGGCCGACCTGTTTGGCGTTGTCTTGTGGATTAGTAGGGTCTGGCTCCACATTTGTCAAAGTAATAACGTCCTCTTTCCGTTCTTCCGGCTCGATGGCTCCCTCATTCTCGATCACGACGTTCTGAACTGCATGTTGATCGTCTCGATTGCTGGTCTCCACCTTGCCATAGTCTCGATGGGCGAACACGCCTTTGTTAATGATCATGACATCTGGCTTGACATTAGCCACATTGGCCACATTGACGACGCACCCTTGCCCTTCTTCGGACTCTACGGATCCCTCGTTCACCAACCCACCAAGACCATGTTGGTAGTCCCAGTCGCTGTGCTCGGCATTGCTGCAGTCTTCATGAGAGAATACGCTGTCATCTTGAGGATCAGTGATTTCCAGCTTCGAATCTGCCATAGTACTCATGTCCTGGCCATCTTCTGGCTCCGAGGCTATCTCGAATGGGACCTTGGTAAATTCACATTGGCCGTCTCGATCGATGGGCGGGGGCGACGCATTACTGCTAGGATAGAATTCCTGGGCGACCATATTGTTGCTAGGATCAGTTACTTGCGGCAGCTTCAAACTTATGTCAGCGACGGCGTCTTCTTCACCGTTGTGAGGCTCCGATATTTCCTCCTTCAACTCGCTGAGATCACATCGATAGGAACGATCGCTTGGCTCATTGTCATCCGTGTCTTGCGGACAGGCTTCATTAGTGGCCGGGCCGTTATTTTGAGGATTATTATTGATCGTATTCGTCAACGTAAAGACGTCGTTTTGGCCTTCTTCGGGCTCCAAGGTTTTCTCTTTCATCAACTCACCGAATCCACTGCTGTCGAGGCACATTTCTTCTTTCTCTTCGTGTTTCATTTTGGCCTCTTTAGCCGATGAAATATTGAGCTCGATTTCACCACCAGAGAGATGTTTTTTCGATTTGACTTCTTGGATTCCATCGCCGATCTTGGTCTTTATTCGGCCGTCAAAACATTGGCCAAACATGCTCCACATCTCATCGATACAGTTAGACGACGAATCTTTCCTAGTGTTCTTCAGACGTTGCCGTTGGTGTTTCGAGGCCATGTGACAAGCGAGACTCCAACTACTGCTGGCTTTAAAGCTGCAGAATTTGCAGGCATGTTCGAAGATTCCCAAGTGTTTTCGGACGTGCTGAATGCAGTTCGCGACCAACTTGGTCTTTCCGTGCGCCTCCAACGTAGTAAAGCACAGATTGCAAGCGATTTTAGACTCGATGCAACGTTTTTCTAACAGGCCCTTACATTGATACAAAAAGGCTTGGTACGACGAATCAGTCCTAAAAAAATAACAGCAAATAGTAATGACTGGAAACCTATTCTTGCTGTGTAATGTGGGTCTAACCGATCATACCAACTCTATATCCATGCCAAGCTAATAACAGTACGTAACTTCCAATTAGCTCAGCCAGTGGCCTAATGGCTTAGGTGTCTGCCTATCACGCCAGGTGCGCACTTGCAGGCAAATGTTCAACTCGCGGTCCAGGTAAATCATTTCGTGTAAAATGCGTCTTTTTACCCTCGAGTGCGCATAACCGTGATTGGTGATGAGGCAAAACATAAACTTACTGAATGTCTTCTTCGTCGTCCACTTTCAGGGCGTCGTTTCCGTTTTTAGCGGCAATAGTCTTCGTTTTTCGCTCGATCCTTTTGCCGGGGCTCTCACCAATCGGAGTGAACACTTTCATTGTTATTTCCTTTGCCTACAAGATAATAAAAAATGTAGTTGAAATACTTGAAACAGCCGGCCCATTTGATCTTACTGATTAGGTATATACCACCTGATGGCCTCCCAGAAACCACGGCCTAACATGCCGGACTACTGTTAGTTCGACACAGCTCGTTCTAAAAACCCCGGGTAAACATGGACAAAATTTTAAAATTCACTTACTGCAAATCACAAACTGAAGTTTAGTACGCTGTTTCGCAAATTATTGGGATAAGTACGAATTCTACGATCCAACCTTCTCGCTCGACAGAATAGAAATGTAATAAGAAAACATACGGTATAGCGCTAGGATAAAACTGGGGAGTGTAAAGTTCAGTCAAATTCGAACAGTCACCTGCGGTCCTTTTGGCGGGAATTCAAAATGTGGGTATTAAATATTTTCGTCAGAGAAATGAATGGACATTTGTGTTTGCAGATGGTGAGCAGGGAGAAATTTAATTCGTCGATTGCATCTTTCACTCTTTAGTATTGATAAGAATGTTTCTCTACCAGCGCTCTCCTGTTCATCATCATGTTCCTGTTTTGATACAACATCAAGGGGGGGGGGGGCGGGTATGCGCACACGAGTGTATCTGTCAAGCAGGGTCTTCTCCCATTTCAATCAGGAGACAAGCTGTGCCGACTACAGGCTAGCTAGTATCTAAAAGCCGTAAAAAATCGAAATGCGCTAAGCAAGCTAGCCAAGCCGCCTACATCCTGAGAAGCAGTTTCTGTGCTCGTGGCCTTATATGGTAAAAAAGAGGCCTTGAAAGCCTTGTCGCGCATGACGGGATTCAGAAAGGTGAAGAGTCGATTTTAAGGAAATGCACTCTGGAATTTTTTAACAAGACCCTTTATGATTTCTGACGGTAAGTACTTTTCTAATCGTGAGATTCAACATAGTGCTCCAAAAATTTTGTCTTTAGGCTTATCGCTTTTCGTATTTCTCATTGTCATTATCACAATTGGTTGTTTCGCCTGCTGCAACTATTGCCGACCTCGAAATGTAACTCTGGAAATCACATACGACAACTTCATTACTAACTTGCTCCTGAGTAGGCTCTTTTGCTGACACTGCTTCGCCTGGTCGCCCTTTTCTAGGTCTCTCTGTTTTTGGTTGGTCATTACTCTAATAGCAGCTATACATCACAAGAAACGAGCTGCTGCAATGATAGTTTGCGTTGTCAATGCCCCCTTTTGTGCTATGTCCCCACTTCTCAGGCCTTTCAACCCGTTTTCTTATCGTGAGGAGACCAGATCACACAACAGGATTCCCCTGATATATCCACGCACTAGGACCACCCGCCGGAGGGTCCTGGTATGATAACAGTCAAAAAGAGAAGCTCCACTGAACGTACCATTAGATCTTTAAAAATAGGCAGAAAAAGTGCCGAATTAGGGGTACTAATGATTACAGTGGCTGAGAACTGCTCGGTTGACCTGGATTTAAAATGTACATTCATTCATGCAGGCCCCTCAAGGCGAAGTAGCAGCCTCCGCTCGAGTGGCCATCACACACGACCAATGACCACAATCATTACTCGACCAGCAGCACTGGACTCACAGCCAGATCTTTTGCAAACAGTGGCCGGAGCGAGGACAGAAGAATGCCCTCGGTACAGCGAGACAAATGAGCTACCACCACCAACTTATGAAGAAGCTATGAGAAATGTAAAGAGACCTGTGACGTGAAATAAATGGGGCAGAATGGTCCCCCCATCCCGTACTGCGTATGCGCTAATTTGTAATAGGTACGTTGAGTGTAACTATTATCAGCCACATCACGTACGATATCGTGCATACGATATTAATCCGGACAAAAACTTTGCCCGTGCTTGTCTGACATAAGGTGCATTTCGCGTACTTGGTGTGCATTAACGTTTATTATCCGCCATAAAGCAGTTGTATATACGAGGCAAGATCATATAGTACTACTGTACATACATTGGCATAAAAGCTTCATACGTGGCCGATGTCACGAATAAATACTGCAGGTTAGCGTATGAATGTAGAATCTACAGCTACGAACACGCATCAGCATATAAGGCACAATCCTATCTGGATGTCTGACCACCCAAACCAGTCTGACTGCTATTATTGGAGTTCGACACTAGAAAGCTGCCGCAATTTTTTGATGATCGACGTTTAAAAAACGTTATAATCGAGGAGCTTGGTTGTTTTATGCCAGAATCTTCTATCGACGCAGTCAGTGATGCCCTGTGACCTTCTCCATATCTTTCAGAGGGCGATCCATATTGCCATATTTCAGACTTCCTTATCGTATATTCGAGCTCTTCAGTACTGGCCCATTCGTATTGGTTACGGAAAAGCGGGGTGGCGAAGGACATGATTGATATGCAAGCAAGAAAGGGAGTATCAGGGAAAAACAGCTTTCCTGTCGCACACTGGCCTTCTTATATACTCCAGTGCAGATGCTGATAAGGCATGCGACTCGAGCGTAGGCACTGTCTTATCATTGATTGCTAAAGAGCCCGACGTACATAGGTCGAATAGGACTTTGATTGTCTTACGGGCGCACTGGACGAATGACTCACGAAGAAACACTCGTTGCCAAAAACTACTTCGATGAATAGAACGCAATTTTGCGAAGAGTTCGCTAGTATTTTGATGAAAAGTGTCCTGAGCAGGTTGACAAGACGACTCGGAATGATAAGTGATTCGTTTCGGGAGACTGGTGCTCTCACGAATTATTCATACAGTTCGACAGGATCAATGAGGTCAAAATGGCAAGCATGCATTGAGACCGAATGATCCTGAGTTGCGCGTCATCGAGATCTGGTTTAATCCAGTAGCATGAGTTTTGTTTGTAAAAGTCCAGTTTGCTTGATGTTTCCTTAGAATTGTTGGACTTGCGAAACCGGTCAGCTGGGGGAGTCTTCTCAGGATCGGCTCGTATGATGAAGCATGGTACAAGAATAAAACTAGCGAGGTGACGAAGACGGCGGTTCCCGCTCGGCTTCACAGAAACAGTGGCACTAAGGTTTGGAAGCACTCAAAAGAAGCCTCTAGGCATTTCAACAAACGAATGGTCGTCGACTTACGAAATTCTTCGGCAGCAGTCGGTCGACAGTTGTTCAACTTTTGACTCGTACGCTCGATGAGAAACGGGCACGAGGCTTCTGACTTAGCCCAGGACCAACAAAGTTTCCGCGATCATTGAAAGAAATGTCTATACGCGCTTCGCTTTTCACTTGAGCAGGTAATCCTGGACGGAGGAAAAACGAGGGGCGGGAGGAAACTAGGGACCGCTAGTGAAACGAGCGCACTCGCTTGCATCTTCGCCCCTCCAATAACCCATCGTCTACTAGAAACTCGTTGCGTGTGGGCGCCTAGACCTCGTTTTCGGATACGCCGAACCTCATTACCTGAGCCTAGGTGCGCTGCCGTCGACCCCCTGAGACGACGATCAACGAAACAACTTGTCGGTTGATAAAAACGGTTGGGTCTATCCTATTTCGTCCAACCATCCACAACTGAGTGATTCGCACACTAAGCCACAATCGAATCTCGCATTGTCCTCTACCGCTCTAACCGATTTGCATCGTGATAAGATATCTCCATTTTTCAAATGTGAACTGGACATTGCAAAACGTCGTGCGATCCGAGGATCTTTCGTTGGTCTACGTTTATATTTTCAACTTATCCGTATCTTTACAGGTAAGATATCGAGAAGTGTGCACATGTGCGCCTGATTGAGCAATGTGTGCCGTGACCAATGGCGCGCTCAGTTCTTGTTGAGCATCGATCGATAGCTGAGCCTAGCTGGGGGGGGGGGGGGTGTGACAGATTTTTTGAAAAATTTATACCAGCGGCTGCAACTGATTGTGCCGCCTGGAACATAATCGTGTCGTCATCGTTAGACGGGCGAAGCGGCTAGACGCAGCGCATCGCAATTATTTTTAGGAACCGAGATAGCTTCAACGCTCGTCTCTCTTATTCCGACCTCTTTACTGCCGTACGACTAACTCAAACAGTGCTAGAAGAGCTGTGCGCGTTTCCACTGACTATGAGAATGTTTTAGCGAAATGACGAAACAGGCACACATTTCTTCGCCTCACACGCTACTCTTTACGTCTTCTTGTCTGCCGAATTCAATGATGAAGCTTAGGAGCGTCAACAATGCGTCACCATGTTCAAAATCTCGGAGCTTTTTTGACCATAAAAATTTAAAGTGCTAATGTCATTTGGGAGATTCTACAGTAGATCATAAAACAAGGGGGTTAGGGTTTCGGACAAAGTGGCCGATCAAAGAGATGGGAATTTTGTATTCTCATTGTTGCGTGTTCTACCTATTTTAGAAATATATTGTGGTTTATTCTCTGCCCTGGAATCTTGCTCATAGATAATCCAAGTTTTCGTGTAAGCGTGATTGCCATGATAAAGAAAGGCTCTGATCAATCGCTCTCAAGCAGACAGTGACGGAATCACGCGTCAAGTCCGTCCGAACACGCTGATGTTCCTGTGTAGACATAGCACCTCGAAATGAAGCACTAAGGAATAACGAACGCATCGCATCAAAGGACTCTTTTTGCATATTTTGTACGGTTGGACCACTCCTCGTCGTCAGTTTGACAAATTCCAGCGGCAATGTCTAGGTGGCTCTTGAACGGAGCTTAATCAAATTTGGTGCGGTTTTCTTGCTGCTGTTCACAGAAGTTCAGGAAAAAGATGCCCTAGTTTTTGTCCCAGATGACCTGGTACACGCTGCGACTGTTCTGTGTTCCCGATCCTCATGTTCATGTGCATGTTGTAGCACATCACCAAACGCTTTTGCACACTCGAGGGGGAATGGGCACATCACATAGGAAATGATTTACCAGGCCTGCGAGTCGAACACTGCCCGCGTACCTGGCGTGAGAGGCAGACGCCACCCACCAGGCACGAGCCTATACTAGAGGATCCTGGGTGATACTAGAAGAACCCCTGTCTTTGACCATCTCACGATCAGTCCTTCTGAAGAGCCGTTTTGATCCAGCAACTAATAAAAAACGCCTCTGCTTCAATAAACATACTTCCTTGCAGAAAAGCATCAATCAGAAGAAGCCGATTCCACTAATTGTTTACTGCAGATTATATTTTACTTCCTGTGTCTTCTTTGCCGTTCAGTTTGCCGAGGTTGCAATTAGTTATTCTCTGTCGGAGTGGTTCATTTGCGTTTATGTCAACATTCCTCATTTTGCTCGGATCTTTCATTGGTTGCCGAATTGAATTGACAAGTGGTGCATTATGTCATGCAAGATGTTTTTGCCTTTGCTTACCTTAGCTAGTTGGCACATCAGTTAGTGAAAGAAGAAAAGGGGAACGGATGAGCAGTTTTACAGGTTTAGAAATGCTAAATGTGAACAAGAAGCCGTAGTCGTCGTTTTTAAAATCGTTTTACTGTTTGCGCGGTCTCGGCTTACGCAAATGCTCGCCGTACACTTTTTTCCGTCTTCTCACTCACTCTTCATGCGTACTCGAACGGGTGCCGCAAAGACGAGTGCGAGGAGTATGAATAAGCGAGTTGAACGTTTTCTTCGACTCAGTCTTACCTTCGGCCCGTGTTTGAGACTTATTCGAAACGAGAGCCATTGTTTCTTGTTCAGCCAACTTCCGCCTCCATCGTTTCTCTCCAACTCTTCACCACGCGCCCTGATATTTTTAAAAGCATTTATCGCTGTGATCATTCTCCCGCCAGTCGACCATCCAAGACTAGCTTCTCCAACGAGCACCCCCTTTGTATCTTTCCCTGTGCTTGACTTTTTTCTACTGTTGATATTTTTTGCGAATTACGAACACTTAATTTACTTATTTCAAATAGTTCCTTGTCTCATTTCAGGCTGAAGTGAACGCTTTACCGAGAAAAGTAAGTCGAATGCTAGCTGGTGTCTGGTCAGGGGCAACTAATCATCATTAACTCGTTTGCTCCAAACGACTGTCATTGAATTTTGCCGGCTAGAGCATTGTCCGAGTGCTGTGTTCTTACATTTTATAACTTTTGTTGACCAAGTGTTGAATTGACCATTGGTCAGTCAATGGACTGGGCTCGGACGGGGAGTGGTGATGATGGACGTGCATTTGAGAAATATATATTTACTCGATTTTGATTCATATGCATTTCTAGAATGCCCGGAGGTAAAGCGCCGAGATTCACTCAAAAGCCGAGTATAAAACAAACGGCGCAAGGGGACTTGTTGATGGAGTGCTCATTGGAAGCACAGCCGACGCCGAAAATCAAATGGTTTCACGGCACCGATCTCATCCCGCCCGGTGGACGTTATACGATTAAATTAGAACCGAAAGCAGATGTCGCTGACACGTTCACAGCAACACTGCTCATAACGGTAAGAGCCAATGCACCTAATTTCCCATTTGCACCTATCGTACAGCCATGCATAGAGAAAAACCGAGGACGAACTAAGGTCGCAAGATCCAAAGCTTTGATTGCAATGTTACGACTCCTCGAGCAGGTGTAAAAGCACCTTTTTCTATTTCCCCTTTCGACCATATGGTCAAGGGATAAAGACGTTTTGCAGATTTTTCACTGATGATGAACGATAGTTTAGACTCGTTATAAAGATAAGATAAAGTTTTTGAGATCACTGAGACTTTTAGAAGCGGCTTTCAAAAAAAGAAGTAAAAGATTTTGCATGACCTTTTGTTTGTCAGAGTAGAGGAAAGACTGAGATATATTTACACTCGATGCTGTTAGTCTTCATGGCCGTAATTTATCTTCAGCTTTTCCTCTTGTCTAAATGACCGGAAGGATTTGGGGAGGGCGTCTTGTCAGAAAGGAAAAAAATTTGATATGCGCTCGCTTCAAGGAAGTGAAGGCAGGGTGATAGAGTGCTTTGGGGAGGCGTGGGTGAGGAATTTCGGAAGAAGGCAAGTGTTTGTGCCCAGTGCACGTGGATCCACGATTCTAGCACATTCTCAGCAGGCGATCAGCTTTCACTGACGCGATTTCTGGGCAGCCATTGCATCCTTTTCCAGGATCCAACAGTATCGGATGGAGGTGCTTACAAGTGCACGGCTGGAAATGACTTGGGCGAAAGCAATGCAAATATCAATTTGAATTTCGCTGGAGGTGAAGAAGAGGAGAAGCCGAAAGGACCAGCTTTCGTTGGCAAGCCGAAAATCATTCCCAAGGACGGCGGTGCTGTAATTGTGCTCGAATGTCGCGTTCGCTCACAAACGAGTAAGCCGACGGCCTCGTGGTGGAAGGGAACACAACAGATCAAACACGGCGGACGATTCAAACACGTGTTCGCTAGTGAGGCAGAGCACGTGTATTTGTGCCAGTTGGAGATCACAGTAAGGACGCAAGGGACATTCCCATATGTGGCAATACACTTTATTATTTCAGGATCCTCTAGCCAGCGATGCTGGTCAATATAGGTGTAATATAAAAAATAAAGAAGGTGAAACCAACGCCAACTTAGCCTTGAACTTCGAAGCACCAGAAGAACCCCCGCCTCCCGAAAAACTAGCGCCGACCTTATTGGATAAACCGAAAATCATTCCCGATGCTAGTAAAAGTGTGATCGAGGTCAAGGTCAAGGCCAAACCAGCACCGAAAGCCGTGTGGTCCAAGGGACTTACCACAGTGAAAGATGGACTCAAGTACGCCTCATCCGTGGTTGCAGAAGCGGGCGATGTCTACATTTGTCGGCTGGAAGTCAAAGTAAAACAGGCACTTGAGGGATATGTTCTGTCACTGACCAGGACATGTTTAGAATCCGGGCAAGACTGAAGCAGGAGCGTACAAGGTGGTCATCAAAAATGACGCGGGAGAAACAAATGCTACGGCCACTTTGAATATTGACGGTATGCATGGAGAGTGAGCCCTGGATCAGACTCCACGAAAACTTTGATTATAGAAGTTCAACCACCGAAAAAGGCCGGTGAAGCGCCGAAAATAGTTCAAAAACCCCAAATTATTCAGCGCGCCGACCAAATCGGTCTCGAATGCGTCGTTACGTCGAGTGTCAAGGTGACCGCCGTGTGGACAAAGGATGGCAAAACGTTGAAGGAGAGTTCGCGAGTGGTCAGTCAAGTGAAAACTGAAAAAACTCAACATACTATCTCCTTGGCCATATCAGTAAGAATACAGGTCTTAGCAGATTCAGGATCCCAGTCCAACTTTGACCCCTTTCCAGAAACCTACACCAGCGGACAATGGTGTTTATGCTGTGACTGTGCAAAACGAGTTCGGCAAATCTGACGCCAATGTGACATTGAATGTTGAAGAACCACCAGAGAAGAAGCAAAAGGACAAATCCCCGGCTCCGAAAGTGGAAGAACCTAAAGGGCCACCGGAGTATAAAGGGAAGCCATTGTTTAACCAAGCCCTGCAGAATAAGGTCACTTGGCAAGGGAGGAAAGTGAGGGCAGATCAAAAATTCTTGCCTGTTCTAGAGTGTTATGGACGGTGATAAAGTCGTGCTGGAAGCTAAAGTCAAGTGTCACAAAAGTTCGACCAAGATTATTTGGACAAAGTAAATGAGTTTATGCTACTCGGGTCACCTTACGATCGTGCCCAGCCATCCTGTCTGTTAGTGGCCACTCTATCCTTGTCTTCTCTGGTTTGGACTGGCAGAGAAACAAAACCTGGCCGTTCGGGTCCAAATTCAAGAAGCGTGTTCTCTTTCCAGAAACAACGCCGTGATCGAGCAAAACCCCGCGTATGACATGTTCTTCGATGGTGAACTCTGCCGATTGACAATCAATGAAATATTCCCTGAAGATTCGGGCACATTCAAATGCGAGGCTAAAACCGATTTTGGAAATGCAACAACAAGCTGCATTGTAAAAGTGGAACAGAGAGGTCAGTCAAGTTTTGCACTCCCTGCAACATTTCTTTTCTGACTACTCCACTCGATTTTAGAAAAACCTAAACCGAAAGCCCCTGAACCGAAAAAGGACAAATCACCTAGGCCTCCAGTAAGTTTTAAAATGCCCCGCCAGATAAAAAATCGAGGGGTATTTTGTTTAGGAAAAACCAAAAGAAATGGAACAAGTCACGCTGAAACCAGTTGGCAAGAAGGTAAGCTGATATTGTTCACTGATTACCGATAGCATACAATGGGGTTCAACAAAGATCAATCTTCCTTATCAGTCTTATCAGTTGTACAAAGTGCGTGCATCGCATGATATCGGTTTTGGTTTTGTGTGACAGAATGGGGGCTGGTTGTTGCTGTGAGTGGGGCCATGGTTGGCGTGTTTTTGCATGGACTTTGGATACCTTGCATGCTGTACTCACTAATAGCACCCATCTACACTGTACAGAGTATACCCCTCGCATCTTTGCACGTTAGTTTTTTTCAATTCAAAACCCTTTTGTAATTTTTATTTTGACTGTTTATCATAAATTTTGCTTTATGGAGTTCAGGAATGCAATCGTATGTTTTGCACAAAACTTTTGTAAATTCCTGCGAAAACTTTTCTTTTGAACAAGAGCCAGCGAGGAATGACGCAAAATTTTACGCTGTCGAGTTTGAAAAGCATGAAAAGCTTTTAAAAATTGAGTTGACAAAAGGACTTTTCTATTTTATCTTTTGTTCCTTGTACATTTGAAATTTCAAGTACTTGTTACTTTTGAGATGCTTGTATTATGTGTTGGAGTGAGTTCAGCTAGTTTGTACAGGGGCTAGAATTCGTCATTTCAGTCTTCGGTAGTCTCGGCCATGTCTGATCGCGAGCCGATGTGGCAATCTTTTACGATAATTAGTATTAGAAATGAAAAATGTTCGAAATGACATTTTTCTTTGTGGAAATCGATTTTTTTCTTCGAACTCTTAAATCTCGTTGTCCAATGATTTCGTATTATAAACGAAAGGATTTGTGAAAATTCATAAGTGCAAAGGCAGCCGACCCCCTTCGGCCTTTTACTTTCTGCTTTTACCAAATGCCTGGGGCGATGAGTCTGAGACTGTGTTTAGAAATTGAAAAACGGCTTTGGTAGATGAGTTACACAAATCCATTCTCATAGCTCGCCGCCAGCCCCAATGAACTTTTCCAAGCTGGCCTGTGCTAGTAAGCAATCGCCTAGTAGATTCGTAGTTTTTTCTCCATTCGGATCGTTGCACATTTTGTTGGCCCCCACTGTTGGGCTGCTTTGAGTTGATTCATCGTAGCTCATCTGTTTCTGCTCCATTTCGACCCGAGCGCTCATTTAATTGAAAAAGTTCGTCAGAGAACTTATGGGCTGGCTTATTTGAAATGTAAGATTATGAAAAGATTTTTCTCAATTTCTATTTGAAACTTTTTAACGAATAAATTATGCAACGATCGAAAAGTCCGAAATTCAAGTCGGACGCACGACAATCCGATCTAGCGACTCATAATTTAGGAAAAGGCCATGTTGGTCTTAGACGCGGTCCTCCTAAATTGACTATCCGAACAGATAACGAGAAGAAAACTAATTCTGACAAAAAGGAAGAAGTGAATGTCAAGCCGCCGAATGGTTGGGCTAATCGTGGTCGTCGCGAGAGTACTAGTGCAGCCATCAAAAGTTTTGTGGCTGCTAGATTCTCGGACAGGCAAAGAAGCAAATTTTTGCCACTTTTATTAGAATTAAGCGCCAGTCAAAATGTGAGTGCTGCATATGTTGATGGAGGTTGAGTTTTGAGGACAGGACAGGAGAGGAGAGGTGTCATTGCGGCAGTGCTGGACTGGCCAACTGCTTTGGTATGGAGAGAGGCAAAGAGGGCGCGCAGTAATCCTGTGCTAGGCGGTCCAGTGGGTCCTACATCGGTGCTGTGCGTACAGTACTACTGTATTCGGGCCCAAGCTGGTCCTTGAGGTTGAGGTTGAGGTGTGAGTTAACAGGAGAGACGTCAACTGATTAGTCTGACTTAGGCTGCAGAGGAGACGACAAGGGCAGCTGCATTTGACGTGCTCATAAGGGCTGACTGCTGGGGACTTTAGCCAGATGGTCAAGGCCCGCAAGTGAAAGTAGCTTGTCGTCCTGTGGTGCTGCCCCTCAGTTTTGGCGAGCTTACCTAAAACCACTTCTGATTGTATCCCACAGGCAGCCTAAAATGCAAGCGCCCGCTGGCTCTTGCACATGCATATTTGTCTGCGTCTTTTGTGTTTGAGTTTGAGTCACGAGTGTCTTGTGAAGAGTTTACGTTTTGCTTGCAAATGCTATGCAGTCGTGATATGGACCGTTCTGTGTCGGTCAGTTGTCTGGTTTATGTACGCTTGCTATTTGGGAAGACTCATAGCCAGAGAGCGTAAGGAACGAATGCTCGAGTAACAATCTCATTTCTTACGTCCTGTATTATTCAGTCGGCAGAAAAAGAGAAAACCCCAGAACCAGTTCAATTGAAGAAAGTACCTACGCCTGAACCACAAATCGAGAGTCAACTAAGCGACGATGAAGTATCCGAATCCGTTTCCGAGTTGCCGTCGGTCGCGAGTAAAAAGGTATTGCTTACATAAGCATTTTCAAAAACGTGGTTAATCGCCGATTACAACTTATAGCTTGAATTTTTTGCCCACCTAGTAGATGTAATTTGATATGAGGGGTCTTATGTTGAGACATATTTCCTATCCTATCTTCTACACGGTTAGCTTATCCTTGCACGAAGGTGGTGTGACATACTCGTACTACAGGCCTGGTCAAAGTAGCTCAGTGGCCTTGCCTTCCCTTGATCTATCGCTCACATGCAGATCTGCTGGTTGAAACTGAAGGCACCCTTCACACTTTCGCAGTCCATACAGGATGAGGCATGTGATTAGACAATACTGTAGACACGTATTCATGCACATGCATGCTGACATGATCTTCTACAGTACATGGCCTGCATTGTGGTCGTCTTGTGCTAATGCGCTCGTGCGTGTACTATTTAGGATGATGATGACACGCCATCTCAGGTCGGCCTTCGAGAAAGGCGCCGATCTTTGCGACCTGGCGAAAAAGAGGAAGATCAAAAGAGAAGGGTAAAAAGGCAAAATGTGCAATCAAAGCTTTTTAACGCTTTCTAATTGCTGTTTTGGGGGAAAAAATAACGCCAGAACGCAAGGCGCGTTGCATGTGTGTCTGAACGGTTTTTCCTGTCTTCGAACCCTTCGTCTATTTAATTGGCCATAACTATCCGCTTTGCAAAACAAATGCTACAGTGAAAACTGCTTTGCTTTGCGGCTAATTGTGTGTGTTTGGTGTCTTCCTGCAGCAAGCAGCCACTTCGCCAGCAGCGTCGCCAGCACCCAGTCGACGAGGCAGTCGTCCTGGACAGAAAGAGTTATCGGGGAAGGTAACGAAAAAAAGGATTCTCATTAATTATAGATCCCCATACATCCCGCTCGAATCGCAAAAAACCAATCCAACTTTCATGTTGGACGACTAAATGTGAGACTAATGACTACCCAGCAGCTTTAACACGTGCTTTGGTGTTAGTGTAATGGAATGATTTGTAGTGGATAGTTGAGGATTATTTTTCAAATAATTCTTATAACGAACTTCTACTTTCAGAGGCGAGGCAGTGCGGATATACGAAGAGAAAGGTAAGAACAGGTTGACTCCGGCTATTAAACTTTGAATTTGAGTCTCCCGCGGGAAGTGAAAGTTGTCTGCTAGATAGCGGTAACTTTCGGTTTTTATGGAATCGTGAATCCAGTGTTTCGATCGATCGAATGATCGAACTCTTTTGCTTTTAGCGTACAAGAATTATTGGAGAAAGAATCAACTCCATTGAAACCAGTCGGAGATCCTGGTGCTCCGAAAATTGTAGAAGTACCAGAAAATGTCAGCTGCATGGAAGGTGCTGCGAGTATTTTTCTAGGAAACATTAGCTTTCGGTTAGAATTTTGTATTTTCAGGAGAAACGGCCGTCATCACGTGTAAAATTCAAGGCAATCCGACCCCGACCTTCAAGTGGTTACGTGGAAATCGGGAAGTACTACACGGAGGTCGCTTCAAACATTTGACCGACAGCGAATCTAACACGGTCACGTTATTGATGAGTAAAGCGAGAGCTCAAGACGACGGCCCGTATCATTTATTGATCGAAAATGAACACGGACAAGACAAGGCTATCATTAAGCTTTTCGTCACTGATCCATCCGGTTTGGATTTTCGTTCTATGCTTAAGCATCGTGAATACGAACAGTGGGGTTTGGACAAATCGCAGTTAGAAGATGTGGATTTGAAAAAACAAGAAAAAGAACGGCGGCCATCTTTGAAACCGGATAAGAAACAAGACACTTGGGAACGGGAATTAAACGATGTTCGAGTGCAACAAACTGTTGATAAACAAGCGCGATTTTCGTGCATGTTTTGCAAACCGAGAGCTAAGATTAAGTGGTTCAAGGGGCGACAGGAGTTGTTTACGGTAAGATCCTCTCTCGCGTTTTGCCGGAATTCAAATTAAACTTTCTTTTTATTAGGGCATGAAATTTAAAATTGTGAACGATCGAGAAATTTGTACGCTATTGATCAATAATCCGGATCAAGATGATGCTGGAAAATACACTTGCGAAGCTAACGGAATCCCGACTAGCGCCTTCCTTTATGTCGATGGTATGTGCAAATTGATAAAATTGTGTGCAGGTGGTAAAATATCTTTTTTTAGAACCTCCGCCGAAATATGAATTCATCAAGCCGCTGCCGAATACGGCTGAAATCACGAGAACGAGGGAAGGATATATCGAATGCAAAGTATCGCATCCAAGAGCGCCGGTGACTTGGTATAAGGATGGAAAAGAAATCAGGGTAAGATCCTCGTCGGTACTTGTTAAAAATATAACTTCAATATTTAAAATTATAGCGTGATGATTCTCGATATTTGATCGAAAAAGATGCGGTTGGTCGTTGTATTTTGACGATAAAAGTTGTGGAAGCCGGTGACGAAGGGGCATATATGGCTAAAATCGATGACACCAATTTCACGAAATGTAACGTATACGTTGTTGAACCACGTTTCGAATTTACCTCTCCATTGAAATCGGTAAAAGTGCAAGAAAAAGAACACGCAATGCTGGAATGCGAAATCAATGATAAAGATTACGACGTGGAATGGTGGCACGACGATGTCAAAGTGGTCGTCGATGGTCAAAAATATGAATATCAAAAAGTATCGAGGAAACGTAAATTAATCATCAAGAATGCTGCCATTGAAGATGAAGGTGTTTACAAGTGTACGACGAAGGACGACAAGACCATGTGCCAAGTCATCGTCGAAGCCATTAATAAGCTGGTGGAAAAGTTGAAAGATCAAACTGGTGTTGAAAAAGAAGAAATTATGTTCCAATGTCAAACGAAGGACACTCGAGGCATTGCCACTTGGTATCGAAATGGACGTATTATCACATCCGTGCCCGGCAGCAAATACGAGTCCAAATCCAAGTTGGGCACTCATCAATTGATTGTTCGCAAATTGGAAATGACTGATGCCGATACGTACGAAGTGGAAATTGGAGATATTCGAAGCTCCGCTAAGTTGATAGTACTCGAAGCCGAGAAAAAACCCATCATGAACTGGAAACCGAAGAAAGTCGAAGCCGTTGCCGAGAAGCCGTTAATCTTGAAGATCCCGTACTCAATCAAAGGAACGCAAAAGGCACCACCGGAAACTGTTCTACTCAGGAATGGCAAACCGATAGATTTGAAAGATCCAAAATCCGGGGTGGAAGTCCGAGTTCATCCGGATCATGTGGAAATTGTGTTAAAATCGCCTCAGAAAGGTGACACGGGGCCGTGGGAATTGGGCCTTACTAATTCGGCTGGTACGGCTACAGCTCCGTTTGAGCTAGCAGTCAAAGGTAAGCTTTTTTTGATAGTGTAAATCCATTTTTCTAACAAATGCGTGGCATCTGCAGGAAAACCGAGTGCACCCGAAGGTCCTTTGGAAGTGAACGATGTTACAGCCCAGGACTGTAATTTGAAATGGAAACCACCCAAAGACGACGGCGGGGCGCCAATCAAAGCTTACATTGTGGAAATTATGGACAGATCTGGCGAATGGAAGAAATTGGCGGAGGTGAAAGAACCCAAATACAAAGTTAAAGACTTGAAAGAAAATGACGAGTATAAGTTCCGAGTCAAAGCAGTCAATGAAGTTGGCGAATCGGAACCATTATCGTCGACACCTATCGTCGCTAAGAATCCATACGGTAAGCGTGCAATGTAGCATCTACTATTCTGTCTTCTGTGGCCGTACCACGGAAAGCGGGCGGAGACCCTGTCCCCTTTTTGTGGTATGACCTTTTCAGACCATGTGTCTATGCTGTACGCTTGACCTACCCAGTCTGCCTGTCTGCACCCCATCGTCTGATCTTGATTCCTACGTAGTTGAATATCTCGAATTGTCGCATCGTGTCTTCCATTTCGTGTCAGCCGTTACACTCGTCCCATTGCTTGCTCTCGCCTTATCTAGTCAAGTTTTAATGCAGGGTTTCTGCGTTTGCTGTTGGAAAGAAGCTGAAGTTTGTCGCTGCTTCTTCTCTGTCGCTTTGTCCGTTCTGTGCGGACTGTCGTCCCCGATCTACTCTTGTAATGGCGGTCGCATCCGTCTTGACCCGCTGTTCTCGAGATTGCCTTATAGACTAGGTGACCGGTGAGTGATTTGTCTTGCGATTTTTTAAACTTTTACTGAGCGACTGCTCATCGACGGATGGACGGATGTTTCTACTTGCATGTTTTGCCGAGCAGTCAGATGTTGGAATGTGTGACTTTTCAATTGGCTTCAGCGTCTCTTGTTCTCTTCCGTGTGGCTTCCGATCCTTCTTCCTACTCTAGTCGTTGATGACGTGGATATTGATTTTTCTTGACAGTGGTGCCTGGAAAGCCTGAAGGTTTCAAAGTGGTTGATACGGATAAGACGTATATAAAAGTGGCTTGGAAGCCACCCGATTCGGACGGCAATGCCCCGATCTCAAAATACGTTGTTCAAAGGCGTGAAAAGTCGGATAAGGATTGGTTTGCTGTTGGTCAGGTGTTGCCAGAGCAACAATTGGAATTGACGGATACAAAAGTGGTGGAAAATCACGAGTACTACTATAGAGTGTTTGCTGTCAATAAGGCTGGTCCTGGAGAGCCTTGCGATTGTAATCGACCCAGTGCTGTGGCTAAGGCTAAACCAGGTTAGTTTGGTGTGGTGTGAGGGATCGTTGTAACTCTGCCGGCAGGCCATGGCGAGTGGGAGAGAGTAGTCAACACTCTTCCCTGGCTGGGAGACGTCAACCCTTCGGGTTGATGTTTCACGCGCAGGTATAGTCGCGAGATTTGCCTACTCCAACCAATCTGAGTTTTTTGTTCGGTTGGCCACTGTCTCCTGCGCCTGCCAAGCTTAGTTGCACCGGTGCAGCTTTTGCACTTGCGCAAGCCACTATTGGAGGCACTGCGATTCACGCAGACAGGCTCTCCTGAACTACTGGGCTTTCTTTTGTAAGTCGAACTTTTAGGTTGTCAGTGACGGCGCTAGTGTCTCAGGTTTTAACTTGTCAAAGAAGAAATCGGGTGTCCAAGGTTTGAACAAGGGCGTTTGCCAGGTGCGACCGATCGGGGCGGGGTCAGAAAAAGGGCACCGAAAAAAAATTTAAAAAAATTAAATAATTTTTTTGTTTATAAAAAAAAAAATAAAAAAAAAAAAAAAAATTAAAATAAATTATATAAAAATTTTTTTTTTTATAGGGTCTTTTTTTTTTTATAATTAAGGAAGCGGGAAAAAACGGATCGGGACCGGAACCGGATCCAGTCAGATCCGGCCGGATCCACCGGAACCGAAAGATCCGGTCGCACCTGGGGCGTTTGCCGCTGAGCCACTCTCCGTGATACTGGACTAATAATACGAGCATGAGCTGATTTGTACTTTGTACTTTTAGCGAGACCTTTCTTGGACAAAGCGGCTCTGAAACAATTGCGTGTCAAAGTCGGTGAAACGATAAAATTCGAGGTGAAAATTGGTGGTGAACCGCCGCCTGAAGCAACATGGTTCGCCAAGGACAAACAATTAAAACAAGCTGGACGAGTAAAGATTTCGACGGACAAGGCAAAAACCACGTTGAAAGTGGAAAATGCTGAAAGAGGCGATACTGGAAAATATCGATTGCATGTGCAAAATACGGCCGGGGAAGAAGATGCCGAGGCCGAAGTGGTGGTCATTGGAAAACCGACCAAACCGAAAGGACCATTGGAAGTGAAGGAAGTGCAGAAAGAAGGATGCACGTTGTCGTGGCAGCCTCCCGAAGACGATGGTGGGGAACCGATTGAAGGTAAGCCAAACGATGGTGATTGATAGAAAGGCAGTTTAAAAATGATTGCTGATTTTAGAATACGTCATCGAAGCACAGGAACTTCCTGGTGGCAAATTTGTTGAAATTGGACGCGTTGGACCGAATTCGACCGAATTCAAAGCAAGCAAATTGAAAAATAAAGGCGATTATAAATTTAGAGTTAAAGCGAAAACAAAGGAAGGCGAATCGGAACCGTTGGCCACTGATTTTGCGACCAAGATCAAAGACCCGTGGGACGAGCCTGGCAAACCTGGAAAGCCTCAAGTGACTGACTGGGATGCTGATCGTATCGATTTGGAATGGACACCACCTAGTTCGGATGGTGGCGCTCCAATATCAAGCTATATCGTTGAAGTGAAAGATCCAGTGACGAATGAATGGAAAAAGATCAAAGAAGTCACCGAGCCGAAAGCGTCGATCAAACCGTTGGTGGAAGGAAAAGCTTATCAATTCCGCGTGAAAGCCGTCAATAAAGCTGGCCCTGGTCAACCGAGCGAGCCGTCTGAGAAACAGGTCGCGAAAGCTCGTTTTGGTAAGAGTAGACGGATTTTTTGGAAAGAATGAAAAGTGCGGAGGTTTCTTTGATTTTAGTGAAACCGTGGTTGGATATGAAAGGATGCGAAAGTTTGGTTGTACGTGCTGGACAGGCGGCAAAATTCGATGTGAAGATTGGTGGCGAACCTCCGCCCGACGTCTTTTGGTTCAAGGGCGATACACCGTTACAAGCGGGCCAGAATGTGGCGATCGATACGAAGAAGCAAGAGAGTACTGCGCTTACGATCAAGGCCTGCAAACGAGCGGATGGCGGAAAATATAAATTGACGGTGAAGAATAATTTAGGCGAAGCATCGGGCGTAGCCGAATTGACTGTATTGGGTGAGTTTGGGGGGTTGTTTGTTATGGGATGTGGTTGATATGATAATTAGCTTTGCTTAGACAAACCAACTCAACCCCGTGGTCCGTTGGAAGTGAGCAATGTGTTTGAGGACAGTTGCGATCTGACCTGGCAACCACCGGCTGATGATGGCGGAGAGCCCATCGAATTTTACGAAGTGGAGAAGATGGATCAAGCGACGGGCAAATGGGTACCAGTCGGTCGAGCTACTGGTCCTCATTTTCATGTGGATGGGTTGAAGAAAGGACAGAATTATCAATTCCGCGTCAAGGCCGTCAATAAGGAGGGTGCATCGGACCCGCTTCAAACGGACAAGGCTACGCTGGCCAAGAATCCATACGATGAGCCTGGAAAGCCTGGGAAACCGACTCCTGTTGACTGGGACGTGGATCGAGTGGAGTTGGAATGGGAGAAGCCCGACAAGGATGGCGGGGCGCCCATTACTGGATACGTCATCGAGAAGAAGTCGAAACACGCCAAGGAATGGTCGAAAGCCGCTGATGTGCTTGAACCAAAAACGAAAGCTGTTGTTCTTGGATTGAAAGAAAATGAAGAATATCAATTTCGAGTTCGCGCCGTCAACAAAGCGGGACCTGGTGAAGCTTCAGAGCCGTCGGACAAGGTTATTGCTAAGCCGAGGAATTGTAAGTTTTATGTCGTAGCTAGGAATAGTGCTTTGAAATTTGGTCTATTTTTAGTGAAACCACACATCGAACGTGAATTCATGAAACCGATCACGATCAAGGTTGGTCAGAATATCGAGTACGACGTGCCGGTACGAGGAGAACCACCGCCCGAAATGGTGTGGACATTCAAGGATCAGAAATTGGGCACGGCGGGAAATTTGAAAATCAACAATGAAGATTATAAAACGCATTTTTCGTTAAAAGGAGCGACGAGGAAGGATGCTGGGAAGTACACCCTTACAGCCACCAATGTCAATGGAAAGGATCAGCACGAAGTGGACGTCATCGTGTTAGGTAAGGGTGCTGCGGGTTTGTGATGGGGTGCAATGACTGAAGTGATGTACTGGTTTTAGGCAAGCCGACTTCACCGAAAGGACCGTTGGAGGTGAAAGACGTTTACGAAGATCACATGACCTTGGAGTGGCAACCGCCCGATGACGATGGTGGCGTGCCGATTGATCATTACGACATCGAGAAGTTGGATATGGCCACTGGTCGGTGGGTGCCGGCCGGCCGAGCCAACGGGACGTCATTTACGGCGCAGAATCTGCAAGGCGGTCATAACTACAAGTTTAGAGTAAAGGCTGTCAATAAGGAAGGCGAATCTGAGCCATTGATGACGGACAAGGAAACTTTGGCCAAGAATCCATACGATCAGCCAGGGAAAATGGATAAACCGAAATTGGTCGATTGGGATAAGGATCATGTGGATTTGGAATGGCAGCCGCCAGCCAGTGACGGAGGAGCACCTATTACTGGATATGTCATAGAGAAGAAGGATAAACGAGGAAAATGGGTGAAAGCCAAGGAAGTACCAGCTGGAGAAACATCGGCTAGGGTGGACGGATTGGAAGAAGGTGAAGAATATCAATTTCGTGTCGCTGCTGTCAACAAAGCTGGACCTGGAGAATTTTCGGAACCTTCCGATCGAGTCATTGCTAAGCCTCGTTTCTGTAAGTTGATGAGTGTTTTAGTGAGGTAAATCTGGTCGATGTTTTTCTTTTTCAGTGGCCCCGAAGATTAACAGGCACGACCTCCCTTTAACGACAGTAAAAGTTGGACAGCCTGTGAAATTCAATGTGAATGTTTCTGGCGAGCCTCCGCCCGAGGTTAAATGGGAATTCGCTGGCAAACCTGTTCATGATGGTGATGGCATTGAAATTCAAAATCCCGATTATATGAGTAAATTTAATATCGATAAAGCCGAACGGAAACACGCCGGTGTATGGAAAATTATCGCAACTAATAGTTCTGGCAAGGATGAAGCCGAAGTGCAAATTAACGTGTTGGGCAAACCGACCAAACCGAAAGGGCCGTTGGAAGTGTTGGATGTATTCGAGGACAGGATGACCTTGGAATGGCATCCTCCCGACGACGATGGTGGAACGCCAATCGATCACTACGATATCGAGAAATTAGACCCAGTGACTGGCTCGTGGGTGCCGTGCGGTCGATCGAAAGACACCAACTTTCAAGTGGACAATTTGCAAAAAGGGAAAGCTTACAAGTTCCGAGTCAAGGCGGTCAATGCTGAAGGACCTTCGGATCCGTTGGAGACTGACCAGGCGACCATCGCCAAGAATCCATATGGTAAGGGACTGGTCCGGTTTTGAGTTTAGTCCGTGGTGTCTGATTGCGGTTTTTGTAGATAAGCCTGAGAAGCCAGGAAAACCCGAGTTAGATGATTGGGACAAGGACCACGTGGACTTGCACTGGGCTCCACCAGCCAGCGATGGAGGGGCTCCCATCGAGAAGTACCTGATCGAGAAACGTACGCGATACGGCCGATGGGAACCAGCCATTGAAGTACCCGGAGGAGAAACCAGGGCCACCGTGCCAGACTTGAAGGAGAAGGAAGAATATGAATTTCGAGTTATCGCCGTCAACAAAGGTGGTCAAAGTGATCCCAGCGATCCTAGCAATGCCGTCATTACGAAACCGAGAAATTGTAAGGAAACATTTTTGGACTCGACATATTTAGAGGTGATTGACAAATGCTTTGATTTTAGTGGGTCCTAAAATTGATCGCGCTCATATGAAATCGATCAAGATCAAGGCTGGTCAAATGATCGCATTCGATGTTCCGGTCGAGGGAGAGCCGCCGCCAAAATGCACTTGGTCGAAGGATGGTGAGGAAATCCGTCCGCATGGGCGAGTCAAGATCGAGAACCCGGATTACAATACCAAATTCCAAATGCGCAATGCTGAACGTGAAGACAGTGGAACGTATAAATTGCGAGCTGAGAACTCAAATGGATCAGACGAAGCAACGGTGGAGGTCGTTGTTGTGGGTACGTATTTGATGATCATTCAGTGAGGTCTGCTATTTGCAATGGGTTGGGTTTCTTGCAGATAAACCCTCCGCTCCTGGAGGGCCGTTAGAAGCGAAAGACATTTACGCCGACCATATGACTTTGCATTGGAAGCAGCCTGCTGACGATGGCGGAGAACCAATTGATCATTACGTCTTGGAGAAATTTGACCCCACTGTTGGTCGATGGATACCAGCTGGCAAGACGGCCGATGGAAAGCAAACGGAATTGTTGGTCGATGGTTTGACTGAAGGCAAGGAATACAAATTCCGAGTCAAAGCCGTGAATAGCGAAGGCGAATCGACGCCTTTGGAAACCGTTGGCGGCATTGTGGCTAAAAATCCCTTCGATACTCCTGGAAAACCAGGAAAGCCAGATATCGAAGATTGGGATAAGGATCATGTCGATTTGAAATGGGCGCCTCCGAAAAATGACGGCGGTGCACCTATCGAAGGTTATGTGATCGAAATGAAGGACAAGTTCTCACCGATGTGGACAAAGGCTTTAGAAGTGCCTGCTGATCAAGTAGCAGCTACAGTGGCTGGATTGCAGGAAGGCGAGGAGTATCAATTTCGTGTTCGAGCGAAAAACAAGGCTGGTGTCGGAGAACCGTCCGAGGAATCGGAACGAGTCGTTGCGAAGCCAAGGAGATGTAAGTGTATTCGTGGGGGGGGGGATAGTTAGATTGACCAGAAATCTGACAGCTTATGGTTTCAGTGGCACCAAAAATCGATCGCAGTGCCATTCACGAAATCAAGATTCGAGCCGGACAACCGTTCAATTTGGATATACCAGTATCGGGAGAGCCGCCTCCGACGGTCGAGTGGGCGTTTAAAGGCAAGCCGTTGGATAGTACTGATCGAATGAAGATCGATAATCCTGAATACATGACCAAGTTCCATGTCAAGCGTGCTTTGCGTGGCGATACGGGCACGTACGTGATCACTGCCACCAACGAGCACGGGACTGACAAGGCCGAAGTCGAAGTCACAGTTTTGGATCATCCAGGTGCTCCCGAAGGCCCGCTCAAAGTTAGCGATGTCAACGCCAAGGGATGCACTTTGAATTGGAATCAACCGACGGACGATGGCGGTGCAGATATCTCTCACTATGTGGTGGAGAAACAGGATGTGGCTACGGGAAGGTGGCAGCCGGTAAGTGAATATTTGTCCGTATTCTACTCGAGTCCTGACACAGTTAGTTTCAGATTGGAGAATGTGCTGGTACGTCGATGAAAGTGGACGATTTGCAACCGAATCACGAGTATCGATTCCGAGTCAAAGCTGTTAATCGATACGGCGAATCGGATCCATTGGAAACGACCAAGTCGATGGTGGCCAAGAATCCGTTCGATGAGCCTGAAAAACCGGGCACGCCAGAAATCGTGGATTGGGACAAGGATCATGCCGATTTGGAATGGGAAGCTCCGCAAAGCGATGGAGGCGCTCCAATTGAAAAATATGTTATTGAAAAGAAAGGAAAATTCGGCGATTGGGAATTCGCCACCGAAGTCCCATCTGATCAGACGAAGGGCACGGTTCGAGGTTTGAAAGAAGGCCAAGAATATCAGTTCCGCGTCAGGGCAGTCAATAAAGCTGGTGTCAGTCATCCGAGTGATCCGAGCAAGACCATGGTCGCTAAAGCCAGGAACCGTAAGTGATTTTATTTACGTTGAAAACCTGAACTCACTTTATTGCTTTTCAGTGCCTCCCAAAATCGATCGGACGAATTTGATCGAGATCAAGATCAAAGCTGGACAAAATTTTGATTTCGATGTAAAAGTTGAAGGCGAACCGCCGCCCAAAATTGAATGGCGCTTGAATGACGAGCCGTTAGGATCGTCAGATCGTACTAAAATCGATACCGCCGATTATAACACCAAGTTGAAGACGGTTGGAGCTGAGCGGGTCGATAGTGGAACGTATAAGATTATCGCTACTAATATCAATGGCCGAGACGAAGCCGAAGTCAAGGTCACCGTCCTGAGTGAACCTAGCGCACCTGTTGGCCCATTGGACATTAGGGATGTGCACAAAGAAGGGGCCACGCTGCGTTGGCGCGAGCCAGAGGACGATGGCGGATCGGATATTCTCAAATACGTTGTAGAGAAACAAGAAGATGGAGGCCGATGGGTCGAAGTGGGCGAATGTCCCGGTACCGAAATGAAAGTGGCCAAGCTGAACCCTGGGCACGAATACCTGTTCCGCGTGAAGGCTGTCAATCGACAAGGAGTTAGCAAGCCATTGACGGCCAATCACGCCATCATTGCCAAGAATCCGTTCGGTAAGTAGGCATAGAAAGTGTTGCTCAATACAAACTGTGAGGTCTTCTTAATTTGCAGAGGAACCTGGAAAGCCGACCGATGTGAAAGCAGTGGATTGGGACAAGGATCATGTGGACTTGGAATGGAAGGCACCTGAGAGTGATGGTGGTGCCAAGATTGAAAAGTATATTATCGAGAAGAAAGATCGATTCGGCGACTGGATACCGGCTGCCGAAGTGCCTGGTGGTGAGACTAAGGGCACAGCTCCAAATTTGATACCCGGCGAAAAGTACCAGTTCCGAGTCAAAGCCGTCAATAAGGCGGGTCCTGGAAAACCATCCGATGAAACTGAACCGATAACTGCCAAGGCGAGAAGATGTAAGTGCCATGAGTGAGTATTTGACTAGGCTGGGTCTGACTATGGATTTCTTTTTAGTGCCTCCTAAGTTGAATCTTGGCGCATTAATGGATATCCGAGTCAAGGCGGGCACACCTATCCATTTGGAAGTACCGTTTGAAGGCGAGCCTCAACCAACTGTCACGTGGAAGCAAGACGATGGCACTTTGCGAAGCGAAGATCGAAGGGAAATTGTTGTTCGCGAGAATTGTGCCGAGTTGCACATCTTACGAACTCAGCGCGGCGACAGCGGTGTCTACACGATACATTTGCAGAATGAATTCGGAGTTGATCAAGGCTCGTGCAATGTCACTGTGCTGGATGTACCGGCTCCACCCGAAGGGCCATTGAAAATTAGCGGAGTGCACAAGGAAGGGTGCACTTTGGATTGGAAGCCCCCGCTGGACGACGGTGGCTCGGAGATCTTGCATTACGTCGTTGAACGTATGGATACTGCGCGAGGAACATGGCAAGAGGTGAGAATTTAAAAGAATTTCTCTCGTTTGAATGAAATAAATGATGGAACTCTTGATTTTTTAGATCGGTGAATTCCCTGGCTGCCACGCTAAAATCACGAAATTGACGCCTAATAAAGAATATAAATTCCGTGTCAAGGCGGTCAATATGCAAGGCGAGTCTAAACCATTGGCCGAAGAGAAATCTATTGTTGCCAAGAATCAGTTCGATGCACCTGACGCGCCTGACAAACCGGAAGTTACTGATTGGGACGCGAATCGTATCGATATTGCTTGGAAACCGCCTCACAATGACGGCGGTGCTCCTATTAAGCAATACATTATTGAAAAGAAAGAGAAAGGAAGCGCCGGATGGACGGAAGCTGGTCGTGTGGCTGGCAATAAAACAGCTTTTTCGGCTACTGGATTGAAAGAAGGTGGCGAATACGAGTTCCGTGTTTCTGCTGTCAACGAAGCTGGACCTGGAGAACCCAGCGACCCGACGGACCCGAAGAAGGCCAAGGCCCGTTTCTGTAAGTAATCATGGCATGGTGTGTGTACTTTGCAATGTATGACCTTTCTTATAGTGGTTCCAAAGATTCTGTCGCCAGCTCGTCAAGTCAAGATCAGAGCTGGTATGCCTTTGACGTTCGAAGTGGAATACGTTGGTGAACCGAACCCGACAGCAACCTGGACGGGTCCGAATGGTCAACCTTTACCAGCCAATGTGCAAGCTGACACGAAAGAAGGCGTTACTAATCGAACGGCATCCTTATTCTTCCCAGCTACAAAGAGGTCGGAATCAGGTCCCTATACTCTCAAAGTGGAAAATGAACTTGGAAAAGACGAGGTGCCGTTCGAGATCATTGTTCAAGGTGAGTGCCAGTATGGATGCCTTCGATATTTCATTATCACATACTTATTTTCAGATGTACCTGGCACTCCTGAAGGCCCGCTGGAAGTGAGCGACGTGTCGAAGGATAGTGTCACTCTGAACTGGAAGCCACCGAAAGATGATGGCGGCGCCGAAATTAGCAACTATGTAGTCGAGAAGCGTGATACCCGCAGCGGAGTTTGGGTACCTGTTAGTAGCTTCGTTGTTGGTACTTCTTTGGTGGTGCCGAAGTTACAAGAAGGACACGACTACGAATTCCGTGTGATGGCCGAGAATCAGTTTGGACGATCTGAACCACTGGTCACTGACGGCCCGACCACAGCCAAGGATTCGTTTGGAGTGCCTGGAAAGCCGGGACAACCTCAGATAAAGGAGCATGATAGGGATCATATCGATATCGAATGGACGCGACCCAGCGATGATGGTGGTTCTCCGATTACACATTACGATGTGGAAAGAAAGGACGTGAAGACTGGACGATGGCTAAAAATTAACCAGGAGCCAGTTAGAGTAAGATCAGCTGTTTATGTCAGTGGAGTGCAGAATGCAGTGGTCATTTTTTGCAGGGCACTAAGTATCACGATGACCGTGTCACGGAAGGTCACCAGTATGAATATCGTGTGGTTGCGTGCAACGCGGCTGGACCAGGCAAGCCATCGGACGCATCAAAAATTGTCACTGCCAAGCCAATGTTCGAAGCACCTAAATTCTTATTGGATATTGATGGACGTGACATCAAGATCAAGGCTGGTGAACCACTGGACATCAATATCCCGATGGTTGGCACGCCAACACCGACCGTGGAATGGAAGAAGGATGATGCTTCCGTAAGGCAGATACCCACAATTACGATCACATCGGACGACGATCACACTCGTTTACTGATCCCGTCGTCTAAACGAAGCGACACTGGAAAGTATACGATTTCGGCTAAGAACGAATATGGCGAGGCCAATGCGACGGTCAACGTGACTGTCATCGATAAGCCGGCTGCACCAGAAGGACCATTGGAGTACCCAAGAGTTACCAAGACCTCGGTACAGTTACAATGGAAACCGCCGAAAGATTCTGGTGGAACGGACATAACAGGTAATTTTGCATACAGTATTTTACGAATTTTTAGGATTGATTGCGGTATGCTCGTGCGTTTAGGCTATGCTGTGGAAGTACAAGAATTAGGATCGCTTAACTGGGAGAAAGTGGGCGATTACATCCCCGGCACGACGTACACTGTCAAGGGATTGGATGAAGGACGCCAGTACACGTTCAGAGTGAAAGCAGAGAACCTGGTTGGATTTGGAGAGCCGTTGACTGGCATGCCAGTCGTCACCAAAGATCCGTTCAGTAAGAGGCACTTTAGTTGTTTGTTGGTAATATAAAAGGGGATATGAATCCTAATTTCAGGCGTACCCAGTCCTCCTGGAACTCCCGAGGTCACTGGCTACGACAAAAATCATGTCAGCTTGAAATGGACGCCCCCTCGCGATGATGGTGGAAGCCCCATAACTGGCTACATTATTGAAAAGTACGAAAAGAAAGGCGGCGGGGACTGGGGTCCTGTCAATACGGTTCCAGTTGTGGGCACCGAATTCACAGTGCCCAACTTGGCGGAGAATGAAACGTATCAGTTCCGAGTCAAGGCGGTAAATGCTGCTGGAGAAAGTGCGCCGAGTCGTTCGACTGAGCCGACGACGTGCAAGCCGTTTGTCAGTAAGTGATTATTAGTTACACTCCTGGCCAGAATCGGCTGACCCAGGCCTTACACTTCCGACCCGACCCGACCCGACCCGACCCAATCCGACCCGACCCGACCCAAAGTGCATGATTTTGCTCCCCTTAAAATCTATACATAGAATCACGCAAGATTTCGAAAAAAAATTTTTGTTATCGCATAGATGGGCGATGATAGGGTAAAGTGACCTAATCCGAAACGGTTCCTAAGCCAGAACACCTAGATTGCGCCAAGGAGGGACAAGGCCAAGGAACAAGGCAGAAACGGTGTTGTTTCACTCTTAGTTTAAAAAAAAGTAGAAGTACGCTCGAATCTATTCCTTTGATGGACCAAATGCCACAAACCTTTCGGTGGTTCCGAGTCGGGACCGAAGCGAGCCTAAAGCGGAATGAGTGCGCTTTTTTTTAAGAATACCCTTTAGGACAGTTACGCGATTTTGGTTTTGAGCAGATGACTCGCTGTGTGGCCCATTGTAACCAGCACGCCCAAGCGGCGGGAGATAGTCTAGTAGCACAGGCCTCGACTGCAGTAGGCGGTTAGTGTATGGCGGGGACTCAAAATTCAACCGACCCGGCCGACCCAGAGGCTGGGTCAGGTCGGGGACCCGACCCGGGGGTGGGGCGTCGGGTCGGTGGGTCGGCCGATGCTGGACTCCTGGGGTCTTTTTCGTTAGTCATCTAAAACACGCCCCAAATTTGGACCAGTCGTAACTTGTGATGCAGGATAGGACTCGGAAGATTCTACCATAGAAATTGGTGGAACAAGCCTTGGCCCTTCGTTTCTTGACGGTGCATCCCTACCTTTTTCCAGCCCCACCTGGACCTCCCGATACGCCTCGGGTTGGAAAAGTCACAAAGAATTCGGCTGATCTGAGTTGGATTCGTCCAACTAGGGATGGCGGAGCGCCGATCACTGGGTATATTGTCGAGAAAAAGCCGTACGCCGCTGGAGAAGAAGGCTGGGTACCTGTCAATGACAAGCCGATTAAGGTAAGGAGTACTTGGTAGCTAAGCTGTCTGAGTGGATATATACTCAGTGTTGCTCGTTTCAGGACACCTCAATCACCGTTCCCAATCTACCTGAAAATGAGCAGTACGAGTTCCGCGTCAGGGCAGTCAACAGCGCTGGTCCTGGCGAACCGAGCAAACCCACGGAAGCTATTTTGATTCAAGATGAACCTGGACGTCCATGCATCGACCTGAGCGCAGTCAAGGATATCACAGTAAAGGCTGGGGAAGAATTCACGATTCGTGTCCCGTTCACTGGTGGCAATCCTAAACCAATCGCTAGCTTCGAAAATGCTGGCCGTGAAGTTTTCGATGAAGACGACGGTCGCGTAAAGATACAAGTGGCCGATGGTGTGGCCACCATGACGGTGAAACCGAGCAAGCGGTCGGATGCTGGACCATATAAGGTGACGCTGAAGAATCGATATGGCGGAGATTCGTGTAGATTAAATGTCAATGTCTTGGATCGGCCGGGACCTCCGCAAGGCCCATTGGATGCTACGGATATCGAGTCCGATGCATTGACGCTGAACTGGAGACCGCCAAAGGATAACGGTGGAGATGAGATCACCAACTATATCGTGGAGAAGAAGGCGCCGAACGGAGACTGGCAACGAGTCACAGGATCAGTGGCTGGTACCATGTGCAGAGTTCGTAATTTGGATGAAGGGGTGCCGTACGAGTTCAGAGTAATGGCTGAAAATCAATACGGTATCAGCGATCCGCTGGTCAGTTTGGAACCAATTATGGCCAAGAGCCCGTACTGTAAGCATGATGACCGTGCTGTAGGTATTTACATGTTGATTCCACCATTTTTGATGTTTTAGCAACACCTGGTCCTCCTGGAGTTCCGCAAGCCGTTGATACTTCTGAGGACCACATCACGCTGACCTGGACGAAGCCGTACAAAGATGGTGGATCGCCTATTCAAGGTTACACTTTGGAGAAGCGGGAGAAGGGCGATAAGAAATGGACGAAGGCCGCTTTCGGATTGGTACCCGGATTGACCCACAAAGTGACTGGACTGACGCCGAATAAATGCTACGAGTTTCGTGTATGCGCCGTCAACGCTGCTGGACCCGGACCGTACAGCGAGAACTCGGAGGGTATCTATGCTCGTATTCCTCCTTGCGCCCCTCGCATCGATATGAGTATGTTGGTACGAGATGTGCTGGCCTTTGTGGGCGATCCGATCAAGATCACAGTCCCATTCATCGCCAGCCCGCCACCAACCATCACTTGGACGAAAGGCGATGAAGAAATCAAAGCCAGCGATCGCATCTTCCCAGAAAATAGCGATTATTTGACGGTATTACAAAACAAGAAGTGCGAGCGAGGCGATAGCGGGTCGTATACGATCAACTTGTCCAACGAGTTGGGATCCGACTCGGCCACGGTTCGAGTCACAGTGGTGGATAGACCATCGCCACCGCAAGGTCCGCTCTTGATTGGCGAAATCACTCCAGATAGTTGCGTGCTGACTTGGATGTCACCAAAGGACGATGGCGGATCGCCGATTACCAACTACATCGTCGAGAAGCTCAACACCAAGTATCCCGATCGGTGGGAGAAAGTGTCATCGTTCGTCCGATCCACTCATTATGAAGTTATGGACTTGGTCGAAGGTAATGAATATAAATTCAGAATCAGGGCCGAGAATCAGTACGGTGTATCGGATCCATTGGAGAGCGATAAACCGATTGTGGCGAAGTATCAGTTTGGTGAGTTCTTCATTCTGTTGGTGGGGCTTATCAGGCTAAGGGTTCCTGTTTCTTGTAGACGTACCTGGCCCACCGGGTGCACCAGTACCAGACGATATGGACAGCACTTGGATACACCTCAGTTGGGACCGCCCAGAAACCGATGGTGGAAGTAAGATTATCGGATACCATGTGGAATTCCGTGATCCGACATCGCATCGATGGGTGCAAGCCAATCCCCATCCGTGCAAGGATACCAACTTCAAAGTGGAAGGATTGCGGGACCGAGGCGAATACGAGTTTCGAGTTCTGGCCAAGAATGCGGCAGGTTTGAGCAAGCCGAGTCCTACGTCCGGTATCATCAAACTGAAGCCTAAGCATGGACCGCCCGGACCTCCCGGTATGCCGAGCGCCCAAAGCATTGGGAAGAATCATATCACGCTGACATGGACACCACCCCTGTACGATGGTGGATCGAAGATCACAGGTATGTGTGCCCAGTGCCAACCGAAGAGTCGGGTGACACGGGATTATTCGTTTAGGTTACATCGTGGAACGTCGTGATATCGGTTCGGGTACTTGGTTCAAATGCAATGACTACAATGTGCGTGATCCAGAGTTCACAGTGCCCGGTTTGATCGAGAACAAGGAATACGAATTTCGAGTAGTGGCTGTAAATTCGGCTGGCCGTGGCGAGCCGTCCGATGCCACCAAACCAATCAAGATCCAAGAAACTGGTGGTTCTCGTCCTCAGATCGTTCGCAAACCGTTCGATGCTGAAAGTCCTTTGAATAAGAGGGTCATCTTCGAGTGCGAGGCGATCGGCCGACCGGAGCCAACTGCGAGATGGTGAGTGCATGAAGAAGTGGGTTTGAGGGAGTTGAATATGATTGAGTTTCAGGCTTCGTAATGGTCGGGAACTACCGGATGGTGGCCGATACAAGATCGAGCAACAGGACGGAGTGTTCCGACTGACCATCAAAGAAGTGTGGGATATCGATGGCGGTGATTACACGTGCGAAGTTTCCAATCCATTCGGAGTGGATACAGCGACGGCCAATTTGAAAGTACAAGCTCCGCCAGTTATCGAAAAAGAACCGGGCAATTTGACTTTCTCAGAAGGCGATATGGCACGATTTAAGATTTACTTCAGTGGCTCGCCCACTTTCGATTTCAAGCTAACTGTCAACAGAGACGACATTGGTCCTGATCATCCGAATATTAAAATGGTAGAATTCGATGATCACGTCTTGATCACGATCAAGGAGATCCATTCGCCCGACACGGGCAGGTACGAATTTACTGTTAGCAACGAATCTGGTCAAGCTACTTGCGGATTTTACGTCAATGTGACTGGGCTTCCTGGACCACCGACCGGACCATTGGGCATAACAAATATTGATCAACACCAGGCCACACTGTCGTGGAAACCACCGAAGGAGGATGGTGGTTCCAAGGTTACACATTACGTGGTCGAGAAACGGGACGTGGCCAAGGACGATTGGACTGTTGTGGCTAGCTACGTCAAGGTACTGTGTGCGTGACTAAGGCTCGTTAGGCTTACGCCTGTAAGGTCTGTTCGATTTCAGGATATCCAGTTCACGGTGCAAGGCTTGTTCGAAGATCACGAGTACGAGTTCCGAGTGTCGGCCGTGAACGACAATGGCCAAGGTCCGCCTTTGTCCGGAGATGGGCCAATTGTGGCTCGCCCACCATTCGGGCCGCCGGAAGCGCCTGGTATTCCCGACATAACTAAGGTGGGCGAAGATTTTGTCAATTTGACGTGGGAGAGGCCGAAATCGGATGGTGGCAGTCGAATTATTGGCTATTTTATCGATAAACGAGAAGTAGGAATGGAAATTTGGCAACGTTGCAATGCAAATGCAGTACCTCAAAATATTTACAATGTACCGAACTTGATCGAAGGAAGGAAATACGAGTTCAGAGTATTCGCTGTCAATGCCGCTGGCCTCAGTCCGCCAAGTTCGAATACGTCGCCTGTTGTCGTGCAGCCATCCGAAGGTAAAATTAGCGTAGTTAGAATTAGCGCTTGTTTTTGACCACTATCCGCTTTTAGTTGCCACACCGCCAGAAATCGTGCGCGGTTTGACCAACGTGGCGGGAGAAGAAGGCAAAAGTGTCAAGTTTGAATGCGAAATTACGGGCAATCCGAAACCAGATATTCGTTGGTTTAAAGGCGCTCGTGAAATCACTGACGGTGGCAAATTCGTGATATTCTCATCGGGAGACAAGTACGAATTACGGATCAATGATCTGTTCGGTGAAGATGCGGATCAGTACAGCTGCCGTGCATCAAATATTGCTGGGACGAAGAGCACGAGTGCCGAAGTTTTTATTAAACGTAAGTTACCTTATTTGAGGCGAAATGAAGGCATGTGCCTGAAATTGTTGCTCGTTTTTAGTGAAACCCAAAATCTACCTTCCGCCGCGTTTCCAAGCTGTCGTGGAACAAGAGAAGAACGAGACGTTAGTTATCAAGATACCGTTCAAAGGGTATCCGAATCCGACTGCATCGTGGTCTAAAGATGGTGTTCGCCTGTCGGCTGGTGATCGTTATCAACTCGAGACTGCCGATCGATATGCCATTTTGACCATCAAGAGCACGGCGAAGGAAGATAGCGGTGTGTACAATTTGGTGGTGGAGAACGAATTAGGACAAGATTCTGCCAAGATCGAAGTGAAAATTTGCGATGTACCCGATCCACCTCGTTTCCCTGTTGTGGAGAATGTATTGGACGAGGCAGTCGTGCTTTCGTGGAAACCACCGTTGAACGATGGAGGCTCGTACATTACCAACTATGTCATCGAGAAACGAGAAATGCCAGGCACCGATTGGAAGAGTTGCTTGAAAACACGTTATACGTTCACGACGGTGGAAGGACTCAAAGCCAATGGAACATACGAATTCAGGGTCATCGCTGAGAACAAGTATGGGCTATCGAAGCCGTGCGAGGCGACGGCTCCCGTTGTACTGAAAGGACGGGAACGGAAGAAGCGCGGATATGATAGTGAGTCGATGAAAAGCAAATGATCAGAGTATGGAATCAGAATGCTATGTATTTTCAGCTGATGAAACGGGAAAGAAGATTAGAGGCAAAGGAACTGGTCCTGTATCCGATTATGATAACTACGGTAAGGCAGCGATTTATGCTGTAGATTTAGCGAGCCGAAAGGTAATGGTATGGTTTTTCAGTCATCGATGTCTGGAAGCATTACACTCCACAGCCAGTGACTGCAAAGACGGATTCGGTGTATGATCATTACGATATTCAAGAGGAGATAGGGGTGTAAGTGGTGCTCGATTATTGGGCATAGTCTAGGGCTATAGTTCTGGATGCCTTTAGCGGCGCTTTCGGCGTGGTCCATCGAGCTGTTGAAAAGAAAACGGGCAATTCGTTTGCGGCCAAATTTGTGAATACGCCGCATCCTGCTGATAAGGATGCCGTTCGGAATGAGATCAATATTATGGGCCAGTTGAGACATCCAAAGTTGATTCATTTACACGACGCTTTCGAAGGAGATGACGAAATGGTTATGATTTACGAATTGTAAGTTCGAAACTCTATAAATTATGTGCTTTCTGTAAACATATCTTACCTGATTTCAGCATGTCGGGTGGTGAATTGTTTGAAAAAGTCTCCGATGACACGAATCGAATGACGGAACAAGAAGCTATCAATTATATGCGCCAAGTATGCGAGGGCCTGAAACATATGCACGATAATAATATCGTGCATTTGGATTTGAAACCGGAGAATATTATGTTTACGACTAAGAAGAGCAATGATGTGAAATTGATCGATTTCGGATTGGCGGCTAAAGTGAATCCGAGGGATATTATCAAGATTAGCACTGGAACGCCAGAATTCGCTGCTCCCGAAATCGTGGACCAAGAGCCGATAGGATTCTACACGGATATGTGGGCGGCAGGCGTTTTGTCTTATGTACTCCTCAGTGGACTGTCTCCGTTTGGAGCCGACTCGGATGTGGAGACGTTGAGGAATGTCAAAGCGTGCAATTGGGACTTCGATCCAGAAGCGTTCAAGGATATTTCGGAGGAGGGAAAAGACTTTATCAAAAGGCTGTTGTGCAGGCAACCCGAGGCACGTATGACTGTGCATGAATGCTTGGAGCATCCGTGGTTACGAGGCGAGATCAAGGCGTCGGATAATTTGGATCAGCGTATACCGTCGACCCGTTATCAGAAGATACGCGATCAAGTGCGCAAGAAATACGATGCTTGGCCTGAGCCGAACCCGCCGCTTGGCCGTATCGCTAATTACAGTTCGTTGAGGAAACACCGGCCAGTTGAGTACCATATTAAGGACGTCTCATTTGGTAAGTGCGCTTGGATCGATTGTTTGTGACGGCAGGGTTGACATGTGGTTTCTCTGTTTAGACCGCCGTGAGGCTCAACCTCGTTTCGTGATCAAGCCAACCAGTACTAGCTGCATCGAAGGACAAAGTGCCAATTTCTATTGCCGTGTATTTGGTGCTGCTACGCCAGTAGTGTCTTGGTAAGAAGGGAGCGCCAACTGGATTGGCCATCGGCTGCAATATCTTGTATTTTAGGCTACGAGATAACAAAGAATTAAAGCAGAGTGCCAAGTACATGAAAAAATATCAGGATAACGATTTCGGATTGACAATCAATCGAGCACGATTGGATGATTGTGGCGAGTACATTGTTCGAGCTAAGAACTCGTATGGTTCGAAGGAAGAAGTAGTGTTCTTGAATGTGCACAGTAAGTCATGACAATGCTTTGGGAATTCAATGATCTTACTTTAAAAATGATCTGTTTAGAAATGCCTGAAGCCGAACCAGCTCCGAAGCTTGAGGAACCGAGACCGAGACAAAAATTGAGCCCATTGCCTGCCCTAACACCGTGGGAGGAACCGGATACACCGCCCAAGTTCACGTTCCATTTACGTCCTCGATTGATTCAAGTCAATCATGCTTGTAAATTGATTTGCTGCGTGGCTGGAAAGCCAACTCCGACTGTAAGTTGATATGGCAATGTGGTGGGTTATTTGGGCAATAAAATCATTGATGTTGTAGGTGACCTTCTTCAAAGACGGGCGTGAAGTGAACCAGGATCGTGTTCAAGTGAATGTGAAGCATGGCGTGTGCTCTGTGGAAATCTACAATGTACGCATGGAAGATGCTGGCAAATACTCGTGCCTGGCTGAGAACTCACTTGGAAGCGAAGAAACTAGTTGCATTCTCTCAGTCCAAGGTTAGAAGATTGTTCTTTTATGTGTTAACTGAAAACGAGGAAGTTAACTGTTTTGGACTTCAGGGCGAAAGGCTGGCGAGATTGAACCTGCTCGAGCTCGTGCCATGACACCAACCTACCGACCGCCAAGAAGGGTGTACGACTCCCTGCTGGCTGAAGAAGTAGGCATCGCTAAGTCGCGATCGTCGACTGATGTACGTGCGGAAGAAGCAAGACGTGAGAAAGCGCTTGGCAGTCGACTGGCTGTGGACGACGCGGCGAAGAAATCGAGGGAAGAAACGGAAGCACCCAACTTTTCTGAACAATTGACTAATGTGACGGCGAAGGAAGGCGAGCCAGTGGAGTTCCGTTGCCGGGTGACTGGTAAACCAGAACCGAGCGTACAATGGTTGTTTAATGGAGACGAACTGGTGGCATCGCCCAACAATGTCATATCGTATCGAGGTGGTGTGGCATCTCTTAAAATCGGTTCAGCTAATACGATCGACGAGGGAGAATATTGTTGTCAAGCTACAAATTTGGCTGGTTTCCAAGCCACCAAAGCTTCGTTAAGGATGGAAGGTGAGTGGAATACGAATGGGTGTCTTCAATCATGCCAGCTTGGTATATTTTTAGGTGCTTCAGTATCTGCTGCTACTGTTTCTGAGCCTGCGCCATCCAGTGCAGCGGCGGAACGCGCACCATCTCCCGCTCCAGCTCCGATTCTTGCAGCAGAGCCCGTACCTGTACCCAATGGAGTGCCGGATGCGGTTCCTGGACCAGAAGCGACCAATGCCGTCGTGGATGGAGCAGCACCTGTCGCTGATGGACCAGCTCCACACGTGACGAAGGACCTTGAAAGCAAGGTGGCTAATGAAAAGGATAAAGTTGTATTCGAGTGCCAATTCGACGGCACTCCAACCGATGTCATGTGGTTACGGAATGGAAAAGAGTTGAAATCGAGCGATGATTACAAAATCGAACGCACTGGTTCTACAGTACGTCTAACGATTCGCCAAGCGGCAGCGGACGATGCTGGTGCTTATCAGTGCGAAGCGTCGCATCCATCAGGAAGTGTGTACTCGACGGCTAGCCTCTTCGTGAACGGTAAAATCATTTGTGTTAGGAAATCTGACTAGTGTATTTTTAAAGGATTGATTTCAGTGCCCGGCAAACCCGCTGTTCTGCCAGTTGTGAAATTACCACAACCAGTTACGGCGAAAGTGGGCTCGGCTGCGAAATTCATCCTTGAATTGAGCGATATTACAAATTTGACTGGTAAGCTCACTAAATTTTCCCAGAATATGTAATTTCTCTAATATTGCATGACTTTTTAGTACAATGGTTCAAAGGAGCAGAAAAGGTTGAAAAATCTGACAAGGTCAAATCAGTCAAAGTTGGAAACACGTTTAAATTGGATTTCAAGAGCGTTGAATCGTCTGACGCGGGTTGTTACGTGGTTAAAGTGATCAAGGAAAAGAAAGCGATTGCCAAGTACACGGCATCACTGAATGTATTGGCGTAAGGAAGCAAACCTTTTTACAATAGTCGACCCGCGTGATTTGTACGTAAAGTTCTTTGTTCATGCTCAACGGCATAAACTTTAGCATTTTTGTTAGATTTTTAAAAGCGCGCTCTCCCGGTGCTAATTTTTTCTGATTTTTAACCGAATGCTTTTTTTGAGGAAAGATGTCTTAGAATTCTATGAGTTATTGTTAAATGATTTTCTTGTAGTTTGAGGCGAGTTTTATTTTTCAACGCTGCGGATAGACAGCTGTTTATGTGAGTGTATTAGGCGGACAATAATAGCGTGATCAGGTTTGGGGTTCCTGATTGGTTGTTCATTGAATGCCGATTACTATTCGATGTACCCGCAGGCGTGTTAGCGAGGCTAGGTTGGTTGTTCGATGCTGTAATGTTGCTCGTGGTGGACTAGAGTACGAATGATGAGTGCTATTCGGTTGGATGCTAGTTGAGTTTGGATGGTCTGTGGTTTAGTTTTATGATGGCACACGTTCATTTGAATAAGTCGTAGTGTGCCTTATATAAAATACGTTATAGGATTCTATGACGGGCACCGCTTTCACTGGTGAGTTTTAGTTTTGAATAAAAGGCGTATTATTTGGCTTCTGAAGCCCGTCGTTTTGGTGCCCCTACAGTGTAGGCGAAGATGTCATCGACTGGTCAAGCAGTCCTGCCTTCGGGGCTCGCATGCACTTGTACATTTGCAGGTACCTACGAGTATGTGTAGCCCACAAGCGGAAACAATACTCGTGCGTCCGAGAAGGTCCTGGAAGTGTAGAAGCTCGGCTGCCACTTGGCTGCATACTGTAGAGCCGCCAGCTGGGTGTCCAACCCGTCAGGGTGATGTTTGTGTCATGGAACAGGTCAGAAGGCCTGGTTGGCTGCCTTAGATGGCGTGGCGCAAAAAGTCCACCAGCCACTCCTCAAGTAATACTGACCCCGCGGATCCACACGCATGACAGTGGTACATAAGTAGGGAGACTAAAGTTTCTTGTTGCCATGTGAGGTCCTTTGCAGATCATATGGACAATTGCACCCAATGCGGACTGGCTGGTCTCTGATTGGCGAAATCCTTGGTTCGCCCTAGGACAGACAAGGGCTGACTAGAGGATGGCTCGAGTCACAGGAGCTTCCCACGCAGTCCACGGAACTTCTCGACGAGCCGTGTACTGTAGACTCACATGTTGTGACCATTGCCGCTTGGGGGCGCCTGGAATTCCACACACACATACAGTATAATATAATACATAACACACAATTCGGGGAGCAGCCGCACGCGTCGGCCGTCAAAGGGGTTCTGATGGACCTGGGACCGAAGTGCTCCCCGAGAAGTTCAAACCAGGAACTCTAGACTCGTTCTATACCTATGCCTCAAACCAAACCGGACACTCGACCTCGATCTCTCTCTCACGATCAGTCTCGTGCCGACCCTGACTTAGGAGAGGCAGACCATGCTTGAGAGAATTATCCATGTCTATTACATGGGCCACCCTGTTTAATTTTTTGCAGTCGTCTTGAGTGGACACTCTCCATCTAGTCTTGCCCACGAAGCATAGATGGTCATCTCGTGGCATCTGCCTTGGAGCCCACTTCTGGCTCGTCAAGGCAGTCATACCAGTCGTAGACCATTTTCCCTCGGCGTGAAATCTTTTACTAAAGCTCAGCAGATCACGAAGAGGACACTGGCATCAAGCAACAAATCCATGACATGCAGCATCAGATCAAACAGAGGGTGCTCAACGTCTGCTTTTCCATTTTTCGCGTTGCAACCCCGACACGCAGTACGCTGTGCAAGCCACACCGTACTTCTCGCACATAGTGTTGGCCAGGTTACAGGCCTTTTTCCATCCGGTCATGCGCAAGCCTTGCGGCACGGGAACTGTATGTGCGCGTTTTGCTCCCGTTGAGACCATCATGATGCACAACAGCAGAATAGAAATACCAGCGACGACGAGAATCAACTGTAGGCTTACGCCCGAGTGCGTACCCTGAACAGAGAACTCGTCAGACAAAAACAGAAGAAAGACTAGTCCTTACAGATTCCGCTAGCTGCGTAGCTTCTTCGACATTCGTCATTTGAAGCAGCTGCCGGATCTGAATCGAACGTGGCGACGTAAGTGGATCCCGCCTGAAATATGGTCATAAGTTATCCTGTATGGAGATTTCCTTACAGATTTATATATATATATACATAGATATACTTACAGAGTTCCTTTCGAAGGCGTCGATATCTCTTTTCCCATAGCAGCGATCCCACTCTTCGCCTTCTTGTCACTGGCTCCAGATTTTGCAGGCATCGGCTCAATAATTGACGGCGATCCATCTCTCATTTCGGCGTTGTGCCCGTCAAATTTTGGCAGCGGTGATAGAGGTTTTGGCGAGTCTAGATCTGCCCATACGCGAAACGAGCGCTCCTCAGGCTTGCAGTGAGCTCCAGACAGAGTAGGCGTTTTCGTAGCGTTCGTGCTGTCGGCACTTCCGGAACTTAAATCGCTTATTGGCGGAAAATTTTCCTGGAGTTTTCGCCAACCACGCGAGTTCAACTCCGACACGCGATCAGAACGATCTTTTTCATGGCCAGGTCGCCGAGCTTCTGCGGTCGGCGTTCGGGTGCGTTCAGCCGTCAAACATGAGCTCGTTTTGTCCCAGCTTGAGACTGGCTTGTTGATCACCAATTTCCGAGGCCTAAATGGACAAAAACACAGCTGATGTTCGGCTTTATATCAAACAAACTTGACTATGAAGCAGACAACTTACTGCATGGAAGCGACGGGAGACCACGTGGAGAGAATTTGCACTTCGTCGCGGAACGATTTTAAACGATCGACCATCTCGGACGATTCCAATACTTTCTCGCCACAGTCGATCAAGCGAGTCAAGCTCTTCTTCAGTCGGCGCAGGAGGGCCACCTAAAAGAATCAGTAAAGTTCAAACTTTTTGCTGATAGCCTCAGCCAAATGAATCTACTTCGTGTTTGGCGTGGTCGATGGCCGGCATTTGCAGCTCATCCAGAAGCTTGGTCGTCGACAATTGTAAGTGCAGTTGCTGCGTTTGGTCATCGGTTCCGATAGCCTTCGAGTACTCCCCGCACAAAGTGTCCACGTCTTCAATCACCAGTTCCACTGAACGCTCGTATTTCGAAGCCATCGAAGCAATGACAGATCGCACGCAGCCAGCCGCACAGCTCGATTGCAGAGAGCAGAATAACATCTGCGCTGTGTACACCTGCGCTCAACACCATGTGCTTGAGTTCCGCGTAAAGTGCACACAGTTACACACTGTGGCCCTATTAGAGTCTAGGAGCATGGAATAGTAGTAGAATGTAAAGAATCGCGCTACAAAGTATTCTCTACGATCACAGCTTCCATCACATCCATCACATAGTACATACTGTGAACACACAAGTTATCCACATACATACAGCATATACATATATGTACTTGACAATTTCAAGAGGCTATTATAACGCACAGCATGCTGGAACAACCTCTTATATATGGCCTGAAACCGAAAATTTTTGCTTGATAAACAGGTAAAGTTTCTTTATTTGCAGAATTTCAAGTTTTTTAGTCTCGTCTGACAACAACAGTTTTATGGAGTTTGGACCCCTACCGTTGAAGTGCGCTGACACAGCTAACGAGTAGGTTGGTGTTCCGATGCTTTGCCAAATCTGTGCCCCATAAAATACCGACTGTGACCGAACACCGTTACTCGATCTAAAGCGATAGGGTACTCGCTGAAGCGAGATGAAACGTAGTGCAATGTGCTATTTTAGCACTGTGCTCTATTAGGTTTATGACCTTGTGCTAGGACTATTCTTAGGGACTTTATCGTGAATAAAAGGGTTGCTGATTCAGATCAGCCAATCGTGATAACCTGATCCAGACTTTGAATAATGTCGTTTTATGATCTCCTAGCAACTAATGAAGCTTGAAAACAGATTTTTATTGGCTTTTAAATTATTCAAGTTTCTTAGGTGCCTCGTCGAATGAGTCTGCTGTTTATCCCTTTTTAGCAAAGGGCCTGTAAAAAGGTCTTGTTGGATAGCCGAAAAATGCAAATTTAGGTCTTGACGCACAGCTTGGCTTTGTTTATTCTCTGCAGTCATAGAAGTTTCAATGGCTGATAGAATCAAGCAAGGATCACGAAAGCTGTTTCCTGCGTTTAACTTGACGGAAAAAGCGCAACAAATTATTTCAAGGAAATAGCTGTCATGCACACAAAGTACCTACTCGATAAAGTTAATTAAAAAACCTAGCTTGTTGCGAGGATCAAATTTGCTGCAATGCACAAACAAAACACAGCGCGGAGAGAAACGAGAGGCCAGATGATGCTGCAAGATAACATGTCAACTGTTCTAATTTGGACGTTGGCTCACGATCAGCTTGGATAGTGCTAGTCAAGAGAAAGGAAACGTACATACTCCGTGGGCCGACATGTCGGGCCCAGGAGTACGCACGTAGGCGAAATATTTTGATTCAGATATTTTAATTTTGATTTTAAGCCACAGTCTTCATCTTTTACATGTGATTATTTTGACGAACCGCTTTTTCAGCTGCTTGTTGACACTCAAATAGATGATGGGACGAACGCTGTGATTCACCATCCATACCAGTTGGGTTGAAATGCATGCTGTGACCGATTCCCATTCAAACGCATTGGCAAAAGCAAATTGTAAATCAGTGGCCATGAAGACACAGCCCATGACGAAACACTGAATCAGTAATTTAACTTCACGGACTCGATTTTCCGATGCGGGTATACTTTGGATTTCCATTCGTTTCTGACGAACCCAGATCAAAGATAAAACATTGAACGTGATCTCGATGATCGCCGTGGCTAATGCGAACCCAGTATCGGCCCAATGCCAGACCTGTCCCACAGTTGTATCCAAGTTGAATCCCCAGGTGAGGAGATCGGGATAGAAGAGGAACTGATTCGAATTGCTGATTATAGTGCCCCAGAAACAGATGATCGAGGCTGGCACCCACGAGATCGCGTAAATTGCTCTCATAACATTATCCCTGAAGACACGCGAATTTTAAAACCTGTTTAAGTGAAAAATATTCGTAATTTTCTACCTGAACACATGCGCAACCAAATGAGCCTTGGTTATGGCAATCCATCGACTGAATCCGATGAAACCGATCACGATGCAGTTGACATACCATGCACTCAGGCATATGAACGACATGAGACGAGCCAGCACGTGGTGTGGGTTGCTTGCAGTGACTATAACTAAGCCACCGTAAAGACCCAGCGCCGCCAATTCCACTGAATCTGCCACAGCCAGATGGACCATTAGCTTGTAGGTGGGATTTTGCGTTTCTTTATCGATGCGTATTAGATAGGCGCAAAACAAGTGAAGAAAAATGAAGACTGCCCCAATGCAAATGTACAGGGAACCTACTGGCATTGAAAGGGAATTCGTGGACATGACTGGCAAAGTTGAGTTGAGAGAATCATTCACTATGGCGCTCGAGTCAAATCGCTTGGAGCATAACACGTTCCTCGAAGAGAGAGCGGAGGCGGAGGCGGGGAGGGATTTTCCATCTTTTCTTTCTGTTTTGATATTACGGGTAGGAGCATGGAGCAATATCTTGGTTCATTCTATAATTTGCATATAACGTGCCATCAGTCCTCTACGCCGCTGTCAGAAAATTTGTCTCTTAGCAATGAACTATCAAATTAGTAGGGCAGCATCGCTGAAGATGCGAAGATCATTCAGTTTAAGAAAGTTGCGGGGTGATCTCCACGATTTTCTGTGAACGTACAATCACGACTTATGCACCTTTGTAACCTGTTTTCTTTGGGAATATACACGCCTGCCGCGTTAAAGAATAGTCCGCGTGTACATTGCCAAAGAAAACAGATAATAGGTTTAGAGCCACAATAAAATCGCGAGAATTATAATCTGCAGTTTTTCAGTCATTACGTATCTGATTATAATAAATTTCTGATCGCAATCGAAGTTTATATCTAATCCAACTGTTGGCACAAACCGCAGATGCTCTATTGCCTATAAAGCAGAAAATTACCTTCGACTACCACGATCCGTTACCACAACTCGAGGTGGTCTTCCTATTCTTCCTCGCTCCCTTCCATTCCTTCCAACTCCTCCAATTCCTCATTTTCAGCCGCCACGCTCAAAGAATTGATTTTGTCGTCGTCATCTTCGCTGAAAGCCAAGGGCGTTTGTGGCCTTTTCCCCACTTCGACGGCTACCGATCAGAAGCCGTCCGAATTTGACTTCGTTCACCCTGCGGCGTCAGGAGCACAGGTTCACCACCACCACCGCCGCCGCCGCCGCGCCAACCGAGGACATAGGTCCAGCAGGCCCAAAAATACAATTAGAGCGAGCATCCCAGCAACTTCCGACGGAGATAGGCCTAACTAAGTCAATGTAATAGCAGCCGCCGACAGAAGCGTTAACAACGATCGCCGATCGCAGCGGCTGTCAATCGAGTCCAATGGATTGTGATCCTACTCGAGTAGTCAGGTCGCCTAGCTTCTGCGGTCGGAGTTCGCGTGCGTATAGTCGCCATACTTAAGCTCGTTTTGTCCCAGCTTTAGACGGGCTTGTTGATCGCCAATTTCCGAGGTCAAATAAAAAAATACATAGACAGCTGATGCTCATACTGTACATATGTCAAATTTAATAAAACCGCAGACTGGCACATATTGCAACTTATTGCATGGCGCATTTCTGGTCTTGTAGCTAGATAAGCGACGAGGAAGCCTTAACCAGATATCTGTTTGGTTCTAATACCAAAAGGGAAAGGGAAGAAACGACCATTCAGGTCAAGAGACTGCCCCAAGTCACACAGAAGCAACAGGGAAGTGTCGAAACAGCTGCCATACCTGTATATCGTAAAGAGACGGACATCTCCTTCCTTCAAAATCGTGAAGTCTCTCGCTTTGTCCATCCCGAACGCAGTCGCGACACCCCGGCGGGCAAGAGCGCCGCAGGATAGAAAAGAGTGACTGAAGTTCACGAATTCTTAAGACCGATGTTCATAGGGGAAGACATATCGCGCCAGGGGTTAATATGAAACTTATATGTATACTCATAGGAAAGCATCGAGAGCTAGAGAACCAAGCGTTTTGGTAACCAGATTAGAATCATCTTCACATCTCCATTCTTGCTCACCGCGACAGTAGTTCATCATCTCAAAAACTGATAGATCGCGAGACCCTAAGCGACATCTACGTGGACAACGTCATCTCTGGCGCTGAAACTCCAGAGGAAGCCTTGGAGCTCTGAGTGCAATCGCATCTTCGCTGACGCTTCTACAGTACGCCTCCGCGAATGGTCTACATGTAAGGGTGTGGATATTCGAATTTGGTTAGCCCCCTTTCTTTTCGATCTGGTGACCCAGACAGCCTTGCCGGTGAGTCAGACACTTCCTTCCTGGCCGTTCCTTGTTCGCCACGCCTTGCGTGCTCGCTGATTGGTTGTTGTGCCTTGCCCGTTAGTGCCTTGTAGCCTGTGGAGGTTTCGTCAGTCAGTCTGGATTGTGTACGTGTCCCGTGCGGTTGTAGAAGTAAAGTCTCGGCGACTCGTGTATCCAGGCGTAGGAGGGAGGCGAACAAACACTCCGGCTGGAGTAGGCAAGTTTTACGACTATACCTACGGCTGAAACATCAACCCGAGGGGTTGACGTCTCCCAGCCAAGTGAGAGTATCGATTACTCTCTCCCACTCGCCATGGCCTACCAGGCATGAGGGTTACACTCGTCTTACGTTTGCTATCGCACCACACCTAGCTTGACTCGCTGGGTCGTTACATACATCCTGCGTAAACCATCGAGCAACCTGCCTGATCGGGTCAACACCCCAGTTGTTGAGGTTTTTGGTCTCTCATGAGGCCCCGAAACCGATCATCTCCAGCTAGCGGAGGTGAAGCTCGAAATTGGTCCTACTGAGCAACAGTCGGCGATCAGTGCTTCGGTCCAGATAGCCAAAGTTTTCGACCCTCTTAGGGTTGCATCCCCACCTTTTATCAGCGAAAGCCTTTCGGCAAACACTCTAGAAGGACAATCGGAACCGGGACGACTTGCTTTCAGAAGAAAGAACGAAACTCTGGATATGCTTTCTTCAACAAATCAATCTGCTCAGCCTCGCCGCGTATCTCCTGGCCTCGCTTAATCAGCGGCTTCTCCAGCCTACCATCTACCTGTCAAAGCCATTGCTTCTTGGATGCGTCTTAGCTCGCGTTCGGATGCTCTATATATCTTTGTTTTGAAAGTCCCTCTGGAATAGTTACGCGAGTGGTCTTTGCAAAATCTCGAGACCCCAGTAAAACAGCGACAGTCGATTCCACGTTTAGAACTCATCGCCGCCGACATCGGCAGCTGATGCATCTCCTTAGTCATTCAGACCGTTCATCCACCGGGCATAACTGTTAAGAGCTCTATCTTTGGACTGATTCCCAATGCATATACCATTGACTTCACAATCCTCGTCCTGACACCTTTTTTATACTGAATCGAGTTAATAAAATCCGAAATATAGATGGCCACCTATCTGCTTGTCCCGAAAGTTAAATCAAGCTGACATCGCCTTTAAAGGGAGCCTCCGTAATCGAATTTCAGACACTCGAAACCTCGTGAAAAGATCCAGAATTTTTGTCTCTGCACCTCACAGAATGGCTAACTTTTCCTGCTACACCACCAGCTGAGTCAGGAACAAAAACTGACACCTTCATTGTTGTCTCGCAACTTGGGGAAATGTCACTCATTAAACGATTTGCATACAGCCAGCATGTACAAAGTGGGTACGATATGGTCTGGCCATGAAAGTAGACCGTTTCTAATCGTGAAACCACTTCCTGTGACAAGCCCTGTAATGCTAGGAGCTCTCAATGGCTCCACTTATTAGACTCGTAACGAGTAAACTTGGGACTTGTATTGCCTGTAAGTTGATAAGACTTCCCACGCTCAGGAAACACCAAAAAATTATGAATGAAAGCCTCCTTGCAAGGACTGCCTGTCCATCTGCTTTTATTTCACAATCCAATGTTAGAAGAGCTGTTTGTTTACGTCATAGTCTACAGAGACATACAACTTACCGCAGCACTGAAAAGTTTCTCATGGCGGGCACCTTTTACTTCGTGTTGCCTACAGTTCGTAATGATTTATGAGCGAGACTTTTTAATTTTCCATGAAGAAAAGCGCCACTCATTTGTCATTTCCTGCATTTTATCATTTCGGTGAAACTCTTTCTCAACTTCCCATTAACACTTAAATAGATAATTGGACAAACGCTGTGATTCGCCATCCACACCAATTGGGTTGAAATGCATGCCGCGAGGGACGTCCATTCTAGCGCGTTAGCGAAAGCGAACAGCAAATCAGTGGCCATAAAGACACAGCCCATGACGAATACTGAATCAGTAATTTGACTTCACGGATTCGATTTTCAGATGTAGCGAGGCCTTGAATTTCCATTCGTTTCTTATGAACACAGATCAAAGATAAAACATTGAACGTTATCTCGATTGCACCCATGGTCAATGCGAACCCACTATCGGCCCAGTGCCAGACCTGTCCCACAGTTGTATCCAAGTTGAATCCCCCTGTGAGGAGATCAGGATAGAAGAGGAACTGATTCGGATTGCTGATTATAGTGCCCCAGAAACAGATGATCGAGGCTGGCACCCACGAGATTGCGTATATTGCTTTCATGACTTTACTCCTGAAGCAAAGCTCATAAAAATGGTTTTATCATTCTGCATAATATCTTACCTAAACACATGCGCAACCAGATGAGCCTTGGTTATGGCGATCCATCTACTGAATCCAATGAAAACGAATAGGACGCAGTTGACGTACCATGCACTCAGGCATATGAACGACATAAGACGAGCCAAGGCTTGGTATTGTGTGCCAGCTGCGACGGTGACTGCGCCTCCATACAGACCCAGAGCTATCAGTTCTACTGAGTCCGCTATGGCCAGATGAACCACCAGCTTGTAGGTGGGATTTTGCATGTCTTTATTTATATGTATTAGATAGGCGGAGGAAAGCTGCAGAAATATGAATACCGATCCAATGCTGATATAGATGAGACCAATTGTCAGGGAGAGAGCGCTTGTTGGAGTTGAGGCATTGATTAGCAATGTTGTGTTGAATGAATCATTGGCCATGGTGCTCAGCTAAAAGATCTCGTCCTCACTCAGGCAGACGTCGAATAAGGAGCCCGTTTCGCGATCATCTTATCTGACACTGGAGAGGCCCCTTCTATAAGCTGATTGGATTTGTTGATCAGAGAGCTAAAACTTGATATACTCTAGGTATACCCCATTGGACATGTCATATGACCTTTCTTCATAAAAAATTTCAGGTATCAGTGATAATGCAATAGTTTTCGTTAGGCTAGTAGAGCTCGTTGCTGGGCAGAATCACATGATTCTAGAAAATTGCTGCGGCGATCATAAGTGAAAGATTTGCATACTTGGATTTTATTGAAGCTCCAAAAAGAAATCATGGAAGCCTGATTCTGAAGCCTAGGAACCCGCCAATTGTCGTTAGTGCTCTAAGATTTTTTTGGCTTTATTGACGCAATTCGACTGACGAACCAAGTTCTCTCTGCCAGGCGAATTGAAAGAAGCCTCCTGCTTTGCTACAAAGTTTTGAGCATGTCTAGCATGGAATGCTTTATTTTTGAAGATTTCTAATCGAAGAGAATGTGGAAATAGTGAGAAAAGTTGAGCCCCCCTATGCTAACTACTATAGGTGCAACAGACAAGAGAAGTACTTGAAGACGCGGTCAGGTCAAGTAAAACAGCTTATTGCGAATAATTAGGTTGGTAGTAGCGTTAGATAGTGTTGAACAACGTGATCCGCACCAATTAGGTTTTCTACACCAACCATTCGCACCATACCAGTTGCTATTGCTATTGCTATTTACGCTCTGGCCAAACACTTATCAGGGCACTTCAACAGCAGAGAACATGTGAACAAAGAACGATAAAACGAACTGAATGTCTAGAAAATCACCTGAGAAACATGACGTCTGAACGCATCGAATGAACCAAGAGCAATACCACTGGGCAACTTGTCAGTGTTCCAATAATTCTTTAAAACAGAATATTCAAAGTATTGCGCGTATGTGCTCTTGAAAACAATGGGAATTTCGAGGAAGTGCTCTTTAATTAACCGCTCGCTAAAGCGTCTCCCTGAGTCCGAAGTGTGGATTCGATTATTCGGATAGCAGGCATGACCGTGACCAATCCACACCATACTCGCCGCGTCAGTTCCCTCATACTTCCTCCCCCCATCGTTGGTCGATCTAGCGCCCTTATCACCGTCGATGCGTCACCTTGGTCGCACAAACAAGGTATTGTAACTGGAATCAACCTGCAGAAAACAGAACACCGCTTTCATGACAAGTCAGCTCAGAGAACGTTTCTGCGATCGTTTGATAGCGAGGATGACGATAGCAAGAGCAGACTAATGAGAGAGAAGAGAATTTGTAGTTATTAGTACAGTAGATCTCGAATCGGGTCAGCTACTTTTGGGTCGTGGTGGGTCACTTTTTAAAAGGATCGGGTCGAACGGGTAAAAACTACTGCAGGTTTCCAAATTTCCACTACTAGCAGTTACAGAAACCTTGTCATATCTGTTCCAAAATTCAGGTTTCCAATAGTCTGATGAATACGACTTAATAATTTCTAACAAGTCTTGTAGGAGCACAAATCGCATTTTACTCCTGAATATAAAGACGTAAATTCTTAGGTGTACTGGGCTGAAAAAACCTGGCATTTATTCAGCGCCCACACACCAAATCTGCGCCAATAATGATTCCCTTTATCACCATTCATGCCCGCTGCTTATAGCAAATTAGGTTCAGGGTCTTTTGGGTTGGGTCGGGTCGAGTCATCCCCAACCTGATCCTTACCCAACCTGATCCAGTGCCTCCCAACCTGTAGTTATACGCTTGAAACAGTTTTTTTTTAAGTTTTCGGCCCAATTTGCCTCTAGCAGTTTAACCTTCTAAGCAAGGCTTTGTGTATCAGCACACACAACAGCGTCCCTCTGTGTGTCTCCACTAGGAGCACCTCCACGCGAAGGCATCCTGGACAGGACACCGACTTCCTCGGACGATGGCGGGTGGGCTTTAAACCGTGTCGGTGTTCGACAGCCGAGACCGTCCTCGCATGGTCGTCTCTCCGCTAGGAGAACCTCGATGGTACTGGGTGATTCACCCACGGCCTGGCGTGCAAGGTTAGCGAGGGTATATGGTTTTCAAACCGACCTCCATCACCGGGGATCGAGCCCGGGACGAGTCTAGCCATTCGCTACCACGCAATACGGAGAAATGAATGCCAAATCGCTGCACCACCGCTTCCGCATAATTCTCACGATGAGACATACTGCACATACAAATCTTATCAAAATGACACAGACTATTTCGTGCATGCAGTAATGTATCCATGTCCATTCAGCCTCGAGCGCTCATGCCAATGGTTGGTGAAGTGGTAAATTATGAACATGAACATGAAAACGACTCAAACGGCACTTGTTAGATGATAAAGAAGCGGCAATTTTTTGTCTTTTTTTGACCAATAGAGCGGACCGAGCAAAAACATACCGACCTGACTTACAGAACCACATCAGCTGATTTCGCCAGCAGTGCGCACAGAGGCCTACAGACAATGCTTCTTGTATTCAGTAATTTCCATGTGGAACAATTTATCGGACGATATTGCTTAGGGGGTCATTAGATAACTTGAGGAACCATGTTTTTTAATGCTTGAGCATGTTCTTAATGCCTTAACATGATCTTTTCTCTCGTTGTTTCAGCTAACATGCTTCTTATGCGTGTCCCTGTGCTCCGTGCCGTCTAGGACACTTTTGAGTGCTTGGCGTTGGAATAAATAGCAATAGCAATAAAATAAACTAAGATAACTATTCATACCATGTATATGACGCGGCCATAGAACGCAGTTAGAAGTGCCCTGAGCCATTGGCTGCGCGGTCAGCGTAGTCAGCGATGACAAGCATCAGTTGATGACTGGTCTTGACTTCCTAGTCCGACACCACTGGTATGGTTTCTACAGTAAGCACTTCGGTACCAGCTCCGTCATAGTCTCGCTTATGGCCGACACGCGTGACTGCCAAACTGACGATAAGAGTCCCATCTACCCATTGATAAATAAACTCAGCGCAAGCTGCCGTGGACTGGGTGCGGCCGTTTCTCTTGTTTAGAGCAGTTCTTTCGCAACTCCAATTCACCCTGAGACGGGCCAAGGATGTCACTTAAACCTGAATGGTCTATGGCCATTGCGGAAAGCTACTCATCTGCTGTCCTTGAATGCATTCTGTGACTAGACGTCATCACTTTTTTTTCTCGCAGTCCTTCTTCAAGCGTTCCTTCTTAAGCGACAGAAGCACATAGCCTCCGCGCTACATCTGGAACTTCCCAGAAAGGTCACCTTCAGACCTTAAAAAAAAGCATGAACATTGGGTCTATGTAGACGGGTTTCCAGCCGCTTCTATAAAAACAGCATTAGCAACATTGCTATGACGCACTGTATTTTATATTCAAATGCCCGCTTTATCATATTTTCGATCTCATAATCTCCTAGGGGCCATTACGGTGCACTGGCTCTTTAGAGAGATCGATAATTCAAAAACAGGTAGCTATGGCTTCGTTGTTTCATTTGAATGGCAGAGACGATGTTGAGTCGAATCTTACCATAACACAAGTTAACATCTTTTTATCACTTCTGGGCAACACCAAAGTTTATTGTCTCTCGTTATGTGCAGCATCATTTCCCACAAAAAGTGACAGGACGCCATACAACACATCAAAAGAGGATGTCATCGGGAATCTCTCTGCGCGAACCTTGCCGATCTGAGGACAGATCGTTCTGTTTCGCCGAAGCTGGGACAACAGAAGCTATGGACTTTCCGTACTTGCCAAAGCTCACTAGCCTGACAAATTTCTTTCTCAATCTAGAGTTAACGCTCAAATAGATGATGGGGTTCACACAATGATTGCACATCCAGACAATTTGTACGCTGACACATGCCAATACCGAGTCCCACCCACAAAAATTCACTACAGCGAACATGAGCACAGCTGCCAGGAACACTAGGCCCATAATGAAACATTGGACTAGCAACTTGGTCTCTTTACGCCTCGTCTCATTTGCAGCGAAACTTTGAATTTCTGTCCTTTTTTGACGAACCCACGCAAGAGACATAATGCTCAACACTGTTTCTATTGTGGCTGCAAATAGGTTGAAAGCGCAGTCAACCCAGTGCAGCACCTTACCTAGCGTAGTGCTTAGGTCGAAACCCCAAGTATATACTTCTGGATACAATGGAAACAAATTTGTTTTGTGAACGAAAACGGCCAAGAAGCAGTAGACGGTCGTTGGTAGCCAGGCCATAATGTGCAACATTACCATTGCGTTTTTTCTGAAAAAATGGAAAGCCAGTTATAAATTTTGGTATTTTTCAGTGTGCTTAATTGTCAGCCGTTTTCTCCACATGCGTGTCCAGCTGCCATCTCAGATTTTCATTGCTCCAAGCGTATAGATTTGATGGCAGTTGTCAAAATGTGAGGCCGCGACTATCAAGAAAACACAGAGGTACTGATGTACACGTGACCTACCTAAATATATATTGTGTGAGATGGGCTTTTGTGATTGCGATCCACCGACTAAAAGCGATGAAGACGAACAAAACGCAATTTGCGTACCACGCGCTCAGGCATAAGAACGACATCAATCGACCCAGGGTTAGATTTTGGTAACCAGTGATGATGATGATACCAGCGTATGGACCAAGCGCGACCAGCTCGATCGAATCAGCGATGGCGAGATTGACCACCAGTTTGTACGTAGGATCCTTCATTTCCGTGTCCGCAGCGATCAAATACGCGCATATGATTTGGATCGCGATGAAGACTACTCCAACACTCAGGTAGCAGCTTCCAATTATTCGCGAGATGTCAGCCGCTGCTGGTACGGTCGCGTTGAAGGACTCGTTGAACGCTATCTCAACCATGGCTCTAGGAGAGGTCTTCTGACCAACTGGTCTAAGAGATGGCAGAAGTCAGAGTTGATAGCGGATCAAGTACTCGCTAACCTAAGAGTGCAGGGATCTTCAAGTGCTTTTCATTCTGAAAAATTAACACAGGATAAGCTCTACATTCCTTTATCAGGCGCTACAAAAAGGTATTATGAATAATTGATAAAGGTCGCACGTTCTGCTCGTATGGTCCGGAAGGGCCTCGTGTTCCCTAACGTAATTGCTGAGTGAACTCCTACGTTGTTCTAGAAGGAATTTAAAAATCTTGTTGAAGATTAATATCCAAACGTGCGTCATCAAGCGTACCTTACATACGCCCGAAAGCTACATATAGTAAGTTTCAGGATATGACGCCTTGCCTCACATTCTACGGTAGCAGTGTTTACCAGGTGAGGCTCAACCATTTGATGTACCCAGGATAGCACAAAAGGGATCATACACGTACGTTGAGAGGTACAAAATTGGTTTTTAAATTTAAAAAATCAGCAGCTTCCGATTCGCACCTTCTGCTATCGAATCATTCACCATAGGTTGATCGAATTTATCATCCACAAGTCGGCTTGAACCGAAGGAACGTTTGACCCCGTTAGTAACTTTCAAAAAGGAGTTTTAGTAAATTTCTATTCGCAAGAAAGGGTGCGCGAAAAAAAGAAAATCTGGCAGTTATCGCATGTTACAGAGGACTGATCGTGAGTGCGCTCGCTTTTTGATTGCTGAGTGGCCTTTGAGGGGGGGGGGGCGAAAATGATGGATACATATTTTATGAAGGAAATCTCTTGAGATATTGCAAGTGTACACGCGCCTTGCACTTTGCATACGCTCGTATTTTTCTGTTTCTTGTATAGCAGGTATGTAGGTGATCAGTCTTGATCTTGCAGCCTAACGGAAATGTGCAATATCCGTATCAAGAAATTATGGAATAAGGTAAGGTACGTAAGGTTTCGAATAAGATTCTAATGTGACCGCTAGACTGCTTGAACAAAAACATGCTTATTCCAACAAAACAAGTTTTTAAAATGTCCCCTACTCCCTTGTGAATTCTGTGTGACCTTACAGACGTTGTTTTGAGAGGCCGATATGTCAAAAAGAGGCAGCTGTTGTTTTATTTGAATGTCAGAGACAATGTTGTGCTGAATCTTGCCATAACACATGCCTACAGTACATCTTTTTATCACTTTTGAGCAACTCGAGAGTTCATTGTCTCTTATACTGCAAGATCATTTCCTACAAAAATGTGACCGGACGCCGCACTGCATAACTACGCGCACCAAAACAGGATGCCACCAGAAAGCTCTCCGCGGAACCTTGCTGATCTGTCTGCGGATAGATCTTTCAAACACTACACACCCTATAGAGGTGTGTCAGGGGCGTAGTGTTTACCTTAGGCCTGCACCTATCCAGCTCCTGGTCGTCAGCCATATTCTCGAGAACAACAACGGGAATCCAGTCCGGTCACCACAGAACAACCTAGAAGAACGGGTGATAGAGGATGACTAGTGTTATCAGCGTGTTCCATGCAAAGTGTTCTAGTTCTTGGGTATATGATGTGCCTTCCCTCGTTGTCTATGGGTAGGTGTTGCTGTTATCTATACCGGGTGCTTCACCAGTAAATTGGGTGTGGTTACAGGTGCACGAAACGAACACTGCATTTCTTCAGTTTTAAGACACGGGCAGTGCCACCAGCACCTACAGCAGTGCACAGGAAAGAACTACAGGTCAACTGAATTATTCTTCCACTAAATCTGTGTGCTGAACTGAGTTGCTTTGCTGAGTTTTTCGACTCTGCTTTCTGACATTGTTTTGACACGAATCATGCGCTAATATACGTACTCGTATGAGCAGCCTCTACGCAGAGGATGACATATGTCCGTTCCACATTCCACATATGTCCGTTCTGAGTCAATCAACCACGAGAGCATACTCACGTTTGATTATGCAAGAAACATGCATACGAAGTAAAAAAGGAAAAATCTTCATGTGCTTCAAAAGGTCTTTCTTTGAGTTTGATCTGTTTTAGGTATTCGTCCTCATTGCCAATCTTGGCGAATCGAAAATGCAAATAAGACGGATTAGCTAAAGTTCAGAGAGTATGCTAATCATTTCACCTTTGTCGCCGCGTGATCTTGAAAAATCGCCCAAATGCCAACCTGAGCATCACTGAAAGCGCTTTAGATCAAAGCAAAGTGTACTGTGCCTTGTAAATTTAGAAGGAAGAGCATGGATATGCTATATATTATGTATATACATGAGGAAGAGGAAGCAAATGAGCTTTTATGGCTTTTGTTTGGTATTGTGTGTCAAATTCTTGAATGAATCTGAGGCAAATGGTGTGCGGAAAAGTCGCCCCCTTTACAACTCGCATCCATGCAACTCGCCCACGCACAACTCCACCTTTGACTTATTCTATATTATATTTATGTTGTCGAAAACATTTAAGAGAGGGTTTCTGAGCGACTCGACCGAAGGCTAACCAGTCGAATTTTTTTGATGATGATCAAATTTCGTTCAGTGATCAGCTGTGATCAGGCACATAATCGATAGTGGGGTAGTCCTAAATGACTGCAGGGAACTTGCAGATGATTGCAGTCCTAGAAAAGCTGAAAAGCTTTGAAAGACTGCAAAAATTGCTGTACGAAAAAAGGCTTGCCTTTCAAAAACATTGAAAACATTGCAGCCTTTAGGAATGCATTTTTCCGCGTCACAACTCGCCATTTTCGAAATAATCAGGCTCCAAAAAAATATTCGAAGAGAGGGGTTTTTAGAGAGATAGCCTACTGATTCAGAACAAAAATGGGCATTGGCAAGATCTCTCGTATAGCCTGCTGTGATACTCGACACAAATGCTGACCTAACGATCAGGTCATCTGTAACTCCAAAATGATTTGGCCCAGGGGGGCAGGGGCGAGTCGTGTGGGGCGAGATGTGGCGGAGGCTACTTGCATGGGGGTGAGTTGTGGGGGGGGGGGCGACTTTTGATCATGCCGAGCCAAATGATGTTTTCGTGTCCGAATTCACCATCAGACACATTGTTCAGGCGAAGGACCTATAAAAAGCTATATTGTGTTATTTTTCACCAACGAAGCTGAAGAAATGTGATTAGCAACTGCAGCTTACTGCTGCAATTTAATGTCGGAATCAAGCGCTTAAACTCAATTGTAAGCAGCCCTGTTACCAGACTGCAGATTAAATGGGGATGTGTGGGCTCCAATACCGACATAATTTTACATTCTGAAGAAAACAAGGTTTATATGATGCGTACAGTTGGTAGAGCACGCAGTCTACGTTGTCAAGCATACAAAAATACAAAAGCGATAACAATACCTGCTGATTGCAAGACATTGACAAAAAAGGTTTAACGCACGATAAGCATAGAAGAACAGACGTGGCGATTCGTGTAGCTATATGACTGGCCAAGCAAGCCGGGGTGCAGGTCTCTGACAAAAAGTTGTAGGCTCACTCGTCTCACAATAAGAGGAGCAGTAAATGAGCAACTAAAAAGCACAAAACACCACAAAATTTTTAAATTTTTACAAACAATGTTCCCCGAGAGGAAGTAAGATCAGAGCAGAACTTGCCTCTGCAGTTGTCTATGCCTATGCTCAGAACTCACGTTATATTGCCCTCGATCACAACGGCAGGAACAATAACACCGATTTTATATTTTTTGAAAGTCATCAGCTTCAAAAAATTTCTTCTCAATCTATAATTAAAAGCCAAATAGACAATAGGGTTTATGCAATGATTGCACAACCAAATCACGTGCGAGAAAAGATATGCTGTGAGAGAATCCCATTCAAAAATATTGACTAATGTGAACATGACATCCGTGCCAAAGAACATGCAGCCAACGATAAAACATTGAATCAATAATTTCTTTTCCCTACGCCTATTCTCCGTGGTTGCTAAACTTTTTACCTGTTTGCGCCTTTGGTACAACCAAATCAGCGACATGATGTTGAGAGACATTTCGACAGTGGCTAAAGTTGTATTAAAACCAAGATCGGCCCAGTGCCACACCTCGCCTATGGTGCTGTTCAGATCAAATCCCCACGTGTAGGCCTCGGGGAAATACAGGAGAGCGCTCGATTCATGGAACACTGTGCCATAAAGGACGAGGAGGGTTAGTGGAATCCAAGAAATCGCGTGAAGTATCTTCATGATGAGAGGTCTAGAAGTGCAGGAAAACACACGAGTCTTAAGACAACCTGATCGGATCTACGGATCTACCTGAAAATATAAGCAAGCAAGTGCGCTCGAGTAATCGAAATCCACCGACTGAACGCAACAAACACGAACAGCACACAGTTGACGTACCACGCGCTGAGGCAGACGAAGGACATGAAACGATGGACGAGTAGGTGTTGGAGCCCAATGATGCTTGTGATGCCAGAGTACAGAGCAATGGCGATCAGCTCGATCGAGTCGGCTATGCTTTGGCTGATGACGAATTTGTATGTTGGATTCTTCATTTCCTTGTCGATGGAGATCAAATAAGCGCATGTTAGTTGAAGGAATATGAAAACCACACTCGTGCAAATGTACCATACCCCGATACCAAGGGCTGTGCTGCTGGGCGGTGAGATAGTGAAATTGAATGTTGAATTACTGGCCATCAGAAGAGACTTGTTGCGGGGCTGATGGGACTCGACTCAACGGGAGACTGACTGAATAGGATAGGCAAAAATCTCATTCGGATGAGCGATGATTAGGAATAATGGGAAATGAAAAATTGATGAGGCGTGGCTCGTGGCGCCGATTACCTTGCTCGCGATAATCCGTTTTATCTTCATATATGCGAGGACGAAGCAAGTCAAGGGTCACCTGAACATGCTCTGCTTACATAGTTACAGAGACAGGTTTTCTCAAATAGAGGACCTCTGCAACGCCGACAGGGTTCACAGCCATCGCGTGGGTGGAGGTGCTCCTAGTGGACACACGCAGAGAGACCATGCTGTCTGTACCCCGCACAACCTTGCTTATAAGGTTTGACTGTTTGCCGGATAGAGGCAAAAACGGGCTTCAGCCTACAAAAAAAAATAAAAAAATTTTTGTGATGTCTGTAGATATCAGTGCCGGAAAGGTATCAAGCGCCCATGAACTCTCTTCATTGCCTTTTATAACGTCTCAACAGATCTCGTCTAGATTTTGTAGACTGGGCGGTTCAGTTAAAGCCTCAAAGGTCAGCAGTAAAACCTTCTAATTACCATAGACGAAATGTCATGTAAGGAACGGTTCTCCATCTCTATGCGCTTACCGCCACATGGTAGCATCCTGGAGCAGACACTCCTCATAGTGTTTAGCACTGTTTAGAAACTGTGAAATGGTCTATAGTGGGTGAAAGTCTTGGCTTTGAACCCTGTCCGTTATAGCCGGGACTTCCCTCCGGCTTAGCTTCCATTTCTTTACTTGAAAACTTTAACTTTACTGTGCTAAGTGAGTCATACACGGCCTGGCAGTCCCACAAACCAACCTTTTTCTCCAGGGAGTGAACCTGACCTTTTAAGAGCCCAGCTGCTCAATATGGCAGAGGAGCGCTGCACAACTGGCAAATACCGGTAGATCCAGCAAATATCGGTAATCTACAATACATGTATACCGGTAGATCCTTGATGCAGTATAACCAACAGGTCAAAAAAGGGGAGTCGACACCATCTCTCAGTCGTACCAACATTCTGTAAACAAATGCTTAATCGGATTTTTTCTTGGCTTGGGTTTAGGCAAAAAACCCAGCAGCATTCGTTAGACATACTGTAAGCTCAAGAGCGTCCAGTACCTATTTATCAGCCATGGGTAAGGCAAGTAAGTAAACCTGATCAGGTAATTACTCGAATTTGAGAGCACATTATGCGAGGAGGACAGTACATAGTGAGATGGAAATTATGCCCATTTTCTAGTCTCCATCAAAACTATTGAAATGAATGACTGTTTATCACTGCATGTATCCGAGTTTTTGCGTCAAACTGGCGTATCCTGAACTTCAAGGCACTTCTACTAGAACCACCTTGGCAAGTAGAATGCGATGAAGCGGTGATTGGATGCGACCCCTGCAGTGCAAGATCGGCGGAAGAAATTCCACGATATGCACCTTTTATCCGATGCGGATGATTTCTCACTTAACTGATGGCTGCCAGTTCAATTAAATACAAGTGTATAAGAAGAAACTAATCGTCATTTAAACTTTTGTATGGTTTCCACAATTTTATTCATTTCCACACCTATTCTAGAAGGTTTCTTGACACACAGCTATTTTGAGTAATCCTATGAATGAGATAAGCACATAAAAAAGGAAGAAACCAACTCCATTTCGCATTTAGCCTCTTTCACTGCTCGCCAAGCACATACAGTATCACAGTCTAAAACCATGGTAATACGGGAGTACTTTGCACCAAAAGTAGGGTTCTGTTCACATTCTAATACATTTCCAGGTAGTAAGTAAAATAAAATCAAAAGTGGTACAATCTTTGCTCAGAAATACCATAAAAGAATATTTTGCTATGTAACACTTATTAGCTGCCAGGGGACAGCGACCCCAGTGTGCCCTAGACATTTCCTAATACAGTGATGAATTATCATCATACCAGTTGTAGCGGGTGGACGGCCCGTACGATGTTGGGCGGTACGATGTTCCACTACTCTGATAGGGCTTCCTATATCCAGGCGTATAATTACTATTCAAAGCGCCCACATCGCGAGTAGTCGTGCTAGTGCTGGCTGGAGTTGGCTGATAGTGCGCGTATGGTGATGTGCTTGTCGAATAGTGATAACTCGGTACGCCACTTCCGACACCCGTTTGACCCTTTGGGTTGGTATTGCCATTGAATAGTCCCTTGATCTTATCAATAGGCGATGTCGCACGTTTTGGTGCAGCACCAGTGTAATGATAATCGTCCGCATATCCCGAACCCCCATCGGCACCACCGTATCTTATTTCAGCCGTTCGGCGACGTCCGCTGTGCATTTGACCGCGTTTCGATTTGTGCCCTTGTTTTCCATCAATACCCTCGCTGGAGTAGAGACCAGTGGATGGGTAGTCCAAAGCATTCGTATCGTTAGATCCAGTAAAGATGGCTGAATCATTTTTTGAACGCAGCGCTGATGAGCTGGTTACAAAATCTGGTGGTTCAGGGGATTTCTCATTGCTTAAATGACGTCTTAGGCGTTCAATAAAGTTCATAGCTCGACTTCCATCGCCATCTGAATTTTTTCTTTCTTGTTCGCCATAGCGATTATACGTGCTCGAGCTGGTGGTGCTATCGAAAGTAGGTTGTTTTTTCAAAATACTTTTCAACGGAGACTTGGAGTTAGAGTCGGCTGGTGGTTGACGAGATATTCCAGTCGATAATGGGCTTTCATATCTGTTGCCACTGGCAGCCGACTGATAATGATAACCACCAGTATCGTGATAGCTGATGTGGGATGGTGTGGAATCGATGTGATCATCATTGCTATCCGACAAAAGACGTCTACTAGCTTGCGATTTATCCAAGGAGCGTGAACGTCGCTTCATAAGTCCCTTTGGTTGAAATACCCGAAATTGATTTTTCATCCCGCTATCACTCGAATCTTTTTCAGAACTTGCTTTCCATTCTTCCTCCGGTTCCGTTTGTACATCGTAATGCGATCGGCGATAGACTACGTTATCATCGTAGAGTGACTTGTAATAATCGCCGCTTCCTGTTGTACGCCTGGAATAAGCTGGAGTGTATCCAGCTACAGCCGCACTGGTTGGTGCTTGATATCGTTTGGATGTGGCACTAGAAGATAACGAGTCGTCGTGATAAGTACCCAATTCATCACTGGATTTTTGGTGATATAATGGTTTCGGCTTGCGTCCTCGTCCAGTTGGCACGGCGCCTATAGCTGATTGATGCCCATAGGAGGGCGTATAGCCGCCAGTGGTACCCTCAACGGGATCCGTATGTGTGCGAAACGACGGTGCTGTTCGAGGAGGCGATACTTCACGCGTACTGTAGCTATTTCCAGCTCGGTATGATGTAGTTTGTGGTAAATGTGAACTTCTCATGTTCGAATAATCTTCGTCGTATCCTGAAAAGATGGTAGCATTCGATTGCAGGGGCATTTGGTGACTTTTTCCGAAAAGCCACAATAAAAACTTTATTCGACTTCCCGGCCTATCACTTCAGGCCCCTAATGATTCAAGCGAGCCCAAATGAATGTTATCACCATCACCAAGCTAACAAAAAATAAAATTCAAGCAAAGCAGCCCAAACCAAAAAACTGGCTGTTAAATCAACGACATCAAGCTAGTAGAAGTAAGATCTCCGACGATATTCGTAAGGCGCTGAGGAAAACTGTTTGCGCCGATACGTGACAGAATCTTTAGAAAACTGACCCACTCCAGAACCTGCAAAATACTGCTTTTAGTAGAGTATGGCTACAGCTGGCATGCTGTGAGCACAACAGCAGCAAAGTGTATATAATCCTGCAAAAGCATGCAAGAAAGGAAAACCTAAGAAAACGCAGCAGGGATAAGGAAAATACAGTTTTATTGAAGCTTATCCAGAATGTTTAGCATTTGCATTTAATTGCAATTATGTATATTATATACCATATTATTTACATGCAGCGCATAAAGGCAGTCTGAACACCTTCAATGGAGCTAAACTTACACCAGCGGTCAGTGGGCACATGAAACATGAGGACCATACAGTACACTTCAGCCACGTCGGTGGGCTCACCATTTGATTTCACTGATACACTTTTTGATCTTCAAGAAAAATTTGTTTTATCTCCCTATGATCACTCATCTCCCTCCATCATCCGATATCGTCCAACTATCTCCCCATTATAATCATCAAAAGTCATTCTTGAAATATATGATTGTAATATCCGTCATATATTTCTAGCATGACCTTTCGGCGTCAATCATAATAAACGAAATATGAAAATATGAAAGAATAAATGATCGAGCGCAGAAGTATGCATGCAGAAGATTTACATGCCAGAAGAGTTCCAAAAACCTCTCTAACAAGCAGCAAAAAGTTTACATGCCCGAATAACCTAGCATATACCGTTTGAAAAAATCATGACAGAACATGCTTACCGTGGCCAACACTGGCCTTGTAATCGCCAGCACTATATCCATGATACGGTGCTGCTGGTGCCTGATGACGCTGGGTCTCTTCTCGAGCATATTGCAGCCAATACGGCTCAGCAACAACGCCACCAGACGGCAATTGATGGTACTTGGCGCTGCGAGGCGCACCAGAGTAGTAATCGACAGAAGTAGATGACTTGCGATCATTATCTTGACTACTGCTGAGGCCGTCTTCCATTGCTGAGCGATACGAATTACGCCTTTGCTCTGCACTAGGACTAATGTTTGCGGCAGATGGTGACAGAGGATCGGAAGGCACAGTTGACTCGGCATTGATCTTTTCGTTATCTGTGTTATCATTCACAATATCCTGCTGCACCGTGACTGAATCTTGAGTTGGTTTTTCGTCATTGAATTCCTTTGGTTTCTCAGGTGCTGTTGAAATTTGAGTCTCCACTGGCTCTGTTTGAATGATCGGTGCTGCAGAGGCTCGTCGCTTACTTTTCTTTCCATCCTTGCTCTTCTTCGGCTTCTCTTTAGTCACCTCAGCAGGTGCTTCGTTTTTTGGCCCTTCGCCATTAGTTTCAGGCTCGATCTTGTTCTTTGATTCATCTTGATTTGGCGAATTAGATTTCACACTTTCTACTTCTTTCTGTTGTAAATTTGTCGCTTCTTGGAGTAGGGGCTGTTGTGGCTTCACAATTTGTGGATTATCAACCGCATCATTCTGAACTACTGCTTCTTCCGATTTCTTATCCACTGGCAACGCTTCTGGTAACCCCTCTTTTGTTGGAGTTGGAGACGTCGGCTCTGATGGAGTTGCACTTTCAACGCGAAGGCCCTAAATTAAGATATGCTAATAGTTGATTCACACCTTTCAAGTGCTGTGATAGACCTTTAGGAGAATAGAACATTGAACCGAGTCCTCATTTTGCAAGAAATTAACATTGATCAATTGAACAGAGAAGCATTTTCTAAACCCAAAACCACGATTCGGCATCCACGCTAATTCGCAGTGCGATAAATTGAGATTATCTCGAGATTTCCAACGAAATTTCATTTCTGAGCAACATGTCAAGAAATCAGGGCCAAATGCCGGAGACCATGTGCTTCACGTGCTGAACCCATTAGCCGTATAGGCTACGAATACCGCTTCGAGTACCTGCCCACTCAACACTAGGCCATGTCCCTACTCTACGGACGCTCCGTTTCGAAAAGCTGAATAAACAAATTTGAGGGATAGGATGCTTTTTGCACATTTGGCAAGCGATTTTTCGAGGACTGGCCCATTTTTAATACTGTATACCTTTTTCAATCTGGCACGCTCTTCTCGACGTCGTTGCGATTCGCTTAGCAAGTCCGTAGCCGCCGACTCACTCGAGATGATTTCTTCTGTAGGTGTCTGGACTTGAGTCGCTGGAGTGGGCAGGGTCGAGGAGACTTCAGAGGGATGGGTCGATGGAGCAGCAAGCGGTTGGATCGGTGAGGTGTCTATAGAGTGTGAAGAAGGCTACTTTTAGCGAAATTGACGGAGCAAGAGGCAGGGGCACCTGCAGCATGGTCCAGCAGGCATCCAGGGAACAACTGCACAACCGATAAATCTTGGCCATAGATATGTGTTGACCAAAACTCATGTGCGTCACATGTCTGCTTACCTTTTGAACTCCTCCGTTTTTCGTTTTCGTTTTCGCCTTTCGCTGCCCCCTCTTCCTTTCCCGTAGGTGCAGCAGTTTTCTTCTTCAATTCTTCATAGTGGAACCTCGTGTCTGGATTGGGCGGTGGGCTGTCGACATCTTGACTAGATCCCAAATCAGAATCAGTCTTCTGTAGCCATTCATCTTTTCGTACTGATGGATCCAAGTGATTCTTGTCTCCATCGCTGTATCGTCGACGAGGACTTTTGGCGCCTTCGGCGAGTTGTTCGTCCGCCTCATCAGGATATTGCGATGCGTGCTCAATCTCCGTCTCTTCCAATGATCCTTGCCCAGCTTGTTTTGCGGCAGCTCTCTTCTCAGCCGCTAAACGCCTTCTGCTTGACCGAGGCGATTCTTCGATCGATATTCCTCGCCCCATAACGTATTTGCTTCTTTCATATTTGCCCCGAGATAATCGTTTGGACAAACCACGTAAAAATGGGTTATCTTCTGTTTCACCTGATTCAGCAGTTGGTTGGGCTTCTGCTTCAGGTGGTGCATAAGTACGAATTTCGGGCAGCTCACCAACATGAGAGTGAGTACTGGCGAAAGAGCCGGTGGCTGAAAGTGGCGACTCTTCACCTCTACATTCCTTGTTAGCTTCGTCATCTTCATCGATTTCCAAATCCTCGAAATCTGTACTGCACACGTCTTCCTCTTGTTCCGATGAAGCTGACGTGGATGGCGGTTCTGCCACGATTTCACTATCCCCCGCTGAAGCCAACTGCAGCTCGGCATCCTCGGGCACCGTTTCGTAAATGAGCTTCATAGGGGCTACTGGCATTGACGGTACGATTGGTGGAGTAGATGGCGTGGGCAGGGACGGTGGCACTCCTTCAGCCGTAGCAGCTACGATATCCGGTGGTGGACCAACCGGCACTGCGGCGACACCTTTATCGATGCTCTCTTGACGTATGACATCGGGCAATGGTGCTGCACTTGCTGATGACGTCGATCCGGATGTGGGTATGCGGGTCAATGACGACTGCTTGGATTTGGTTCTTGGAACACGCGCGGTGGGAGTGGATGGCGTGGCCACGGGTTTGACCTGTTGAGCAGCCAAGACAGATTCGAGAATTTCTTTCAGAAAGGTTTCCTGAAATGGAGGCAATGACTAGATGTACTCTTTACAATTTGATAGCTCGACTTACAGTGCGATAAGCCTCGGATGTACGAATCTTATCGATTAGTTCCTGCGCTATAGGACCTTTCATAGCTTCCTCCAAAAGTCTGTTGACCAATCGATTGGCATCTTCTTGAACCGCACTTACCAGCGACCTAGCCGTGGCACTATCCACATCCTTATCTATAGCTCGCTTTTCTTGAACCAAATCATCCACAGACATTTTTAGCGAACTTGGTTTCGATTTCTTCGGAGTGCCAGCAGCTGAGCTCGGGCCATGCGGAGGGCGTTCAGAGAAAGGCAGCGATGTTGGCCGTGTAGTACTTTCCTCCATGGGCTTAGGCACAGGTGCTCCATCGGGCAATTGCATTTCCAAATTTCCCACTCTGTTCATGCCAGCCTTCTCCTTCTGGTATTGTTTATTCAATCGGGTCTCCAATGCTTTCAATCGATTCAAGGGGTCGGATAAATTATCCAAAAGTTGATCATCCGGCAAACCACCCGCTTCGCCAGCCGCAATTTCAGCAGCTGTGAATAATCTTGACTGCGTTTTCTTATCTGCTAGTTGAGGAGCCTGATTCTGGTTTTGAACTTGAGCTGGCGTACTTGGCTGCGTCTGCTGTTGCGGTTGTTGCTGCTGAGATAAAATCTGAGATTGCTTTTTTGCCACCTCTGCATTACTGCTTTTACGCGAAGCCATGTCGGCACCAGAAGCGGCAACTGAAGTTTCGCGACTTTGCTTCTGAGCAGCCATAGCTTGACTGCTTTGACGTTTTTGCTCATTGACAATGGACGAGGAGCGTTTCTTTGATTGTTTCTTCAACGGGGTTTGACATTCAGTCAAATACCACTCGGCTTCTCGTCTCCTTCGACGGAATTCTTCAATTTTCTTTCTTGTAGCGTCGGACAAATGGGTAAATTCGGCGAACATTTCATTTTCTTCGCCAAAACTTTGAATCATCATTGTTTCTTGTCTTATATACAACGGTGTTGAATCTATGACCTAAAATAGAACGCCTTGTTTTGGCGGCATTTTTTGAAACTCAAAGTTCAAAGTTAACCTGATTCTCAGGCATATCGCATATGGCTAGCCCGTTTTCATCGAAATTTAACCACCAATGGGCTGCAATTTCGGAAATGGTGGCGCGACGTTCAGGATTGACTCGCAGCATTGAACGGATAAGCATGGACGCAGCTAAAACGCCATAGTGAGGGTTAGTTCGATTTGCTTGGTGATCGCATGGGGTCCACTGAAGGGACTCATTCCAAGTCATTTATGTACACGAAGAACGTGTCCTTCATGTTCAACTCAAGGATCACTTACTGTATCTAGAAAAGTTTGATGCAACTAGGAAACTCCGACTTGAAACTGATATTTACAGCACGCGACTTGGGCAGTTTTGTGAGAGCTTTGTGAGGCAAGGCAAGAAGCCAAACTACATACAGTAGAACTAACACGGACAATGTAAATGGCATACCATAATGACAGAAGTGCAAACCAGAAGCGCTACATATCACGAGAAGGTGAAAAATGAGTTGATGATAGAAACCTAACTCGCAGGAAGGTAAGATTAGGAGGATTTGCGGCCGCGTTGGTGCAGCGGGGCATTCATCTCTCCGTATTGCGTGGAAGCGAGTTGCCGGACTTGTCCCGGGTTCGATCCCCGGTGATGGAGGTCGGTTTGCGAACCCTAAACCCCCGCTGACCTTGCACGCCAGGCCGTGGGTGACTCACCCGGTACCCTAGAGGTGCTCCGAGTGGAGAGACGGAAGCCAAACGAGGGGACAGTCTCGACTGTCGAACACCAACAGGGTTAACAGCCCACCCGCCATCGTCCGAGGAAGTTAGAGTCCTGTCCAGGATGCCCTCGCGTGGAGGTGCTCCTAGTGGATACACGCAGAGGGACGCTGCTGTGTGTGCCGGTCCCTGCACAGGCCTGCTTATAAGGTTTGACTTGCTGGCCGGCCTTTCGGCAAAAACGGGCTTCGGCCAACAAAAATTAAAAAACAAAAGATAAGGAGGATTAGGAGATGAGGAATGGCCTCGCTTCAAACGCCCACAGAAGTTTTATCACTGCTTCTTTACTTACACGATGGCGGATCGGGCTCGTAATATGCACCTCGTTTTATTTGACGCGCCATTCTATTGAAGTCTCTGCCATCGAATGGCATCGATGAGTAAGCCAAAGTGTACAATAAGACTCCTAAGCTCCAGCAGTCCACCTGAAATGAGTGAGTGCCTGTTCTGTGCCGACTGGCGTCTCACAAAAGTCCAGCACTTACTTCAGGACCCTTATAAGGCGTCCCATTAATGATTTCAGGCGATGCATAAAGTGGGCTTCCACAAAACGTTCGCAATAGGCTGTACTCGGTAAAGTAGTTGGAAAGACCGAAATCTGCGATCTGTAATGCCGAAAGCATGCTTTGATTGTGTGCAGCTGCATTAATGAATTTGTTACCTTTGCCCCCATATCCTTATCTAAAAGGATATTCTCCAATTTTAGGTCACGATGTGCGACTCCGTGTTTATGGCAATAATAAACTGCAGACACAATTTCTCTGAACAGCCGGCGGACTTCATCTTCGGGTAAGGGACCATGTTTGCCCACAAAATCGTATAGTTCACCACCCGATGCATATTCCATAACGAGAATAATTTTTTCATCATTTTCAAAAACTAAAATAAAATTACCAATTTTTTGAAAATTTTATGCACCAATCGCCCTTTACCTTCTTTGATTTCAATGATGTTCGGATGCTTTAGGGCTGACATGATTCGAATTTCTCGGCGAATTCGTATCAAATCTGCCGTATTCTCAATTGCACTTTTTCGTATGACTTTGACAGCTACCTGAAACAATTAGGTTCTTCCATTGTTCTCGCGGGCTTTTGTTGAGATGTCAGTTTTTTAGGCTCAGGTTCTTCAGCGCCGAGCTGATGGCAGATAGTCATGAACTCAAGGCAGACAAGGCAAAGTTCTCCAGGGTGTGATTTTTTTCTTGAGTTGCAGTGCAAGTCTTTTCTGCTGTCTTTTGTTCTCCGGGCGGCAGCCCCGCGCTGCGCCCGTAAATTGCACACCTCTTCGCACACCGATGGATATAGGTGTCATTTTTATTCTCAAATTCAATTCGCAAAGACGCATCAACAGAGTCTAGCAGCTCTAAACATTCCAATAGCCAAAAAGTTGACGAATTGCACCAACTGACCTTGGTCAAAAGAGAACGAGGAAGAGTGGTGCAACAACTGCGTCTTGGAACAATGGTTATGCAAACCCATTTGGTCGCATATGCCTGTGTATCCTAAGTGTAGGAGTAGCGAAGCCTCCTCTGCTTCCACTTTCTCTGACAGCTTACCAGTTGGCTACGAGCTTTCAGCAAACTCCTTCAACACGTGCGCACAAATCCCTCGCATTTAGAAATCTATACAGCCCGTTGAACAGAGCTGAGCGAATTCCGGCAACGAGTGAACATCTCGAAAGAAAACTAGAAAGGCTTCTGCTGGACTCTAAAAAACTCAACTCAAGAACCAACAAAGCACTCGGCAGACTTTTTTGCACCAGTCACCCGCATTCACTTTTGCTAGATTGAAGAGGATTTTTGAAAAATTATTTTCGTCAAGGTTATAAACTTCAGGTCTTATCGTTAGTCCGATGGACTGTCCGAAAGACGTGGCAGTCAATTGTATAAATATCCTTCAAATTGTAAATCTAGTCTCGTCACCACTGAAAAACAGGCGGGTTTAAAAAAAGTGTCTTGTCGAAATCCATCATGCAATAAGCCGCAACAGTTGGACGCGGTCACTATAACCAGTCTGATCCTATAGACTAAACTTATATATTTGCAGCTAATTTACTTGAAAAAGATTACAAGGAATCTAAAGCAGCTGTTCCTGCACTCTTCTTCATAAGCTCTTGATGAAGTTTGAGTTGGAACGCCAATAGTGTTTTTATTGCATAAAAACTGTGTCTTATTTGGGTGTGACCGCTATTAGAAAAGCACTCTTATTCTAGTCCAGATCCCCTCTTTCAATTTTTTACCTCTGACCTCTTCTGACAGAAACAAACAAAAACTACTAACCTCTTCTCCCGCTTTATGATCCATGGCCAGTGACACTCGGCCGTAAGTTCCAGCGCCAAGTTTTCGTAGAATTTCAAATCGTTGTTGCTTTTTTCCAGGTGGCCCTTGCGTCAGATCATTTCCAGCACCACTGTTACGCCTCATGGCCCCACTGCCCCTTCTTTCTCCGCTTCCGCGTCGACGAAGCAGTTCTTCTGTTTCGGCTGGTGTGTAATCGCCGGTCGGGTCCACAGCATTGGCGTACCGTTGGGCCAGTGCTGAACTAACCATGACATGGCCGTGGCCGTGAGGAGCGTGTCCATGACCATGAGTGCCGTGCCCACCAGGACTAGCGGGGACATTATACAGATGATAATTTGGGTAATAATGGCCTAAAACACCAGCAGTCGCAGCGGTCGCTGCTGGCACTGGTCGTTGGTGCTGGAGTTGTAAATCAGCCGTGACCACATTGTTAGCGAATGGTGTTCTCAAATTCCCGTACATGGCGATGCTGTCAAATCAATCGTGCTCCTAGGGGCAGTGACAATTGGTTGTCAGAAAGACAAGAAAGCAAAAGACGGCGAGGACGAACACAAGAAAAGGGAACAATGCTACAGTAGGATCAGTTACAGACACTTTTGACCATGATCGATTTCAGAACCACAGAGCAAACAATGAGTAATCACAGAGTATATATAGACACCATGCCACGTAAGAGGGTCCAAACTTTAGGTATGGTATATTTTCGAGGGGCACTTGTCGAAACAGTCTAATATACGTGCGAAGCGTCACGAGATTGTGCCTCGTTCAATCATACCCTGCTCAAATATGACGCCAAAAGAACATGACGCAGCTAAAGCCAGAAATCAGGCCTCGACTGACTCGACTTAGAGAAGCGCTCAACTCGGCTTACATGGCTCCGGAGCCAAGAAACTGAAAGTTGGCTTCAGTGAAGACGTTCCACTTCATTCGTCTTTTCCGCCTTCGACTCCACTCGGCCACGAGACCCGCCACACAGCCATGACGACGGCTAAGGCAGCTGTCGACTTCTATAACTAATCGTCCACACCAAGGCCCCGAATGTAAGTTGACGGAAGGCACTCTCGCTCGTTTCAAAATTTTCACGGTTTAACTTTCTACCCAAGAGTAAATGAGGCAAAACTTAGGACCGAGGTGCGCATGCCGCAATGGTCCGCTCGAAATCTTACGACAGAATCTACCGGCCTGACTTAACCCAGCAGATGCCTCTTTACCACTGTGCTTACGACGAGCGCATTGACTGCTGGAACTGGTAATAGTATATTGTGCTCGCGATACAAAGTGAAGTGCTGCAAGAAGAGAAGTTACGGCCCGGGCTAAAAGCAAACTTGAAACGGGGTTCAGCAGAAGCTGAGAGTTTAAAAATGTTTCAGGCCCAGCACCCAATTATCCCATTCTTACGTAAAAATGTACAAAAACTTCGAGGATCGATCACTTCACTGGTTTATCCTTAGTATACAGTCTATGCACAAAAGACATGTTCAGATCACAGGTGGGAGCCGTGTGCTCCAACTATTATCATTCATAACCGGGCTGAGGCCATGAGTTTTTCATTCAGTTTAGTGGCTGGTTTTCCAAAGGTCACGAGAAATGGCACCTAGCATTTTCTTTTAAAGCCTACCGGTTTCTGGAGGGACTGCACAAGATAGCACATAATTTAGATGGGGACGAGGGGTGGGGGGGAGGGTGGTCTGGTTCACGTCAGATTTAGGCTCCAGTGGAATTCTAGTCTCTCTTCAAAAGCCAATGAAATAGGACCGGCAACAGAGCACGTTCACCGAACCTACGTCCAGGATGTTCACGTTCAGGTCACCACATCACATCAAATCATCCGTTCCGTCCGTTCCCATCCGTCCGTCCCATCCGCTCGGATCAGATATCCGATCCGATCCGATCCGAAAAATCACCATCCTAAAATAAAATCATCCGATCCGAATCATCCGATCATCCGATCCGAATTATCCGATCCGAAGTTCCCAGCCAATGGTGTTTAGAAAACTGCATGCAAACAACCATTAACATTTTTCTCCAACCCCTGTGTAGTGTATGTGTGAGAGCAATAACTATTCTGCATTCATGCTTCCTTTTCCTTGCTTACTAGTAGAGTTACAAGTCATCTTGTCGTTATTATTATTTGAGATCAGAGAACACACTCAGATTTTGCAAATAGTTTGGAGTCAGTCGACAGAAATATTTGTGAGTGAGGAGTGGAAATACCCGTTCTTATAAAATAGTTTGAAGTTATGCTGCAGTCATTAATTTTTTCCCAACATTTTTTCGATGTTGGCAATCATTAATTAATGCAGGCACCACAAAAACTTAGTTCTCCTAAACTTACAAATCCAATATTGTTGCATGGTCCCGGCTGCTTTCGATACCTTTTTATCGACTAGTGGTTACAAATGAGTTTGGCCTAAGCTAATCTGGACTTTAGGGCCATTGGAGTCTGAATATGAGGAAACATATTGGCGGTCTGACCAGGCCCCGTTGCATAAAAGATACGACGAGTCAACTCAATAAGAAAACAGGTTTTAAGACAACTCGGCTTAAGAATAGTCAGATTCTGTACGACAACCTTTTGCTTGTGATTGAGTAAAAACGCCTCATGTCCGAGCTGTGCGCAAGAATGTAGATATGCGGAGAAGGCTGATCGACCAGATCAGTTCAATTAGTCGATTGATCACACGATCGACTGATCAATCGGTCAATCATCTGACTGATAGACTTATTAATAAAACTGGGCGATCGATCAACTAACAAATTGGCTGATCATTTTGTTAGGTCAGCTGATTATATGGATCACGTCGAGCAGCGGATCGGTTAGCTGATCATCCGGCTGTTGGTCGACCATCAATCGATCAGTCAACTACCATAATAATTATTTCTATCGGGCCTATCATATCAATTATCAATCATCATCTCGGCCATATCATATTAATATTTCCACATTAGATCTCTTCATCGATCAAAAGCACTCGTCTACATAAGCTGTGCTTAATCTACAGCTAATTATTGCACCGTTCCGTTTTCCTGTCATAAACTACAGTACAGTATATCTGTCGTGCATGGGGGGGGGGGGAAGGGAGGCTGGTTCGACACGATTTTACCGCGCCGTTTTGCGTAAAGGGTAGAAAATGTAGAGCCAAGAGCTCGCTGTCCTGTCTTTTAGAAACTGGTTGCGTTCAGAGAGGCGCAGTCTCCAAGAAAAATATTTTCTGCCCTTTGCGCAAAAATGTCGGTCCAATGCACCTGATCTACGGCCTATACTCAATGATTAGAAAGACAGATAAACAAACGGAGTAGTGACATAATCAGCTGCCACTGCTTTGATGAGGTGCTTTTGGTCGATACAAGAAGACCCAACATGAAAATAGTGATAAAATCTATATGACTGACATGAATCGATACGGCTAGTAGGAATTAGAAAAATGATATTTAAGTGAGAGGCCTATGATCGGCTAACTGATCGATATAATTGGCTTATTGTCTAATTGATCGATCAAACAATCATAGTGATCAGTCTGATCATCAACCGATCGATTTTTTTTAGTCTGATCAAACTTATCAGGCAGATCAAATCGAAGGTGCCAAAGTCATCGAGTTTTTAAAGTAATAAAACGTGTAAAACTAAGAGAGTCTGATAAGTAAGCAGAACACAAAACTAAGTAATGGCATATAGATCAGTCATTCATTAGATTTGATGACGTCATTCAATCGATAATAAGCCTCTTGTCCATTTTGATGAACAATTTTATCACTAAGTTTTTGATCACAATTGTGTTGTCAAAGTTCTAGCTCAAAACCAAATTCACACTCTCTCGCTGTTTCGCATTAGACAGGTTTTTTGCGCACACCTGAGTTTTTGAAGCACTTTTCTAATTCTACGGAGTCTTCTTATCACGGTACACGTGGGTATAGAGTTGTCCTATGGAGTTGACTTGTCTTTATCTGTTATGAAACTGGGCCAGGTCGATACTCTACAGCCTCATGCGCAAGGCAGTGTGCACGAGGAGAAGGACTCCCAACTTAGCAGATGCAGATAAGTCGTGCAAACTGCAGGGCAGTTATGGGTCAGAGTTCGTGAGGATGGATGTCATGTTTTCGCAGAGCCAAAGAGTGCCTGAATTTGGAAAGAAATGGAGGGTCTTATAAATTCTCTCATCTCGATCCAAAAAATCTTTGGACTGTCTGGTAAAAAGATCAGAACTATGTTAGTGACAGTGAACACAGTTTTGCAATCAGCCCAGCTATGTGTATGGTTTGCAAGAATGGATTTTGAGAAAGGGGTGAACTCATGGACTTATGAAGGCCACTTGGGAAAAGCTCTGGGTTTTGGCACAGTTCATGTTGGATAAGCATCGGCATGAGCATACATTTTGAGAAGTCTTCTTTCTTGAAAGAGGTGCAAAATAAGGAAATAAAAAATGAAGATCTAGGAAAAATCGATCTAAATACTGTCTTGCAACACAGCAAGCAACAAAATAAAGTCACTTTCCTCTTGTGGGACATACGAATAGTGATATATATATATGAAAGTGAGGTGAATGGTTTACTGAATTGTATATTTATACTGCTCATTAGTCTTTTACACGCCTAACTGTCCATTCGAATGGTCGCAAAACGGTTTTATGTTTGTTCTCGTGACTTGCAGGCAATCGCATTTAAGAATTTTAGAATTTCACAAAACTTTGTTCCTCCCCCCCCCCCCCCCCGTGCTTGTGTCCCACTCAACATTGTCAGTGTTGCTAATCAGGAAGATACTGTAATGACTAATAAGAGCAGGAACTGATTAAAACACTTCGAACACGCGGTCAGCCGTTCCTACTGTATGTAGTTCAGAGAACTCCAATAAGCGAACCCATTCGTCATCTAGCTCGCTAACTAATCTAGGGATTAATTTTTTAGTACCCCTTTCCGGTAGTGCGGGTATTCCGCCGCAATTGCACTGATCTGCTGCCTCACGATTAGGCCGGCCAAATGATAGGCAAAATCCTCGTCATCTGCAATGTTTTCTACGCAATACACAGTCGGAATTCGCTTTCTTTTTTCCAAACATAAAAAAAATTTATTGGATTGAGACAGGTGGCAGTCTCGAAGAGAATTTATGGCTGTACGTTTTTCTTGTTTCAGGTTGGAAGGATTCCTTGGATTCTCATTTCCATTTCTCACATACCGCGCATACTTGTAACGAATCGATTTTTCAGCGTAACCCATTGGGGTGAGGTTTCAGCAACCTTGTAAGCCTTTTGTTGGCAACTGTTCCTCCTACCGCCCTTGACTCAGGGGAGCACAACGGTTCGATGAAGTTCAACTGACGGAATCGTTTTGCTGACGCCCTGTTTATGCTAACCCGCGCGCGTCCTACTTTTGACGCAGCGCAATTTTTGGGGTCCTCCGGGATCGCACACGAAGGCAATAAAATTTGTTCTAAATATTGCTTGAAGCATGCATTTTTGTTGTGTCTTAAGGGAATATTTATTTCCCTGAATAACAGTTTTCCTTGTGAAAGCGCAAATTCTAGATAATGTAACAGTTATGTTCTAATCCTCCAAAAAAACAACCGGTCAGAACAACCTAACTTTCGCGAGAAGGATATGATATCACAAGCAGCTCTTGTTCAAACCACGGTCGAAAAACATTGCTCGCCCTCACACTGAACTCCAAACCAGAAGGACAAGAGTCATTCAACGAGTAAATCTTCAAACTTGTCCAGGATGCAATGTCAGGAGGACCTAATCCGCAGGCAAATCCCAGTCTTCGAGGCTGCTCAAACGAAGCACATGTTTTCGTGTAGGTTCGCAACTATCGAGCGCAAGTTGCTGTTGCATCGCGCCTGAGTGGGTCATACAGCTGACTGTAGGTGCTGTGGTGGTGTTCATGAAAGAAGTGTAGGAACAAGTGTCATCGCAGCCTTCTTCCACGCGGCCTTCCTCCCTCTCCTCGCTCCGTTCTCCATCACTTTCGAAACCAACATCGCTCCCCGGCTCGACATCCTCTTCGTGGCCAGTGTAATCTTCGATTGGTGTTGTGACAATGACCAATTGCAGTTCCACTTCCTCGTCGTCCGCTTCTTCATCGGGGGTACCCAGGTCGAAATCCCTGCCGAGGTTGTATATGCCGAGTCTTCGCTCGTCTCCCGTCCAAATTCGCTCAAGGCATCGATTACTGCCTCGCTCCAAATTAGACGATCTTCTCGATCCGCCCTGTCGTTCATTCATTCGATAATTGGTAAACGATTCCCTCATCAGCTGGACTGCGTGTTCCAGTAGTATCGCCCAGGCCTGCTTGTAAGAGTCGCGTAACCACTGTCCAAAGAAGGGAAGCTGCGCAACCACGTTAGTCGATGACAAGCGACTCGAATGTCTGGGCGGGAAATATGGTTCCAAACAATCCAGGGCGGCATTGACGAATAAACGCCACCAATCAGGTTCAAATTCGACCGATGTGAATTGTGCATGCCTGGCTCCAACTCGGTAACATAAGTCTTTTAGAAGATTCTCGCTATCCAATTGCACGAAGCTGACAACCGTGTGAAGAAAGTCAGCAAATATGGCTGATTGCCGATTAAAAAAGGCGTTGTTTTTCAGTTGATCGATTGACACGTCTCGGAATGAGAATAGACTCTGCGTCACAAGCAAAATCCATCGAGTCAAGTGTTTGCATTTCACTGCTGCCATCTACAAACAAACACACAGAAACATTGACCAATATCACTCCTACACACCCACGCCACTCTGCATGCTGTTGTGAGCGGCTGTACGAGTACAAATTGCGGTGTAAGGACGCACACAACTATGATCGATTAGACTGATAGTAGTATTGCAGTGGTGACGGTAATCTGGGCTTGCCCACTCGACTCCGTCGTACAGCAGCAGTCGGTCGTCCTCGCATTTGGTACACCTGCAAGCCATGGCGCATTCAGACTTGCTGACCCCTGGGCATGCCCTCGTAGAGCAGGTAAGCCTTGATCCAATCTGACATCACTGTTGCCTCACTCAATAGCAGCAAGCTCGAGTTGATTACGTTCTTCAAGCATATGCGTGCACATGCCACCAGCGATGCGTCCTTGCACGCAGCACACACAGCTTACCTTCAAACTCGGTTTATGCATGAACACTTGCATATAAATCCGTTGCCCAAGTTGTCTTCGATCAGCGATCGCTTTCCAAGTGTCCACAATTCTCTTCCTTTGCTTGCTGGTCAAATAATGCATGGGGGTCACTATCATATCACCGATCATCCGAGGCGGTTTCGATTTCTTGATTCGATCACCGCCAAATCGTAGATTTGCTAAACTGGACTTTTTCTCTTTGACTGGTTTACCTTCGCTGAGCTCGGCGAAGACGGAGCCATACCTCGTTCGAGATTCGCTAGTCGATGCACGGTCCCTGCCCGTGGTGCTAGCAGTCGAGGAGATGTCAATAGAATTAGACGCGACTGCTTCGTTTTCATCACGCCGAGTCGAACTGTAGTCAGCCAACACCATTTGTAATGAGTGACTATATGGACTCGAAAATTCCCTGGAGCTCAGTTTCAAGTCGACGGATTCGATTGATACAATTAAACGACGAAAGGCACGGAACGCGATTTATAAGAAATGTTCTTATTTTCGTCTTTCAAACTTTCAGTTCGCAGCCTTAGTGTCCTTTTTCAATTTCTTAGCCAAAGCCAAACACAGAGTAGTCGCTTTTTCGAGCTGGCGCCCGACTTTTCTTCAGCTGGTACGCTTGCCGGATATTAAAAGTCTTTTCCTAAATGGGCCAACAAAACGGGATTCGTGCTGCTGAAGGAAGATAGACGAGACGAGGACGTGTTATGTGGCCCAAACCCGCGCTTGCCTCTGAGGCAGTCCATGTTTGCAAGGTACAGAGGCCTCCGTTTTTGAAATACGCCCGAGATGTCTCCGGTTGCAAGAAGCCCCACCGCACAAGGCTCCTCGCCGCTTCCGGTCGGAGAGAAAGAGCTTATTAGGTGAAATGCTGCGTTGCCGATTTCGCTCAATACGTGGCAGGGGCTGTGCCTGTTGCCGTCGCTTTGGCCAGAAGTAGAAAAAGCTTGAAGCAGTCATTGAGCCGGCGCCCATCGTCCGTTTCATGTGGCTCATTTTAGCTCGTGGCGAGCCGACCAATGCACACTGAAGGACAGTCGGTAAAGTTCTAAAATCCACTACTTCCAACCGGCTGCCTATCTATAATTTATTTCTCAGACGTTTTCCTTCAGCTTCGACCAAAGCACCCGCGAGGAGCTTTTATTGTAGAAGCAGTGAACGGAAGGATGTACGCGAGCAGAAGCGTATTCCTCGTTTCTGGCCCCTAATGCACACTCGTCGATGCAATTAGGTTCGAACGAGGCGCTAAGCGATTTCAGGGCCCCGCTACGTGTGTAAGGAAGAAAGAAGAGCCCATGTGATTTTCGGAAAAAAGAAGGCCGCATTCCTCTTTCGATTCAAAATGCTAGTTTTTTATGCGGCAATGTGTCGGCTAACTTTACTGATTTAAAAGGGTGCCTTGAAAAGTGAGCAGTGTGTCAGCCTAATGCGTTGGGATCGATCATGGCCTAGATTAAAGGCCTTCCCTGTGAATACGATTTTTTGCTGGTTGCCATGTGAGTGGATCGAATGGACGATACAAGATTAACACGATCATAAAAGACCTTGATGAGTACTGATAAGACGTGGTTCCAGAATACTCGGAAAGCGCCGTGGAGATCAGCCCTTCTCGAAAACAACCAGACGCGAAGAAAAGAGCAACCAAGCGAAAATAGGTACCGACTGTGTTGGTGGCCACGTTCATGCACAAGCAGACAACGATGCCAAGCTGAACGGCTCGACAGCCGTCCTCGTAAATTTATGCATGAGATGACGCTAACGTTATTGGCAACTGACCTACTGTACTTCTGAAACTCTCTCGGTCGCCCAGTCCGATGTGGAGCATGAATAAAATATAGTTGCTCTAAAGGCCTCTAATTCGCAGAGATCGAACCTTCAGCGAAAATATGAAATATATGGGACCGGGTTAGAGATAGCATAGCAGTAAAATGTTTCCGTTCTTATTGCTGGTTGCGAGCTAACGAGCGAGTAGGTAGAATGAAACCAGTGCCAAGTGAGGTCTGCCGTCTAAAATTTCCTTTCCACAGCAGATCCTTACTTTTGCTGAAGTCAGTTATTTATTAAGAAGCAGCTTCACGAGCCTCCAAAAAGCAAGGAAAGTTACGTATTGGCACAAGAGTTAAAATCGTTCCTACTGCCCAGTTGTCTGGGCGACGTGCAATTCATGTAAAGAACAATAAAGCGCAAACTTCAAAGAGCCAGCGTGTACGTCAATGTTTCAGCTGTCTTTTAGGGGGCAACTACAGTAAAGTGTTCAGCTTTAGGAACAATTGGGTAGACGTTATCTAGCATCTTTTTTTAAACCTGCATGCCAAATCCAAAAAAGATGTTTTGTAAACCAGGTATGTCGAACGATTTCAAATATTTACAAATTCCGCAAGGCAACTGACCACACTGCGGTTGACCGAAACTAGCAATGCGAAGTGGTATCAGAGACCACTGCTGTTTTCGATTGTCCCTTAGGAGGCTAGGCTAAGGTTCGACGCAACATATGTAGACTTATTTCATTCGACTTTCAGAGCTCCCTTTATATCATGTACAGTAGATCCTTACTTGGTGAAGAGGTAGGATGTCAGCTCACTCGGAAGCTAAACATAGCATAACTACTCTAATTAGCAGCAACAGGAAAGAGGAAACCCTGTGATTTTTGGAAAAACGTCGTATTTTTACTTCGAATCAATGTGTTAGTTTTTTTGAGCCAATTTGTCACAACAAAAAGATCATGTGGCACAAATTGATCCTACTTTTCTTGGTTACATTGTACAGATGATAACAAAGCCGAAACTAAAAAGGTGACCTGGTCGATGAGTTGACTTCTATAGGGTGTACTAGGCTGGGAGGTGGGGGTGTCTGCATGGTAGTTACGTGTTAAAAATGCGATGTGAACGTAATATACATATGTATACCTAGGTACAGCGTGGTACAATGGTACCTGCAATCACGGTCAGATTGCTCGCTTCCTCACTTTTGACCCCGGGGACTGTGCATGTTAATGGGATCGGACCCGGAGGATCTCAGCCATTCGTGACAATCTACGCCACAATTTCTGCCTTCGGAAAAACGAATAAAACAGCAAGGATGAGTAAATACTCTAATATTTTAATTGGTAGCCATTTGCAGCAATGTTTGGGAGGCCAGACTTTACAAAAGCTTATTCAAACTGAGGCGGCCTGACAGTAGATTTGGCTCCTCGTTTTGCGATGAGCCGAAGACACCTCAGAAGGGAGACCCACACAGACAAGTAGTCTTTGCCCTCTAGTTATATGGTTATATCTTTGGCCTCTGGGGGGGCAGTAACTGTTGCCTGCGTTGGCTGGATGGTCGACACAATCTCAGACACAGTATGCATTATTCCCTATTGTACTGTACAGTGAATTGTACGAGCAGCAGAGTTTCCGAGCTCACAGAGGTCAGCTCAAATTGCAAGTACTGCACAGATATGGACAGTGAGGGTAACGTTAGATGTGACGATGCCTATCTTTTTTTGCTAAGTGGCGTAGAGTCACGACCTTTGGGAATAGAGCTGATTGGTTAATTCAGAAACTTGGATTAATACGTTTCCGAGGTCGGATTATGAACAAAAAGATGAAGAATCCGCTTTATCGACTCCACTTAACGTTTAACATTCTGGCCAAAAGAGCTAACCCTTGAGCTCATTTTGCCGCTGCATCAGAACGACAAAATCTTTGTGAAGTCTTTTTGGATTTTATCTGAAAAATGGGGAATAAAAAATAGAAAAAAAATTCAAAATTGAAACAAGACAGCAAATATTCTCTTCAGCAGGCATAAACCCGTCGGGTTGATGTTTCTGCTTGCTCATAACTAAGGTTTATAAATTAGGTCGTAATCAGGAGCGGATGGTGTCTCTCAAATTTACCTTCTAGCACTGTAGTTGCTTCAAGTTCTAAGAATTCTTCAGGAGCCAAAATCTTATGATAAGCGACTGCAACGCTAATGTTTATGAATCATCGCTGACAAAATTTAAAACTCAAAACGAAAGGTACGGTATTAGCAGCACACACTGTACTGTACATCGCCCCCTATCGATAAGCCGACTTGAGCGAACGGTTGATGGGTGTCAGGAGCTTTTCTGTGCTGCAGTAATTTTCTTTACCCAGTCAACCTGATCAGCATCAATTCATCATTAGGTGCGTGACATGATTTGTGCCTGAAACACGCACAACAATGACCGCCCATCCATTACTATATATAGTCATGTTGCGTAAGCCTTCGCTTAGACACTCATAATAAGACATATACCACTACTCATCTGCTGGAAATCTGTTTCCTGCTTTCTAATCAGGTTATGACAGTTTTTCAGGGCGGTCGTATTGACTGGTCCACTTCGTCTGTTCCTGGTCATGTTTTACCACATCATCAAACGCACTCATGGGGGAAGGACACTTTACACAAGAAATGATCCAGCCATGGACCAGGTGCAGAGATACCAGGATCACTCTCCGGTATCTCTGCACCTGGTGTGAGAGGCAGATGCCTAACACACCAAACCACGAGCCCGGCCCAATGTCCAACTGCACGTCGCAGCACAGGCGATGTGAGTCAGGGATACTTGGCACGAGGCACAGACCAATTAATGTGACAGGTGTGTGACCCCAACAGAGAATAATGAACATGGATTGTACAGTGCTCGCTGGCTCACTATTAGCACGCGAAGGAGAGCATCTGCTCAGCTTTTCTCTATCTTTCCTTTCGAGCAAGTCTGCATTTGCTTTAATATACTGGACATTTTGAAATTACATTTGCTTCATCTGTGCTAACATTTTTTCTCAAAGTCTCTAAGAAAAGCTTTGGTTGAAAAAGAGTTTCTCGTGACGGGACCACAATCTTAGAAAGAGGGTTTCCCTGGTAAGGCCCTAACTTCGGGCCTTACCTGCTGAATGTTTTGAAACGGGGCCAAACTTCGCCTTTTCAGCCAGTCACAATTTAGGTATGCTGTCTAAAAGGTCTGATCCAGTGGACTTTGGACCTTGCAAATGTCAAGCTGAGTGTGACAAGCATTAAGAGTATCCCGACTGCTCTCTTGTTACATGCTTACGCAAACGCTAGCAGGGCAGCTGAATCCGTTAGGCATGCTACGGCAAGCTTTGACGGATGTTTCATACAGATGAGGTCAAAACAGGCGATAAAACATGTACTTTATCACAGATCTCTTTCTTCCTACGCATTTTTCCCTAATTCGGACGCTTAGCATTGAGGCATAACATTCAAAGTCCTAAAACTTATAGAAAGTTACGCTGGTGCTGGTGCAAGTGCTCAATTTGGCAGTATACTGATATCAGTATACTTCTACATAAAAGGACACAATGATTCCACGATCAATTTTTGTCCTAACCACTTTTCTTGCATTCCTCTTCTGGCAAGCAAAAGCTCTTCATGTAGCTATATGTGCATTGCCGTTCACAGCACTCAGTCGCGATACCACCACTTTGGCGTCGAACTCGTTGTGGGACCAAGAAGGGGTTCTCGTCGTCTTCAAACCAATCGAGTGAACTCAAAATATCGTTTTCTGGAAAAACGTAAACAAGATAAAGTTTAATAGCTGTCCCGCTGACGGCCAACAGCAGGAAATGGGCAGTCGGAACATGCTAGTGCCGATGTTTTCTGTGAATGAAAATTTATAGTTCACCGCCTACATGGTTCTGTAGTTCATGAATGGAAAGTGCGTAAACATGCTAATTAGTGCGAGTTTCCTCATTGTCCGGAGGAGGTTATGTGGGAGTTAAGCTCGTAGAAACAATCGCAAATTTGAAAAACTGATATGGGCGAGATTTGCAACACATGTTTGTGGATGAATTGACTCGTATTGCAATGGAATATGCAGTGTTATTGCCAAAGTTTAGCCAGTAAGATCTCGCCAGGAATTTAGCCAGGAATTCAATGACATCTCGTACTCGGGGCTTCTCAAACTCAAAATTCGTCTAATATACAGTACATACTTTATGCTCAATGTCCGCAGTGAAGGTTAGCTGGCTGGACTTCAGGGCACTCCCTAGCCCTCGAGTGCGCTGTACAGTGCTTGGCTATGGATAAAGTATGACATGACATGGCATGATGAACCCCAACTCCAGTCCTGTATACCAAGGCCAACTTGCGCCTCCAAAGAGTCTCCACTTATCAGCAGTACCCACTCTGCAGTAACTGACACATCATCAACTGACCACCACCGCGCTTCTATAAACCTATCACCAAGCCCGAGTCACTTACTTTTGGTCACTGTTTGTACAGTAGTGCCACGGAAACAGTTCTTGCACAATCCTTTGATGACGTTGATTAATTCTCGACCGCAAATGCGTACCATATGCTTGTTACTCTCATACGGACGCGGTTTGGCCTCGCAAAAAGCAAAGATACAACTGAAGCTTAAGGCCAAAACGATGACACGTGTTCGGCAGCATGAAGATGAAATCGGACTCGTTGTATTAGCTTTGGCCAACCGATCACAGCCTCTGACTCCCTTGTCACAATTGCCGGCCATCTTATTTTCTGATTAGTGCAAGTTCTAAAAGGAGGAAAAAGAGTTCGATAAAGAAGGCAAGCAGACAATCATCTAATATGTATCAGGAAAGGAGACTGGCTGCCTACTAGTAGCTAGGCTCGGCTTAAATACCATGTAAAAAACACGGTAACAAACGACTTGAGGGGGGCAGGTGGGCGCCGCGTACTTCTCCTTCCTACGCATCAGCACGCACGTGAGGAAGCAATCACATAAAATTCTGAAGAAGCCGCGGGTGCTTTCTCTATCTTTTTCCAAGGAAGGATCTCTCATCACCTCGCCCATAATGGCATTGTCTGTTTTGGCAAATGTCACTCTTAGGTTGTGACCGCTGCGCGAACCAGACCCTTGGCACGAGTCAAGCATCAAAGACACGTCAGTTCCTGATCGACATACCCGTTTAGAACGGGCTTAATGATTTTGTTTACAGGAAGTTATTTAGGGGTCAATCAAGAGAGTATTGGCACTGCACGTAGATTGGTCCAAATTTACCCCACACCTGAGTGGAAAATGCATGTACAGAAAGAAATTTCACTGCAAAGAGCACTACGGAGTATGTCAAGGCACGCAAGCAAACATGTGTGAGATAGAGAGATCAAAATAACGCTGGTCGATCAGGCTAACCGCGTGGCACCAGTGGCTCTTTAGGTTTGCAAAAAGCTGTCCTCCCGTTCATCCGCAGACACCGACTCGAATTTCAGAAAACACAAGTCTCGCGTATCGGCTTTTTGCAAATGCAAAAATACGTAAATGCCAAGTCTTTTTGGGATGATATTCAAGAACGTGGTTTACAATTCCACATGCGCGGGAGGGCTCTGATGCAGCTAGTGGGATTAAAGAAGGTGAAGTAAGTGTGCAATACCTGGACCCGTATTAGATCGAGTGCATGACTAGATTCAAGCAAAGAGCATCCGTCTTGGCTGCGCCCACGGGAGCCATGATGAACCTTGCTGGGTGTTCATTGACGACACAACTTATCTCTAAGACCTCATATTCTAATGGCAATGGGGGGATCATGCAGCGCATAATAAGAATCTTCTTGTCTCTCCGCCAGCAGAAACGTAGAAAACGAGACCTCGTAAAATGGGCGGTGCAGTCTGTTCATAAGGTTATGTCTACATTGTGCCTTTCATCTATCCATCTGCAAAGGGCCCGTATTAATATTTGATTCACCGCCCACCTCATCCGGTCGCCAACTGAGTTTTCTTTTCTTTGATTCCATCATAAGCGCAAGATTTGAAAATATGATCATGCTGTTTTCGGATTTGAAAAGTCTACGTGATTTCGAATTCCATCTCCCGCTGGTATACCCACTTTAATAGCTGCTGTACAGACAAAACAATATGTTGACCAGGCGGTCATAATTTAGCTAATTACGAACTAGGCGATAGCAAGTTTTTTCGGTGTTGACAAGTACTTTGGTCATGATTCGAGTGGGAGTATGTTTTTGTTTTTACCGAAAATGATGAACATACTCGGCAATGTTTCTCACCTTAGGGCTAATTTTAGTTTATATACTACGTCATCGTTCAAAAAGCTGCAGAAACATTTTAATTAATTTTCATCACTTTCAAAACTAATCCGAATATGTTCCACATCAAAATCTTTAAAGTACCGGAATGAAAGAGCTGTTTGCCTCGGAAGCCTGCTGACCTACGACGTCCGCAAAAAGACTAAAACCCGTCTTGTAGGTACATAATTTCCAAGAGTTCGAAGGTGTACATAGATTATATAGAGGCGAAAGACAAAGGTCATCTTCACGCCTAATTTTTGTTTTTCCTGTTAGGCACACACCCAAACATAATTTGACGAGGCAAACATTTTTCGCATGCGCAAAATTTTGGATTTTGATTTTTGTTGTGTATTCGCCAAGGCATTAACCAGCAGATAGGATAGGGCTAACATGAGTGATCATACGAACCAAACATCACCTATGAACAACAACGCAATTACGGCTCTAATATCTTGCTTACCATTTTTGCAATTGAAAAGACTGACGCGAAAATTGTGTTGTTTGTAGTTTATTGCTTCCTGACTGATGCTTATCGTTAGCCGAGGCTTGAATGTGATCGCGAGGTGAGAAGGGCGCACGGGAATTTACTATCCATCTTCCTTATCATACTGTAACTGTAAACTTCCGTAAATCTTCGCCTGTTACCCCGTGGGAAGAATTTCAGGGTGACCTGGCGCAGGAGGGGACTACAGGATTTCGAAGAGTGCGCATATGCTCCCATAGAAAAGTACATATTACTGTATGGTCCTAAAAGAAGGTGAACGTTTGTTTGTGCGAGAAAAATAGAAAAAGTTAAAAATGTTAAAAAGAAACAGGGGACAGGCGTTGCGAAAACAGAGTCTTTGCACTGATGATTTAGGTATACTCGCATTGCAAACATGGGTTTCCCCTGTATATAGGTGAGTTGAAATTTAAAATGACTTTCGCGCTTCGAAAGTCCTTCTGCCTTTTTTCAGCACATATTCTGCAACACACGAACCGGGTTCATTCTAAATCATTTATGCAAGGATTGCAAACGTTTTCGAATCCATGAGACAATCAATTATTTAATCAATTTTTGAAAGTAAATTCTGTGCACTTTCTCCCGTTTTGAAAATTTCTTCAGCTTCCTATTTGCTTCTCTATTTTCCCAGTCTTCAGCTGCGGACATTTGTCCCTCTTACATAGGACGCAGCCGATCAGAAAAATAACTACATCTAATTCTTGGAATAACGAGCTTCTGCCTTATCAGGGCTCGCCTGCAGCCTGGGGCAAGGCTTTTCAATAAAGAAGACATCTCATACATTTGTCGAGAAGAAGAGTAAATCTCGAACTTTGAGCTCGAAAATGCCCCGAGGCTTATTACAAGCCGGAGAGGGTGGTCTTATGGAAACTTCTTTTCCGATTTCTTACCGCTTCGTCGAATTTGAATGAGACAAGCGAAAGGCCCATACTTCTTAATTCGAATGTCTATAGTCTAACGAAAAACATGGAGTGAGAAAAGATTCGATTCTGGCACGCAGGAATCGTTCTTCTTCAAAAGAAAATGCCCAAAGAACTTTGCGGAAAAAGAAAAAGGAACCCGTCAAAGTCCTCAAGATCAGTTTAAAACCTTCGTCCCCAATTGCATATGCAAAATAAAATCTTGAGATAGTTAGGCTTCGCACCGCCACGAACTCACCCGTTTTGCACAGCTCTTGTAACAGCCATCAAAAGCTACGCACAATTCAGTTCTTGTTCTTCAACTCCAGCCAGCCAATTCGATGTGTGATTAGCTAGTGATAAGCTACCAGCTCCCCACATTCCGACCCATGTACTCGGGCACAGGCAATAAGAAAAACAGAGACGAAGAAATGGCCAGCGAAAAGATACCCCTTCGCTCGGCCATCGGTGCTGGTGGTGGCATCGTGTCTTCGTTGGACGTCGATCCCGATGACCCGAATGTCGTATTCGTCAATGGACTACCTCAGACAGCACGCGGCAATAAGAGGCGTTCGGTCGAGGAGCAACATCAGGACGAATTAAGAGATTTGCCGCAACGCGAAAAGTGGACGAATGTTTTCGAATTCTTTCTCTCGTGCATTGGATACTCGGTGGGATTGGGTAATATTTGGAGATTCCCATATTTGTAAGACTTGACAGCTAGTTTATCTGATTGACGTAGGCACTAACTTTTCTCTTTGCAGATGCTACAAAAACGGAGGAGGTAAGGCTTTTGCTGATAATTTCCATTCGTAGAGAATAGCCTGATAAAATGCAGGCTACTGACAGGACTATTGCCGGGGGGGGGGGGGGCTGAAGCGCTCACATGGTTAGCGCAAGCAATCATGGACTGTGCTAATTACCGGCCAGTGTAAGATTTTCTGTGTGCCTGAGAGAGTGAATACTTTTGGCTTATTTCTTACGTTCTGCCTTTCCACCCTGAAGTGCGCGTTGGCAAATGCCTGCAGGTGCACGGACTGACTGTCAATCTAAAGAGTAGGAAACAGAAGCATAACTCGGTTCAGGCCATCGAACCGTAACAGTACATCTCCCACCAGTTGGTCAGCGAAAGCGTACTGCTGCGTTCTAGGTGCATTCCTTATTCCATACTGCATCTCGCTCATCTTCTGCGGGGTACCTATGTTCATTTTGGAGGCATCATGGGGGCAGTTACTCAGTATTGGCGGACTCGGCATATGGAAGTTGTGTCCCATTCTCAAAGGTAACCACTATCTCACAGCATTCGGAAGTCGTTTTTAGGCCTTTTGTCCTTGTAGGGGTGGGCTGGGCCGCAGTCATCATGGCCTTCTGGTTGAATATCTATTACATAATTGTCTTGGGGTGGGGCATATACTATTTGTACAACTCGTTCACTCTCCCCTGGAGTATGTGCAATGGTTGGTGGAACACGAAACGATGCCGCATGGCTGTACTTCGTTGCAAGTCTTTCAACGAAAGCATGATGATCTATTACAACGACACCTTGGAGAATATTAACAGCTCGAGCAGGCAGTGGTTCATGGACTCGGTGGTCAAGGAGTGGGACAATAGGTCAGATTGGAAATTTTGCGAATATGCTGCTAATTATTCCACGCCAGCCAAGGAATTTTGGGAGTAAGTGCAGATCAGGCCGTAGTAGCCCCGCTGTCATTGATTGCATCTTAGGCGAGAAGTTCTGCGCTCGGAAGGCCGATATATCGACAACGTTGGCGGCCTGAGACCGGAGTTGGCAGTGACACTATTCTTGGCTTGGGTATTCTGCTATTTCGCTATTTTCAAAGGCGTGAAATGGACAGGAAAAGTAAAAGAATCTTATCGCTGTCCATATCAACTCGTCTGTTTGTTTTCTTGTGGCCGTCTACCACTAACGTTATAGCTTCAGCCCCATGTTTCGACTTCAGCATCCCTTTATGTGCATTGGAACCGAGACCCCGTAGTGTTAGGGCGGCGATTGGTTCGGTGTAAGATGCCAACTTGCCTATCGGGAGGCCCCGGGTTCAAACCTGGTTCATGATCCCCCCGTGAATTGAGAAACTGATTGCGAGTCGTGCTCATTGTCAACAGCTCGAAATCTTGGAAAAGCGATTGCATTTCCAAGATTTCGAGTAGAAAAATAGAGATCACTTCTTTGGGAAGATTGAACAGCTTCGTCTGCCTTGATCCCCTTGGATAGGGGCGAGCTGTACTGTAGCTTTAACAACAGTACAGCTTTATTAGTGCCAACACAAAGTCACAACTTTCCTTTAGGTAGTGTATTTCACGGCCGTCTTCCCCTACATTCTTCTTCTGATCCTATTCTTCCGAGGCGTCACCCTGGAAGGGGCCGGTGATGGCATAGCGTTCTACATAACGCCTAATATGACTAAACTGTTGGATTCAGACGTTTGGATCGAAGCCGTGTCTCAGATATTCTTCACATACGGCTTAGCCCTGGGTGCCATTGTGGCATTGGGTAGCTACAATCCATATCACAATGGCATTGTCAAGTTTGTCGGGTGTCTCTGCGTGTGTGGTTCTTGCTTGAAGGCTTCTGGGTTATAGGCAGTCGATCATGATATGTTGCATGGACAGCGGAACGAGCTTTTTCTCCGGCTTTGTCATTTTCTCCTTCATCGGCTACATGGCAAGAATGCAAGGAGTCAAAGTCGCAGACGTGACTGACAGAGGTAAGCCAAAGAGTGTCGGGCTCGTTTATTTGACTGTTACTGCTTGGTGCTCCCTGATGTGTTGAAATAGAGGCACACTTGACTGACCAGGACCTTATCAGCTGCTGGTCTCTAGTCTCTGGATGTGGCGAATCCTCTTCAGGTCCCAGCTTGCTATTCCTGGCTTATCCGACCGGCATCTTGGAACTGTACGGCAAGCACTTTTGGTCCGCATTATTCTTCTTTATGATTCTCTTGATCGGAGTCGATTCCCAGGTATGCCCTATTTTTTTAACTTTTTACATTTTCGGAAACCTGCTTATTTTAAGTTCTGCACAATGGAAGGCTTCTTCACAGCTCTTATCGACGAGTTCCCTCGAGTGCTCCGTGTCAAATATAGAAGAGAGATGTTCATTGCTTTGATCAGTGTCATATCCTACCTGATCGGGCTGAGTATGATGACTGAGGTAAGCAAAGTGAGTGAATCGTATGGGGGGGAGTGAAGGGTATGGAGGGGGGGAGTGAGCAAGAACGCGATGGTCAGAAATGAAGCTTTATGTCAAACGGAATTATCTGAGGAGAATCGCAACTGTTTGTCAGAACGGTATCGCTGGAGTTTCAGGGTGGTATCTACGTCTTCCACATATTCGACTACTTCTCAGCTTCTGGCTGGTCCCTTTTGTGGCTAATGTTTTTCGAATGCATTGCTATATCGTGGTTGTATGGTAAGCTGGTCTTGGTTCCCATCTGATATCCACACCTGTCTGTTTGCACTTAGGAGTCAACAAATGGTACGACCACCTGCAAGATATGATCGGTTATCGACCAAGTGTCTACTGGAAGTTCTGCTGGGTCTTCATGTGCCCGGCTGTATGCGCGGTCAGGAACTCAGAGGAGATTCCACGCATCATGCACTAAGCGTATTCTCCTTTCAGTTTGTAACCGTGTTCAGTCTCGTCAAATACGAAGGTGCGAAGTACCACGGCCAACCGTTGCCACCGTGGGCCCAAGGAGTTGGTTGGGTGATCGCATTGTCGTCAATGCTGTGTGTGCCGGTCTATGCCGTCTACATTTACATAATTACACCCGGAACAGCGTCACAGGTAGGAGATCGGCACCGGATTTGGGAAGAAGATCAGGGAGGATGATCACCTGATGGCAGGAAGGAAGAGAGTCCTTTGGCACGTGAGGGGAATTCCGCAGCAATTGGCACAGGACTCGTCGCACCTGACATAATCCGCTTAGATTGTCTCCGCGCCACACCCATAACATGGCTGTCATCTGACTACCCACCTTTCTAGAAATTTCGCATTTTGGTTCGACCCGAGATCAGTGTTAGTGCATTTCGAGAAGGGGGCACTGAAGACCATTTCGGTATTGATAACCATAACGCCGCCGGTTATCAGCAGCAGGCGCCGCGTGCTCAGCCCGCGGCCTATCCCCGGCTCGGAGAACCCATTTAGAAGTGAGATCTTCCGTAGCTATTTAGGTTATCCTTTTAGAGTGTCATAGAACAGAAGATGTGCATTGTATTTGACGTGTTGTAAGATTTCTACTCTGTTTAGTTTAGCATTTAAAAAGCGCATACAGTACCCCGTGAATCAATATATTTTTCACAGGCTAGTATTTTCCATAAATTATATTGCAAGCATCTATTTTTCGTCAAGATAGGTTTAATCATGTTCATGGTTATCTACAAAAATAAATATCGTTTGAGTGTAACCATGGTCAACATGTCCTCTATGTCATCCCCACATTTACTTTCCCAAAAATAGACTAATACCGAATTTTATTTTGTCCTAGCCTCCTTCGTTTACTCTGATAGCCCTTGGGATAATCAAAGCTAATATGGAGGGCTGCCGAATGACGCAGGTTACAGAAGCGGTCGTGCGATTGTGACGCATTTCAAAGAATATTTGTGGCTTGTTTGAATTCCATGTTTGGAAAAGCCAGACATGAACTGTTGTGGCTCACAAAAGTAAAAAAGCTAAGCAAGCTCGCTTCAGACAACCACCCCCCCCCCCCAGCACTCGCACTCTCATTTGACAGATGCAAAGGATCAACTTTTACTCAGCGTATTCAATATGGTTCCGCACATAAACTATGCCTTCGTTGACCAACAACTACATCCCAGCGCCCTCCTAGCGCTTGCCTAGTTGGTAAGTTTAATGGTGGCTATTACCGACAGTGAAACAGAGGTGCTGACGAGCAGCCCTTAACAGGCTAGTATAACTCGGCATGATATAGCACAGAACAGTACAGTGCACGGGGCGGGTGAGTTCTGTGATCTAAAGATAGAGAACAAGTACAGTATCCTTGGAGAACTACGCTTTTGTAGATACGAATTATATTCGCATGGAATACAATATGTGACGGGTATTCAATGCTGCTGATAGTGAAGTATTGTGAAGGAATAGGCCAACACGGAATCTTCCCACCCCTTATATCACTGTGTCCGCTACTTGGGACAATTGCGTGCCGCTGTTCGGTTCGCAACAAAACGATTTTAAATAAGTAAAACTGCACGTTCTCTCGCAACACTCGGTAGCGATGCCCGATCGCCTCGTTCCTCTCTGATAATAATACGCACCATTTCCTCGCGGCTCTTGATAATCGTCGTGCCCCGTAAGGCCGTCAAAAGCTTCATCCACCATTAGTGACTTCCATTGACCTAAGACATCACTGTATTAACACAGGCACGAAAAGGGGGGATAGTGGCTTACCTCGTTTAGCCACTGAATCCAACCGCGTGCCTTGTATACATCCTTTACATAATCCCATGACCATCTTGACCAATTTATCACCACATAATCGAACACTGGCCTGGGCAGCCCGAGTCTGCGAATTGGGCGATGCTGAGATTATTGCCAGAATGACCAAGCCGAAAAGGAACCATCTCGTATTGTGAGACAAGAAAGCCATTCCCAACGACGACATGACCTTGTACCCGTTCAGAAGACGAACCTGTAAATGATCAACCGTTTATGCATCAAACAGGGATGGCTGACTAGCGCAACGCGTCGGTGTGCTCTTATCGGCTCCATACCTGCTCCGTATCCATGACATCGGCCAGGTGGGTTTTCAGTGAGACTTACAAGGCTACCTATATAAGAAGCTTTTTCCTACTTTGGTCAATGCCAAAACACCTTTGCCGAATGAGGTCGTCTCGATTCGACAGAATGATGAGATTTGTGTCCCGTAGGTCTTCTGGCTTGGCACCATAAACAAGGTCAAAGTCTTCAACGGTTTTCCTTATTGCTTTGCTACGTATCCTCTCCACTAATTAAACAGGTGTGCAACAGATACCTGCCAGTTAGACCCATCGAAAAACTCACGTCCACTCCTGGGCACACACTCAGGACGAATTCGGCGTCCTGGTAGTCCTCCCGGAAGCAACTGAAAAGGCGTTATCAGGATTCCCCCTCACTAGATCCATAGGTACAACAAATACCTAAATAGGAGTCAGCCAGACATGTTTTCGTTGGCATAGCAGAGAGGGTGGGCGATTGAATATCAGATGTTGACTCGGTACTAGTTTGTGCTTCCGAAATTCGAATATGAATAATTTTGATGCCTGGTCCTTCTTCTCCTTTGACCTCTCCGTATCGTCTCACCTCACTAGTCTTAAAGTCAGTACTTGGCCTAATATTCGAGGAGTCACAAGACGCTCATCCCATGGAATACGCACAGATACTGTATATAAGGGGCACTCTGTTGACGCAACGCGAAGGAATAAATGATAGAGCAAGACTAAGACGATTCCTACTCTGTGACGAAAGTGATTACGATTTGAATAAATTTAAAGACTCGGCTGTTTAAAAGGCCGCCTCGTCTTAGTACCTTTTTCAACAATAGGGAACTATTATTTTTCTCACGCGGAGCCGAGCTTCTTCTCGTACGTGCCAATCCTCTACATCCGCCATGCGCCCTGTGCACAACGAGTGATAATTAGACAAATGATTTGTGGCACCAGTATCGACATCGACGCAGATCGTACTCGTTTACGCCATCGCCTACGCATATCTGCCTTCGCTCCGCTCACCCGCCGATATCAATGGTGGTTGGTTATTTTTCACCACGCTTCATTATTTAAAGTACAAAACATCCTTTTCCATCGAAACTCGAACAAAAAGTTTCCTCCAATGCTAAATTGCGCCATTTCGGACCCCTGTTACAAAACCGAATTAATTGGACGGGCGGGAAGTGTAGGAAAGTATACGCGTCACGTGAGAGCGGGTGGCCAAGCCTGATTCGCAAAATCTCACTTTTATCGTAGCCTTACATACAAAAGCTTGTCGACCCACGCCTTGGATTCATTTGAATAAGAAAGAATTAGGCCGCTTTTGTAGGTGCAGCCTTATCAGCTTAGTCTTGTTATCTTGTCTTATCAGTGGCGTGTGCAAGGGAATGTGCATAGCAGCTGATAGGTCTTATCTTTTGCTCCTTTTTTTTGGAAGAAGGATGCTCCCTTTAAGGGCACCCTTGTTTCGTGCTGAAAATACCAGATTTGCGTATCCGACGAGTCCTGCCAAAAGTATGTTAGCTTGGTCGTCAACATGAAAATATCGTGTCGGTCAAGTTTCCCATATGGGAACAGGTAGCAAGCATGAAATGATAAAAACACGACACGAATTCACCCTGCTTCATAAACGTCACACTAATGAGGGCGGAGAAAGGTACGAGTATTTTTCTATCCTTTTAAAGATCACCCAAACATGTTCTTCAGTAATCGAACAGATGAAAATATCGTTTCTTTCAACTAAAAAGAAAACGACTAACGTGAGAATAAGTTGCAAAAACGGACAGTGGCTTCTTGTCGGCCTATAACGCACCTGCTCGTTTGTCCTAAGCTGACATTTTCGAGCTTATCAAAGGAGAAATTGGTTTCTCTGAATCGTCTATGTTTTCTCGTTCCGCCGTTCCCTGTTTTTCCTCGCTCGTTGACACTCTCTCGGCTCCTTCGTTCTTATTGGTGTCGTCGAGAATTTGCAGCAACATGACCGTCACTTCATTCTTTCCAAGCTCGTTGACAGCCTCGCATTGGAACATGTTCATGGGCGGTCCGCCCGGGGTCTTCTTCACCAACAAGTCTCCATTCGATAACAACTAAAAACACAAAGCTTTATTACAAGTCGTAGGTAAAAATCACATGCCTAAAGGTCAAGAGCCTAAAATGCTGCGTGGTAGTGAGAGGCGTTGCATAGGTCGATCGAGATCCCCGAGGATAAACAGGCTAATTGGAATAATCAGGCCCGTACATTTCGCCGCTAGACTAGTTCCTCATTATTCAAATTCGTCATTACCTAATTACTTAAAATTATTCATTCTTCCATATTTAGACCGCGCCTTTCCTACTAGCCTCGTCAACAAAATGAACGCCCGAGAATGACTGATTAGGAGGCCTAGGCCTAGGGTCAGCTATAATTTTCTTCGCCTACGCTTGCTTAGTGACTCGAAAACTTCGAAGCTGTAAACCTGATCTTGACGTCAATGGGACGATATTCTCTTTGTAACCTTAATTTATGACAAACTAATAAGACGTGGAAAGGAAGCAGTGATAAGGGAGAACAAGGGACGAACGAGCGAGCCAAGGCTAATTGACATGTTGGCTAGAGAGGAGTTTCCAACTTAATGACCTTGCAAGATATTCGTTTGACGTCAATCGGGCTCGCTCTGCTCGGTCACTTATTCAAATCACTCGTAAATGTCAGGTGATGTGGACATTTCTAAATCTGACGCACGCTTAGACTCGACTAACTGTTTTAAATGCCCCTTTTATCGACATCGGCCAAATTTTCATTGCTTGACCTTCTTGTCTTAACGCAGCATGAGCGAGCGTCATTAAGGCCCTATTCATAGCTAAACGAGATACGGTACCCCGTCGACCGACCTAGCGCCGCATGAGACTGCCTGAAAGCATGGCCTCTTTGATAATACTAGGATGAGTGCTGGGCCAGGGTACTACAGTATGCACGGGGTAGCATCATTACCAGATAGCGATCGTCGTCTGGTGTGATTTTAATTCGAGATTGCGCCTCGCTGCTGGCGTCCTCGATGTTGGTTTCGTACCAGTTGATTTTAGGCTTGGGGTAACCTGACGCTCTGCACATCAACTGCACAGACACACCCGGTCGCTCCATTCTCGACTCCGTCCACATGTAGATCTCAGCCGGGCTGCCCAAAAAGGCTCGGTCTTAAAAAAGAATTGCATGATGACTGCGGGTGCGGACAGTGAATGCATGACTTACCAGAACGTTTTCGAGGACAGCGGACAGTCTGCCACAGAGCATTGCCTATAGAGTAAACAGAGTGAGCACAAATCGCACGCGGCCGTGGTGGGTCACAGGTCACGCTTGATGTCAGGTGACCACGGGTGTGGAGCATATGTCACACTCGCCGAGTATTATTTCTCTTCAGGGTGCCAGACGAGGCTAGGACCCCCTAATCACGCACTATCATTCACCTTTCTCTTCCACCAGAACAGTTGCATTGGCCGTGACCGTCTCTCGTCCGTTGTTAGCTAGGCATGTGTACACACCCGCTCGTCTGGCATCGGCGCAGGGGATGGCGAATTTGGAACTGGTGGTAGCCATTTGGAATGTGCGCATTCCTCGATTGCTCAACCGTTCAGCCATGACCGGAGATCCACTTCCTAATGGCATCTGGAACGGGTACGGTTTCTCGCCCATTCGCATCACGTTGCCATTATGCAACCAGGTGATGGTAGGCACGGGTGTGCCGAAAACTTCACAACGCAGTTCCGATACGGCACCAGGCGTCAAAGTTAGACTTTGCGGTTCTTCGACGATGGTCAATTGGGAGCCAGCGGCCAAATCTGACACGAGGAAAAAGGAAAGCCATGAGAAGAGCATTCTATTCGCCATGGCCATCCACGTACTAGTGACTTTACTGGCCTGTCTTTCCCACGTCCCCTCGGCTAATCTCATTAGGTCGAGCCCATAGACCTACTCCATTTTAGGCTCTCGGACGTAATCCCTTGTGTCTAAGTCAAAGAGGAAGTGGCAAAGAGCAAACGTAGAGGAAGTTTGCTAAAAGATTCATGAATCTTCTATTCTCACGACATAAAGGATACAGTCCGACGCTGCATCAGCTATATAGCTGAAGTGGGCGTCTGGCATTTCGCCTTCTTTATGACCAGTTAGTGTTGCCCAAAGCGATTTGGCAGCGCACCACGATATATTTAGGATTCCTCCCTGGGCTGCTCCCTCATTTGGCCATGCCGTTGACTACAAATGCGTAGAACTAGGGGAAAACAAAATGATCAAATCAGATGATTAGCCGGATAGACCCAGCCTAAGAATCACAAGCGTGGCGGTATTTATGGGGTGCAAGCGTGATAAGTTGAGCCGTCTTTGGAATAGTGCCGCTATGATCAGCTCAAATACATACCGTACCTCTCTCATCAAGAATACCACGATCGCATAGTGCTAACTGAAAATAAAAGAGCCATTTGGTGTGTGCCAGTAATGGGGAACAGAGGCAGCGGACTATACTGTACCTGCACGATTCCAACAGCAAGCACCAATACCGTAGGGGAGTAGTTGACAGCGGCGAACATGTTATCTTGTCCGAACGTAGGGGACGCTTGCCTAAGGCAGCACGAAATGACAAAATGGGGCACAGATCTTTCTTCTTTATTACCTCTTTATGCAAACTGGCCTTTTACGTCATACGCGAAACGAATGCAAATTAAGTTGGGCTGGTTGAATATTGGATAGCTATCCCTATCACTGTCCCTGCTCACAGCTAAACTACAATCTCAGTCTATTAAATGCCCTCAGGGAGACCCGGCACACGCTCAGTGACGCAGAATCATGAAAATGGCTCTTTTAAAAGCTGGACATCCAAGCTTAAATAATTTTTTCGCCTTTTGACCACAAAAGAAACTCAGCGATAAGTTTCAAATTTAGAAGACTCAGCCTTTGCCTTTTAGATCCTCTTCGGGGGGGCCTGTGTCTGGTCATCACCTACTAGCTCGTGGAAACGTAGCGGCTAATTTAGTTTCGGTGTTCATATTCCAAAAATATTCGATGCACCTGTCTCTTTATTTAAAAGCGTGGGTTTGCGAAGAGCAGATGAAGCAAAAACACTAATATGCCGAAGGTATAACCTGAATTCGACGACGATATCCTTTTGACATTTTGCGTGACCTTTCTTTTCATGAATAGAGCTTTAGCTGCATTTAACGGATAGCGTAGGTTCTACAGTGAAAACAAGCCAGATCTGCAGAGAAACTAAGTTAGATGGGAATATCAGGCTCGCGAAAAATGTCAAATCTCTGGAGGAAATGTTATTCCACAGAAGTGGTGCCCATCTGTCATCCAGTTACAGGTTCACAAAGGACGAAGAGAAATGGAGCGCGCAAGTTGCCATTTCTCTTAGCCCCTTATTACGACACAGAATTGATAATGATAAGTTTGTTGATGGACCATCGATCATCGATTCACGCACTAACCTATTTATCAAAGCTCTCATCCCTCAGCTTACAGGCCGGGGAAAGGTCATCTCTGAGTACGCCCTCTGGCCCTACTTTGCTCGCTGTGGTCAAACATCACATCCCACACAATATCACTTACCTGCTAGGTTGACTCTTGCTGGCTCGTCGGGATCCTGCTTCGTTGTACAAAGTTCATGACCGGCGATGCCCTTTTATACTTGGCTACTGATACGTTCAACGTCCGGTCCTATTGCGTCTATGATCATAGAAGCTGTTCCTGTATCAACAAGATAATTATACAGGCGCATGTTCTTTCCTTCCGGTCGGCGTGGACGCTGGAAATATTCTCGATCACGAACTATGAAGCAAATGGTCGAGGATCGATGAGGAAAGTAGGCGGAAAATGACAGGGGACTGATCAGGAGGGACAAAGAACGTGCGAATCGATCTCACAAACTTCCCACTCAATGACGACAAAACTAGGTCACAACATCAGTTTCGAAAACATGATGTACCCAACAATCTCCAACTCAACAACGTACGAAAAGGCACTTTTACTGTTTTGCTAACAAGTAAGAAGGGATCGATGAAAATCGTCTCGGTGCCATCCGTTTTGTGCCATGAACTGCCTTGATTCAGTTATGGGTGCCACCGGAAGACCAATTCACTCCCAAGGACCATTCGGCTGTCTGTTACGAGGCACATGTCCACGATGACATCTTATCGCCCATCTGACGAAGAACAAAAGATGCCCATGATTATTACGTCTGTCGAGACCATCCCGTCTCCCAGTCTGCGTCTCTGACATGATCCGACTAGGTTGCACCGACCTAATTGTTTTGACGTAAACTTGGTGCCTGCTGATCCTCATGACGTACTGACCGTGCCAGGCGGTCCAAGGAGGAAGTCTGGGTCATCAACGCACGGACTGTGTCGTCAATATTGCATAGTTTACTCGGAAGCAAGAATAGCAACCTTTTGGCAACCAGGGAAAACTCAGTCCAACTACTTAACAGGGCAGACAAAAATTCTCACATAACATCGCACACCTACCGCAGCGCGTAAAACAAACGTGGCAATCGCAGTATATCGTCATCACTTTTTTTGCGGGATCAATGAACGGAAGAGATTGTCTCACCGAACACCATGTCTCGCCTTTGCGCCACGTCTGGACTAACCGAGCCAATGGTTGACGTACTCAGTGATGGATCGGCCACTTTGATTTTCTTGCTTCGTGATTTCTTTCGGATTACTGCCTGATAGACCGGGGTCAGGGAGCCGTCGCTAGCCGCTGTCATCGTGCTGGCGGAGCTGACGCTATGCGAGAGGGACGTGGACTTCGTGCTTCCACTGGCGGCACTGATCACACTGCCTTGACCATCCTCATTCAAATCGTCGCCATCACCAAAATTCAAACATCCAAAATCGTTGTTAGCATAGACTGTGTTGGACTCGATCATGTTCTTATCCAGATTACTCGCTTGGCCATTTCCTAAATCCAATTTGAAACCGGGCGGATATTCGATAAGGACAGCTTCGTAGGAGAGAAGTATGTACAATTTAGGACCGAACATAAAGCAGAGAATGACTGTGGCGCAAGTTATCAGTTCCATGACCACCACCGTGTCTTTAAACGGTTCAGGAATCAGGGCGTAACTGATCATCCATATAATCCAGATGGGGGCGCATATCAAGGAAGTGTACATCAACCATCGGGTCTCCTTGTAGTTTCGCTTGACGTTTCGATTCATCATTGATAAGAATAAGGCCAACGATAGAAGGATGACCACATAGATTTGTGATGCCAGAAATTCGTCACTCGTCCAACTGCAATGCAAGATGATGGAAGGAGTGCTGGAACCGCCTTCGACCAGAAAAGAGATGATCACTGGGTCGCGTATGATGGCCCATTGCAGGTTCAAGGCCAACTGGACGGTGATAATAAAGAATAAGAGCAGCCAATAGTTCCAGTAGGACACGTAGCCATTGAAGCCGAGGGTTTCGCTGTTTCGTAATTGAATGGCCTTAGCGATCATGACACCGAAGCATATCGAGTAGGCAAGACTGTGGGTAATGTATCTGAGACGGCATAAGAGTTCGCAAGAATCGAAAATAAAGAAATAAACGCTGATGTACATCATTATGACCCCGCATAAGAGACAGATTCCGAGCGATTGATTTCCCTTGACCACACGGAAACACATTTTCACGCAGATCAGTCCAAGGATCAGGACGGCGGCCAACAAGAGCAACGAGTTGACAACGACAAATATGTACGCCCACGATTGGCTCTTCCATGGTTGACGACGGATGGCAAAACTGGAGAAGTCAAAACCAGTACTGGGCTTGCGAATCGATGATCGCATGATTTTGGGCAATGATCGACGCGAGAACTGATCTTTGTCCGAGTCCACATGCTGCTCCTCTTCGAAGCTGGTTGCTTCTATAGGCTTTTTGAAAAAGTCGTTGTCTAGCTTACATCGACACAAGGGTGGGTGGCAATTAGATGTGGGCAAACTGATGTTGGATTGGCCATCCACGTCATACCAGATCCACGAATCACTCATTTTCAGACCTTCTGAATTCGACCAATTACCGATCTGAAAAGGATACGTCAACGAACTTTATTTTGACAAGAAGTATGCGCTTACTTCGACATAGGCGGGTCCATTCGACAATGACTTTTGTGGCCGGTAGTTATAGATCACAAATTGTTGATCGATTTTTGGCGTTCGGGAGACCAGTTCCATCAATTTTCCATAATATTCATTTCGGAAGAACATCTCGCACAACCCTTTCTGTTCTGGACACGCCTGCTTGTAAATACCATCCAACGTGAAGATAACAGTTTCCAGGGCCATCATAAAGTAGGCCTCGCGTGTCATTCGCCCAAATGTCTCGGTTGGCAGACGTTCGCTTCCAGTACACGGACGGGTGTAGGAACTGACTCGATCAGCAGTCATGGCACATTGGAAATAATCCTCCCAGAAGCGCACGAACCATCGTTCTGGAAGTCTCTTGGGATTGATCGTAGCCAAGAATTCACGGAAATCCTCACTGGCCATGCGACGAGGTTGCAACGACACGGAACCCCAAGCAGCCGCGTTCCATTTCGAGACCAGACCCAATTGAGTTTTCTCATCGCTCAATGACCAGTCGTGGGCGTCACCAACCAAGATGTACACTGGTCTCTCATCGGGTCGTCCTTGCTGTCCATAGGATGATGCCGCCTTCAAGAAGATTACTGTGTCGTGGGCTGTCGTGAACGCCAATGCCACACGTGTGGCTGGTGCGTTGCTGCTCTTCACAGATTCGAATCTATGATCACTACGGGCGTAGACCACGTCCGAAATACACACACGATCGTCGGATTCGACTAGCCGTCGGAAGGCTTCGTAAGCGCGGACACATTCGGGGTCGTGTTCCGACAAGAGGACAGATACGTAGTCCCACTGGTGACGGATAAGCAGATCGAGTAGTGCCCTGGCTTGTGTATCGTAATCAGGCATGAGATTTGTGTCACCAGAAATAATAAAAGATGAGATTTTTTCTATTCCTGTGCTGGCTACCAACGGCTTATGTATTCCTCCTTTACCGCCGAATAGTAGCCGCATCGTATCGTATTCTGCATCTTTTTGACCCGAGGCAAAGGCAGCCACATTCGAAGAGAGGATGGTGGTATTGGCATAGCTGGTCTCAGTTACGACCAAGCATTTGTCCGTGGAGGCGGCGAGTACTGGTTCTATAGCGGACACAGAGTCGTGACAGGAGTCTACAAGAATGCCACCGAGTTCCACTTCGGACAGAAGGTTGAATTCGGGATATTTTTGACGGATAGTCTCCAAAACGTAGACGAAAGCGGCTGGCATGGTGAGCGAGCGGGGGTCACTGATAGTGCCGTTACATCTGCAAGTAGAGAAAGTGTACACCTAAGGTGCAATTCAATGCAGGGCAGAAACACAGGCGGATCATCGATCCCTTATTTACTGTATTTGTCCCGTAGCCTGATAAAACCATGGACCAGGACACCTTGGCATTCATAGCGCACTTACAAATATTCGGCAAAGTGAAATCAGCAGGAGGAAAGGGCACATCAATCGATAAGAACACAAAGACCAAAATACTCTTTTAGTTTCCCCTTCTAGGGCCCACTTGGTTTATAATTCCCTCAAATAGTTTCCTCAGGTAGCATGGACCACCTGTGTCCTGTATCTTACCCGCCCGACAGTACTGTATGTGGCGTAGCCCACCCGCGGACATTCTATTTGATGTTTTAGACAGGAGATTGAAGATTAGAAACTGTACTTGCTGAATGCAGTTTTGGCTAGTTTTTGGAGTAACCTCAGCGACTTTTGGTAGAATTCGCGTGTCTTAACCCCCCCCCCCCCCCGCTCTAGGATCCAATTGAAATGAGCTTTCCCAGGATATTATTTGAGTGTGTATTTATGGTAGACGACAATGTGTTGCGAAACAACGACTGTCCTCAGTTTTTGCACCATTTCTTACCTTCCTGTCTCGACATTGTATTTCCTCATATCGAACAGTCCCATCAAGTACAAGTGGCCAGGTTTTTGTAACCACATGCGCTCCATTTCGTAGAGCCTCTGCGGCGTGCAGAACTGTTTCTGGCATTCGTATCGCCAAGGATGACACCATGAAACTATTGCTCGACCGTCGGCCCACTTGATGGCTTCGGATTGCACTCGCCAGTCACCACTGGTACTGTAATTCACCACCACGTCCACCAAGAATTCTGAATCCCGCCTGGCATAGATACCCTCGATTTGGAGCCCTTTCAGAATTCGATCTTCTCCAAATCGGAGATTGAATCCACGATAAGCTTGTGGATCAGAATCACCAAATGTGTAGCTCAATCGATCTTTCAAGTAAGCCGTAGCCGCTTGAGTGCAAGCTTGACCTGATTTGGCACACGGTTCATCCGGATCATTGGCCATGGCTTTTGCCAATGAGCCAAAAGTGTAAGTGGCCAGCACAGCTGACTCGATGGCCCTATTATAAGTGAAACCATTCAATAAATCAAACGAGTCGACTTGGCCACAATCGATCTGTCCTTTCTCGCCGCTTAATGTGCAGTTGTATATTTGCTGCATGTAGGTAGCTAAGATAGAATAGGTTTGGTAATTGTTACGAAGAATGTCCAAGAAGTATGCGCGGAACTGATCACTGTCAAATATTGTCGATTGCTGTAGAATGAGAAGTCGAGCAGAGGATGATTTGTAAAGTAAAAATTCTTGAATTTCGATTTCGCTCCACGACTCGCCATTGACTGGAATTGTAATGAAAAGCTTTTGCAATGCTAAGGCCCCTAGTTTTGGTGATGTAATAAAATCCAGCAATTCGTCTTTCGATGTCATTGTAATGACAACATCGCTAGATCCTTCATCCACTAGTTTCGAGTTGGTTGCGTGATCGAGCGATACGAGTTCGGTCACGATTACGCCTGATTTCGACAACGCTGCTACTTGTTTCTCTAATGTTATCTTGGTCACGTGATCATCGCTGTAGACCAAAGTTACGTGATTGATTTTCAGTCTGTTCAGGATGATAGAAGCTGCCTAAAAGTTCATGCTTGTCAGGGTAATCAGTTTTTGTGCCCATCGTCACACTGCACTTACTTTGACATAGTGATCAATGATAGGCACTGTGCTAAAAGCTGTCAGCAATTGGCTATCGAAGAGTGATTGCGCAGTCGATGTCGAATAGGTGACCATTGGGACTTGGACAGCGCTCAAAAGGTCTCGCAAATGTTTCAACTTCCGACTTTGTATTGTTGGCATGATCAAACCTTAAAGTGTTTGCCCTTATTTATCGATTGCAATCGTTTTCTCAAGTCACTTACCCAAAAGTGTTCTTAGTCGAGCGGCATCTGCCGGTGTGCATTCGTTTGGCAAGAAGAAGCCAGCTTCATTGAGGAACGTCACAGTTTGACCCAAACTTTCCTTCTCTCTCGAGCATGTATCGGCGGCATACATGGCTAAAAAAGATGCTATTGATTTTGGACCAATTCAAGGAAATCGATCAACTTGCCTAATCGGGAATTAGCATTTTGAGGATTCTGATTCCAATGCGATAAGGCCCATTGGACAGCTATCAATTCTTGAACCACGTCGGGTCGAACGTGCACACAATCGTCAGTGTGCAATGAAAATGGACCGCCGATCTGATACTAAAAACGCGGAATGCTTGTGAAAACGTGTGTAAATGCACTGAGAGCGGCTACACTAATCTCGGGTCGAAATTGTCCCAAATAAGGCACTGCATGCTGCAGTATTACAGTATATGTCGTGCTAGTGCGGATGCTCGCTGCTGCCCCTCAAGCTAGGGGAGGGTTCGACTCCCGCCTAGGTACAAAGTTATTGTCGATTTTGTGCTGCCAAGTCCTCGATTGCGCTGTATAGTCCTTGAATACGGATAAAATATGACATGACATGATGCTATAGCTCAATATTCCAGACATAGCTACCATATTCTGGGTGATTACTTTACTTATTTCGTTACTGAAATATGACCACACCCTTATTTGGCATTCTACCGGGGGAATCCGGAAAAGCGCACTCTGGTTTCCCAACATCGGTCCTCATTGTCAATATGTATTCACGCATAACGCACTTAGATTCAAGTCAACAATGCGACAAACATAGCCGAATTGCAATGTACATATACTTGTGTAACAAAAGTATTTTGACCCTCCGTGCCACCCCAAACAGTTTCCAAAAGCTGCCTAGTGTTTGAGATGTATTGTAGCCAGCCCACTGCGCCTACTTTACAAACGAGGTGGTAGCGGTTGGTACTCGACAAACAATGAACGGGGTCCGCTGATACAACCTATGGTTTTTTTATAACGTTTTTCGAAATTTGAACAAAGTCTGGAGGCCAGAATTTTGGTAGGGGTGACTTAATCAGCTGCGGTACACTATGTACTGTACATATGTCCAATACTTTCACATCTTTCAACCGCAAGCCTGCAGGTGATGACCGCAGAGGTCTATTTGGTTACCATATCACGCCGTATGCTACTGTACCTTGGTGCATAACTGGTCACGCATATGTATAGATCTAACACTGCGTGGCAGCGACCCCACTGCGAATCCAACCCATATTTACATCCAACCCATCTCAAACTTGGCACGAGTTTAGTAAACTTACCTTCGCGTTCTCTGGTGTCACTTTAAATGGTTGAAAAACTGAACAGAAATGTTGTGAATAGGAAACAGTGATTTGTACTCCAAGTAATGTTATCCATAGAGTCCAAGTCCAAGAATCAAAATGTGTCATGGTCGTAACAGCAAAATTTTTCAATTTCACATACAGGCAATCTAAAATGTTAGAAAATAACTTTACTCCATTTCGTCTAGCCTCGACCAATTCAGCTAGAATGATTGATTTTACATAAGCTGCTCAAACCGGATCTAGTGGCCAGTTTTAAAGCAAACAGGCACGGTCATGGGTGCGTGCAAAGCGGATTCGGCCCTAAACCTCTTGGCCACACTCGACTCCCTCGGCCAACGTACTGCGCGGACTGGTCAATCCAAGTTGTAACGTTAGGCATGTAGGCAGTCCGAATAGCTATCTGCCCTCAACATAACCCGGACAGGTAGACTAAACGGGACCAACACGATGCGGGTATTAGATAAGGGACGAGCGTGGGAGTGCACTCCTCTTAGACACGACAGAACGGTAGAAATCGCCTGCGCATACTTGAGTTGAGAATGAGGCTCTCGAATCGGGCGTGTATTAAAGTAGCGACTCGACCAATGGCTAGTAAGTGCCAGCCGCACGGATTTCGAGTCCAGACCGTGTCCTCCTTGGTCCGGGGCCCACCTCCACCCCCGAACGCGCAACAGTATCGAGGATGAGCACTTGAAAAACGAGGCGACGTCCTTGGGCCATTACCGAGGATCGTTTTACTCAATTCCCGTCTCGTTTTTGTACTACAATCGAAACGTAACCATTTCCTCGCCTCATGACGTGCGTTTATTTTTTATATTCACGAATAGATATATACAGGGTGGGGGATAAACGAGGAGCTGGACGAGTTCACGATTTCACCTCGGACACGGGTATGCAATAAAGGGCCATCATGATCGCGGCCGTCCTTGTTGACGCAAATCGTCGAGCAGCGGGATTCGGCTGTCTGCTCACAGGCAAGCCAAATCGGGAAGCCCTTCTCGTATGCCCGTCCCAAACAGACCTATGCCAACTGCTTCAATAAGAATAAGCTGGCAGGTGGCGACCAGAGGCGCAGCCACGAAGCGAGGCGTCATAAGATTTTTGACGTGTTCTTGACGGCGACTAATCAGCTGTCCAAGACGCCTTCGAAGTACGCAGTTCCAGGTCTATACGAATTCCAGTGACACAAAAATGCCCACAGAAAACTGAGCCTTAAAGATTGCGTAACAGACGCTGGCCTCAACTGCAAAGTATGGGTTTAACAGAAAAGTAAAACATTCAGTTTCTGAACTTTTGTTTTTTCAGACCTAATCATAGTCCCCGTATGCGACCCGAGTAAAGATTTTATGATCTCAGGCCAACTTAGAAACCTAAGATGATATTGGGACTAGAGGCCCGGGGGTGACATTTTCTAACATACACAACATTCCTTAGCGCAAGACAATACGGCCTTGAATTGATGATGGTCGAGATGCGACCAGATTTGACTATTTTCACTTTTACCTTTTTCCTCCAGGCATCCGCGGGTAGGAAAGAGAAAGTAGAATTGGTACAGACGAGGTCAAAACAGTAAAATTTGAATTTTCCAGATCCTTTCTGGAAAATAAGTGTTGTTGTGGGTCCTAGCAAATAACCAGTTATTTTTATTCTCCTAAAAAGCGAGTCCTCGTTTCGTGCTCACTCAGGCGAACTACCCTCCAACTACTCGTAAACAATGCCCGACGACCATGTTGCCACTGCTCGAGCCATCGAGCCAAACCAGATTGTCCTATCCAGGCAGAAATTCCTACCCATACTTTGAGAAATATTACCAAAACACGCACATTATCGTCTGTCGAAAATGGTCTTGCCATAAATCGCATGCCCATCGAGGTTACTAAACTGACTCCCAACTCTGAAGGCCGCGCGCCCGTGTCAAAAGAATCCGCGATTCAAGCAGGTGCGAGGATAAACGTTTCTAAGATGTCCTAGTGCACGGGACAGATTCGTAGAAAATATCGTAACCAACTTTACAAAAAGCCTATATTACCGGGTCGGCCAGGATTGTTGTACATCCGACAACAGAAAAGAGGCGGAGCGTGACATAGATGGGCAGGGCTGGAGGCACACGACCGACTATCGTATTTATTGCCGAGTGGAATGACATACAAAGTTTTTCGACCTACCAAACTAAACGCCGGTAACATGGGCAAGATGTGTTCGATGTGCCTGGCGCGCGTTCGAATGACATAGAAATGAGTTGAATGAATGACGACACTCTCGTAGCGAGACCAACATCGAATCCATTGCCCATAACAATGCCAATGGGTTCAGAGGAGAAGGAAAGAAATTCCCTAAATTGCAAACATATCCACAACTTTGTCGCCAGCACGTTCCATTCTTGACTAATCTTAGACTTCTGAGAGTTGGTCGAGAAGATTGTACAGTTTATCAGCATTGGGAGTAGTTAGATGCAAGAATAGTGAAAGAAGATTCAAAAGTTGCCCGTGGCTCGGGTTAAATTAACTCAAACCTCCGAAAGTGTGCAGTGCTGTCAACAAATACCGGCACACACATCCATGAGAGATAACTGCGTGGAGTCTCACATCAGCAATCCAACCCGACCATAGGGTCTCCCATCGATTGGAGAGAAGTAAGTTAGAGGTAGAGCGAAGAAGGCATGGGAGAGGGCGAATGCGTCAGAAAAGGCAGGAAGTGTTCCATCGCACGTTCATCGTCAGCCATAGAGACATCTTGTTTTCCGATGGTATCACGATATCAGGTTGATGCAGGTGGCTCCATGGCTCCATGGGTCGAGAAAAAAATGCCTGCAGCTAGTTATAATGACCTTTTATGTTTCATGTATTTGCCGTCGTGTCTGATGTTTTCGTCATGCAGCAAGCAGCTGAAGGCTTGCGAGTAGGGTCATTCCACATAATTGCGGAACACTCGCCAGAACAGCGCAAATAATGCGGAAGGAAGACATTACTCATCTCGATCTATATTTCTCATTGAACGTAATTTCGTTTGCCCCCCATACGTCACACGGTTTGATTCGACTTGTACCATCAGCGTGTGCGCGCCATTTGCGAATTATTCGATCAGTAATAGCTGTCCGAAGCTGGCTTCGACTTTGCAACTTTACAGGCAGCAGCTGCGATGCTTTCAGCTATACAATAGCTGTGCAGTCTTTAACATCCTAGGAGAGTGTGGATAGCTTACAGTCATTCATGGAGGAGCAGCTGGTCCGTCGTGTCGCCGTCTCGCTGCGCAAACCAGGTCAAAAATCGGTTGTTTCGCCAAAAAATTGTCGTCTGGTTCCAAGAACAAGACATCCGTTTGCCGGTTGGCTTGGGCGAGTGGCATCATACGTTTGCCTCTGCGGCAAGAAGAGCTGGACGAAGAAGCGGCCGTGTTGGACCCGTAATTGCCAGTGTCGGAAGTGGCGTCATCCATACACTGATCCTTGTCGAGGTCATCGCAGTTACAATGAAGGAAACACACTGAGAAATGAGCTCGCGGCCGCAAAGAAAAAGATGGCGTCGTGTCGTGTCTGATGGCATTCATCATGCAACAAACATCTCAAGGTTTGAGAGTAGTCGGTCATTACTCCTAACCGTCAAACACTCACCTAACCATTGCAACTTCACTGTACAGTCAGCTGTACAATATATGTGCAGTGACTGACATCATAGGAGAGTCTGGATAGGGTCCAGTCATTCGTCCATTTGAGGAGCAGCTGGATGGTCGAGTAGCCGCCTCGCTGTGCAAAACATGTCAAAAATCGGTTGTATTCGCCAGAACATTGTCAAGTCTGGTTCCAAGAACAAGACGTCCGTTGGCTGGTTGGCTTGGGCGAGCATCATCATCCCTTCTGCCTCTGTGGCAAGAAGAGTTGGACGAAGAAGCGGCCGTGCTCGACCCGGAATTGCCAGTGTCGCAAGTGGCGTCGTCCATGCACCGATCTTTGCTTCTGCCGGGGTAAATGCAGCTACAACGAAGGAGTCGCCGTGGAGCAAGGAGGAGGCGGCCGCCGGGAAAACGATGAAGAAAAAAACGACGGGAAGGACGACAAACAGAGGGACAGCGCCAAACGCACCATCTCGGCTGGTCCTGGTTCGACCAATTCAAGTTCGACCAGCTCAAGTTCGACAGATTCAAACTCAAACGAGTCAAGCTCGTCCGACACCAGCACGTTCGCCTGCAAAACGCCTGCGGCCAGCCCGACTGGGTCACCGCCGTCATGGTCCGAGTTCAGTTCGTCTGAAACCATCTCGACGGGGTCGCCGCCGTCATCTGACTCTTCTGACAAAATCCGTGAATGATGAAGAGAAGAAACAATTCTGTGATCTGTCTAGTGACCGCGTGTGATTTCTCATCGTGCTCCTTTCATGCTCGTTTCGTGGTCGCACCGTTTGCCACCTTGTCCTTCCTGAAGCCATGAACTAATCACTACGATGACGAAAAGTTGCGAGAACATTTCAAAAGCGTCTGCCCCAGCGCGCTTGTGAGCACTTATCGTTAGCCGTGTAACCAGCGCACCGAGGCGGCGGGAGATAGTCGAGACCGAAGTCTCTCAGCAAAAAACTCCGACTGGAGGTAGGCAAGTCTCGCGACTATACCTGCTCTAGAAACATCAACCGAAGAGGTTGACGTCCCAGCCAGGGGAGCGTATCGATTACTCCCGACCGCCAGGCGTGCTGGTCACAGCCGTCACACCCTACACTCACCAGCCCGCAAGGAAAACATACCTGTCCGAAATCGGCTATGCAAACCTAACCCAGCACTGCTCTGAAAAAGGTCCATTGAATGGACCTACGACGCGCAGATGCTTACCGTAGGAATAGAAAACCGGGCGAAGGTCAAAGTCCCTTCTCCCTTCTCCACAACCTTTTCTGTCCTCCTCCCCCCTCCCCCCCCCCCCGGTCATGTATCTTAGCAACTGTGGCTGTGATATCAGTTACCAAGCATTACACAACGATTTTCAAGGGTCAATAAATCGATGTTTTCGCCAAGAACTGTAATTTTTTGTCTGGCCCTATGAAGCAGTCTGTTGCAAAAAGCAAACCGCACTTGAGCGAGTCATCTTCCGAACCTGGCTATGTATATGATCACGTAGTAAGTATAGGGAGTGGTGTAGGCCAATTGCGCCGTTACCAGTTGCGCTTTTCTCAATTGCGCTGTTTGGATTGCGCCGATCCCAATTGAGCCATTTCCTGACTGCGCCATCACCCAGTTCCTTGCGCCATTTCGGCGAGCCTGCTTCGTGCTCGATTGACGCGTGATAAACCTGCAGCGAGGCGAGGGCATCCTGGACTGGACACCGACTTCCTCGGACGAGGGCTGGTGGGCTTTGAACCCTGCTGGTGTTCGACAGCCAAGACTGACAGCTCGTTTGGCGTCCGTCTCTCAAGCACTTTGGCGGCACCGGGTGAGTCACCCACAGACTGGCGTGGAAGGTCAGCGAGTTTATCTACAGGTTAGCTGGGTCGCAAGCTGAGCTCCTTCAGTGGGAATTGAACCCGGGACGAGTCCATGCTCCCAAGCAATACGGAGGGGGCGAATGCCGAACCATCTCGGCTGCCTTCATTGTTGCTCGTCATATCGGACTTGTATCGATCATCACGGACAGGCTCTCTCAGAGCCGGCTCGGGCTTTCCAATTCAAAATTTTGACCCTTAGTTCAAGCTGACCCTTAGTTCGATCAGAATGTTATTGCGGACATAAATAAGCGTCTTTTGACGTTGCAAAACAAATTTGATAACGGTGAAATCGATGAATATCAATACATTCGTGGGGCTCCCTACAACCTGGTAGGTGCGCACATATAATGCGGACAGAAGTGCGCCATGCAGCTTGGTGGGAATAGCCAATGCAGATGGGGGGGGGGGGGGGGGGGGGATAGGTGATCGTATCTGGGCAACAGACGACGACTTTATTCGAAAAGATTTCGAAAAGAATCCCAAATTCTTAAAAAAACCCGTAATTCTTTTGCATAATATTGTTATTCACACGCCGATCGAATCCAAATCGTGTGTTGCTGCTTTGAACAAATGAATACGCGTGCCAGCAAGAGCTCCCAGCTCATTCGCTCTAATCACTCGCGCCCTAACGTACCTTTGCACTTTTGTTTTCGAGGTTAACAGGATTTGAAATTGTGATACGACTTTTTACAGAAATGGCAGCTCCAAAGCGGCTAAAATTTTTTTAAAATTTCGATAAGTACTTTCCAGAGTTTTTTCTCTTTAAGCGTGCCGGTGGTCTTTAAAAATAGAAATTTTTCCACGTTCAGATGTCGCAGAGAACCGCGTACAGGACGTATATTTTTAGTGTAAGTGTGTGTATAGTGTGTTAATCGCAGCTTGCATGGAGTACAAAATTTTTACTTGTCAAGTAAAGATTTAATCTGCTTGATCCTCACAGACACCCTGTCTAAGTGGCAATTGACAGGCAATAAACGAGATAAGCTTATCTTGTAATGGCAAACATATTTGATCACATAATTTTTTTTGCCGGCAATTAGCCCAAAAAAGGCATGGTCATGTTGCTAGAGTCCAGTCTGATCCTTGATCCATTGTACGTAGTCGGCTACTTTCGTGTATACTCCTGGTTTGTTCCTTTCGGCGCACCCGTCACCCCAACTGATCACGCCGAGAACGGTGTATCTGCCATTGATCAGGCAGACAAAGGGACCACCTGAATCACCTTGGCACGAATCAATACCACCGCCGAGGAAGCCGGCACAAAAAGCAGAGGGTGAGAGCAAGCGATCGTACACTTCGGGGTGCGTGCACTTGTCGTTGGAGAGGAGTGGTACGAGGGCGGCAAGCAGTCTATTTGGGTATTCTGAAAGGCATTGCAGGTGTGAATGGCAGAAGAGGAAAGCGAAACAGAGGCACTTACGCACTCCCATACTGCCCCAGCCGGATATGACACATTTGGTGCCGTCCTTGTACAGTGTGTCGCGTTCGGGCAGACAGGCTGGCTGGACGGCGTCCGTGAACTGGATACCCTTGCCGGTCGAACCAGGTCGGATTTTGATCACAGCTAGATCGTCCCGAAGCACGTCTAAAAGTAGTGATGGTCATGTTGGTCGAGGCTGTGGTTGAAAGGATGGGTTAGAGAGCTAGAGAGTCAGTTTTGATAAGCGTGCGGAGAAGTTCATGCAAACTGATAAGATGATAAGCATGCGGGTCTGACTGACCACTGCACTCGACTGGGCTTACGCCTGCGCTTCTGCTTGAAAGCAAGAGCCGATGTTGCATTTCTATTGCGGCCGAAGGAAGGGTGTACAAAAGTCGTACTTTGATAGTTGGGATGGATTTGAACTGTTGCGACTTGGAAGAATTGTTCTGTTCCATCTACGGCGAGGTTGTCCCAATCGCCGACCACGATCTCGTAGGCGGTTATGGCTCGATCATCTCTGGAAAACAAAGAGAAACCAGTGCCGGAAAGTGTGCAGTGTGCTGTGTTTTATGTAAGTTGTGCCAGAGCACTAGAATTTCTGACTTCTTTACCCACCCCTCCCCCCCCATGAAGTTTAGGCGAGAGATTACAATTTCGAAAGACTTCAGCTCCTCGGAAACAGCGGATATAAGGGGAGAGTGAAGCAGCGAAGCCACACGTCGTCCAGAGTGCGACTGGCCTGCTGCAGGCCAGGCTTCTTTCTTCTGGCTTTCCAGGCCAATGACTTCTTCAGTCCCAGTTCCTAGGTCCTCAGCGCCCTCGCCTTATGGTACTGTTCTGTTGACGTTTTCTCCTTCCTATGGCAAGTCCGCTGTAGAGGTGTCCACAAGTGGGACTAGTATAAATATACAATCAGTGTGTTAATTTGGACTTCGTGCTTTACTTTGGGACCGCGTAGTCAGACTCGTTTCTGCAGATCACATTAGATACTCCCATCCGCATCAAGGCACATATCACACCATTGACTTACTCAAAGCAATGCGCAGCTGATATGAGATAGAAGTCACTAAGGATCGTGGCCCCGCAATGATGTCTGTTGCTCGGTTTGAGTCGGATGGCTGCTGTCCACGGAAAGGCACCTGGAACCGTTTCGAATCCACCAACCACGCGAGCTCGAACTGGTCTTCTTGGATCGCGAGCTGCCGCCTCCACGAAACGACGGCCGCACACACCTTGAAGGGGGTATGACCACGTGAGGCCTATCCCTGACATTAGCGTTACGGGACCCCTTTGCCTGATTCACCAGAAAACATACAGTGTGCATCTCTATTATTATTGTGGTCAGGGGACAAGCACCTAATCAAGCTTCAATTAAATGGCCATATATGGCCTGGTTCAGTGGGATTTGTTTCACTGTACCTACCTGCCGTCACAGGAGCACCCGTTGTGGTAGGAACGTTCGGATCGGGACAACTGACCCCGACGTCCTCGTCGTGTGTACAGTCACTGTATCCCCATCTAAACCAAATATCACATCGCACTAGTCCCTTGTTTCCTTATCGAACTCTTACTTTTTTATTTTGCACTCCTTCAACGTCTCCTCCTTTCCACTACATGCCAAATCATCCAGCCATATCGGCCCAGTACCGGGACCAAAGTAGCCCGGGGCATACAAAATTCCACTGACACTGAAAAATTTTGCGGTATTCTATAAAGCATTTCTATCGATTCCCTGCTGGGAGCATCACCCGTCAGGGCGATGTTTCAGCCATGGACTAGGCCGGAAAACCTGGTTGCCTTGGGTTCTCAGCATCGTGCAAAGCTCCGCTGGTCACTCCCTCCAGTAATACGGACCCGGACGTACAGTTAAACGTGCACCTCAGAAAGAATGCCAGCACTTACTTCCTTCCCATCATTCTGCACACAACACGAGCGTCATCGGCGTCAAATCGATCAGAACATACCGTGCCCCATATGCCGTAATACTTCACCTCGACACGACCGGAGTATTGATCCGTACCATTAACCAGTCTAATTTCCAAAGGACCTGAGATATGGAAGTATTCGAGTGGATCCAGGACCACACGCCTGAGACTCGTTTACTTGAGCATTGGACATTAATCTCGTCTGACCCATCGCCGCAGTCATCATCTCCGTCGCAGATCCAACTGTGCTCGATACAATGACCAGAGTGGCATCGATAGAATGAGAGGGGACAGGCGGCACGAGCTGTATCCAATCATCTACTGTCTAGGACTCAATCAACTGATCATATGCCACATAACTTACTGCAGTTTTGCTCGTCAGAATCATCGCCGCACGTGTCCACACCATCGCACACTGATGCGCCAGATATGCACTGCCTGTTGTTGCACATGAATTCATTACGATCGCATGCTGAAAGTAATTCTATTGACCAAGGGTGGGCAGTGACAATACGGTATTCGATGCGTAGTTCCAAGCAGCTGGGCGCACACCCTGCCGTACCCTCTCACTTACGTTTCTGAACAGGTGCCCGTGTTGTCGGAGTTCTAATTTTCAGTTCATAAAAGTCAGCAGCCGCAGATGTGGACAAGACAGCTCCTTGGCCTCGGATCTGAGTGCCCAGTAAACAACTCTGTTCACTCGCGACATAACTGAATGATTGGCATTGTAAAGTCCTCGTTTCCATACACCGTTTCGCGCACTAAAATTTGCGACCGCAACGGAATTGGTGGGTAAAACTAAAGACAGGGGGACTACACTTACACCCTGAGGATGGGGAACATAAGTCCATATTTCGGCTACTCTCGATACGAGTTTTTGACCAGCAAGCTTATCGAAGTTAGTGAGCCAATCAGCTAAAAGTAGACTGCGATCTCATCTATTTGAAAAACCAAAGACGAGATAACTTACTGCAGTTACGTTCATCAAATCCATTTGGGCAATCTTGCTCATAGTCGCAGACGAAGTCTTTCGTCACGCATCTGCAAATTCAGAGAATGCCCAATAATCGATGATCGATAAGCCAATATGACGGAAAAATCAATAATTTGATCACTCACTTGGGTATATCACCACATCGAATTTGATCATTGTCACACAATTGGACATTGTTTGTGGCAGTCTCCACGACAGTGCAGTCTGGTATATCGCAGTAGTCGAACGACCTTGCGTCTATGATACACCACGGTTTGGAGTCTTGATCAGGATTTCGACAATAGCTGTGATCCCAGTTGGACTGATCAGGGAAGATGGCACCAGCTGACAATACCCTTGGATCATTCCACTTCCAGCAAGGCAGGCCCTTGGTCGTTGTGTTGGCCGCGCCTTGATAGTTTTGTCCATTGGCTTGAACACAGCCGATGTCCTTGGGCGCACGCTCGCAGATGTATGAGAGTCGACTGCTGCACGGGGTAGTGTTCCAAAAATAGTAACCTTTCGTAGCGGGATTTCCCGGGTTGTGATGCAGGATCAGGCAATCCTGGCCACTGGTGGCTGCGAGCCCTAAAATTTAAGAACTTACCAGTTTACGTTGGCAGCCATTCATCGCAGACAGATCAAGGATGAGTCACAAATTTTCCAACTTTGTGAGCGACTTTTCAAATCCGCACAAACTTCGACACGTACCTGGCATCCACTTTGAATAAAGACTAGGCGTCAGGGTGGCATCTGTTTGCCATTTCCACTTGTTTCTTGCTCCAAGTTTGCCCCCAATGAACCAACTGGACAGCGAGTTTCCTGCAACAGAGCAGAACACCTGCGTGAGCACTGAGCATGGAGCTGCCGGGTCCTTGCGCTCGTGAGAGATCATAGTTCCAGGTTGACACAACACTGTGCCCCGGTGCACAAGGGTGTGTACAGCAATGTCAACTTACACCACTGCTGTGAGGTACATGGGAGCAACGCTGCACCTTTCGTCACAGGGGTCCTGTAAGCATGTGCTATGGAACAGCAAAGAGCACAAGAACCTTCGCTCACGTACCAAACATGGCGAACAACGCCTCAGAAAGGAAATCGTTCTCCTCCTGTGATTCAATAATAGCTAAGGTTCCGCCACTGGCTCGGCACGATGAATCAGCTTCCGCAAAACTTCTTGCCCCCTGATTGAAGTAGTAGCAGCTTTGATCGAATAGCAGCCCTCCACTGTCGCAGCTCGAAGCTGAAAGAAGACCCTATGATCGCCATTCCAAGCTCACAGTCGGCTGAGCCTTACGATAGTTCAATTTGCACTTGACCCCAGCAGTCTCTGTTGCCGGATTGCAGTTGCTCTGCGTAGACCGTCTGCATTGAAAAATGCTGGTCTCAGTACCTGTGCAGACCAAATGTCCAACATTGAACACTTGTACGTCGTCAGATATACCAAAGGTCGATCGACGCTTGGCTTCTTTGGCTCCCCTACAACAGATAGCGTGCTCAATTGTTTAAAAGGAAGTAGAAATAGCTCAGAGTTGAGGAGATTGTCAGAGAAATAATGTCAGAGTGTTTTTTTTGTCAGAGAAATAGAAATGCAACAAAAAACATCAGCAACGAGCGGGAGTCGAACCTGCAAAACTTGGATTACTTATGTGTTCACTGCTGTAACTAGTGCTGTAGCAGGGGCGTAGCCAGCAGTGGCTGCGGGGCTGCCAGGCAGCCCCTGGCAAGAATTTTTGTGTACACTACCTGGACACTTTGTAGTGCTCCCATCGACACTGATCACCAACATAGAATAAGGAGAATTTGAAAAGTCCCGTCAGTGCTGCTTATAGTTATCAAGCGTGATGCTCCTCATTGACCAGTAGCTGGGTAAGGTGTCGCACGGCTGGACTTGTCGCTTCTGAATGGTTGACCATCTTGGGGGAGAGACGGAGGAAAAGTAAAATTGTGGATCACAATCCTTGGCGCTGCCGCGCAGGTTTTTTTTGTGCTCTGTGGTTTTCAATTAGCCAGTTTCGTTTATCAGCAGTCAGTGTAGTTTTTGATCTACCTAGATTTTAAAGCGTCCTTTCCTCGAGACGTTTCGGTTTTATGTGGAGCCTGGTGAAATCAATAGCACTGATCAATCTTTCTTGCATGAGTTCTGGCGATGGAAAGACAAAGGGGTCAGAGAGCCAGCAAAAGACAATGCGTCTGCGGCTTTATCTGTTTGTTTAAAAATTGGAGAAAGATGGTTTCTGATGACTTCTAAATTGCTTAAAGTGAGAGACACTGTTGATGATAAAGTGATTACGAATTTCGCGCAATATAATCAGAGGCTGAAGTTGAAATGATAAAGTAATTTGTCGATGAGTCTGTATTTTTTTATTTAGGATTGAATCTAGGAGTCAGCAGGGGCCAAACTGGAAAACCTCCATAACACCAGAAAAGGACCTGAAATGGTGCCAGAAAGAGCTACCCGGACCTGAATTTCCAAAATTTTTGCCTCCGACGGGGCGGGGGCACATCCCCCGCCCCGAAGCCCACCCCCTCTCGGGCGCTTCGCGCCCTCGGGCGAGCGCACAGCGCTCGCAATCCGCTACCTTACTGATTACGGTCATTGACTTGAAATTTTTCATTCTGGCAGCCACCAAAACAAAATCCTGGCTACGCCACTGTGTAGGGTGGCAGGACACATTTGCTGGTACTCTCAACTTGAATCCGGAAATGTTGTGACTTACCCGGGTATATTCTACGCCTTTAAGACTAATCTCATCTCGATATTTTCTGCAGTTCTGACTTCAGCTCGAGTCCTAAATCCAGATTTTTTAAGTATGGGAATAGCATTCTGTGAATCAGAAACCGTTCGACACAGCTGTGAGTGCATCTGCTCATTATGAGGAGGCAGCACCTGGCTCTGGAACGGAGAGCATACACGGATCACAGCGAAGACAAAGGCCCGTACTTTTAGCGAAGGAAAGTCTAAAATGATATTATATAAATACAAACACACGCAATAAGTAGGTTGCTCACAACCAGAATTAGTGTAGGGATTTTTAATGGACCAGCAACTGGCTGCGGTGGTTCAGCGTGGTTCAGCGGTTCAGCATTCGTCTCTCCGTATTTCTTGGGAGCGAGTGGTTGGACTGGTCCCGGGTTCGATCCCCGGTGATGGAGGTCGGTTTGAGAATCATAAACCCTCGCTGACCTTGCACGCCAGGCCATGGGTGACTCACCCGGTATCGCCGAACGGCTCCGAGTGGAGAGAAGGAAGCTAAACGAGGAGACAGTCTAGGCTGTCGAACACCGACACAGTTCACAGTTCGGCTACAGGCGAGAGCCCGCAAGAATTTTAAAAAACCCTGACTAGGAGGCCACTTTTTCGGCTGGCAGTGGGTGTTCGCGTCAACTATTGTAAGGCCATCGCTGCCTCGCACCTGGCTCTAGGCGACCCGCCTGTTACAGTCGGCAGGTAATGCCAAACTAGTAGATACTCAGAAAACCAGTCGGGGGTCTTTACGGTCCTGTCATCTGTTGCCGGTAAAGAATGCCCTTGGCGGAGGCCTATTATACGTCATAGAACCCAGCTCAAATGACTTGGTCACACGGCCTTTATTCATGACTATCTTCTGTGAGCAAAACGGGCCTCGTGGAGAAACAGGGGTGGCTTTGGACATCACAAAAAATTAGAAAAAGGATCAGCTCCAGAGGTTTTTTGGATGTCTCAATATTAGCCTGGGTGGGTCTCTGTACTCACACGCGGTCTCCATTTCTGCTCAGCAGAGTTGGCAGCCGTGACAGGTGGTCACTTTAAGGCCTTGCTTATCAGTTCAGTTGTTCGACTGCTGGCTGGCCACAGGCAAAATAAGTGGAAGTCCCGCGGGGGGGGGGGGGGGGGAAACCAGGGCAGGTCGGGATACCCCATATACAAATCAGGATTCGTGAAATATGAAACGTGAGAAGTGTAAGCCGCCAGGAGTCAATTTGAGTATTTTTGAGAGCCTAATATAGTAATTTTAGAATGCTTCACCAAAAATTCATGTAGGGCAGTGTTTCATGCGATACTGCATCACGGGACGTTCCGTAGCTCAGGGTGCCTTTGTTAGAAATTCCTCGCGCGCACCCATGAGGAAGTCATTTTGTCGTCAGCAATCGAGAGGCTAAACACGTTGAGGTTAAGTGCTTAACCTTTGTTGCCTACTAGGTACGCCTGTCTGTTCCAAAATTAGGCCTTTTTGGCCAAATACCTGTAGCAGGCAAATATGCGATGATATTGTTTTTGGCCTATCGATCTTTAGACCAAGACTTGCCTCATTTCCAGAGTCTCAATTACAGTCCTTGCCTAGTGCCTCAACTGGGTGAATGTATGCGCACTAATATCGCACTGGTCCAGTCATGAGGACGATCTAGCACGCACTGCAGCCAGTGCACACTGTCTGTCCTCCTTGTCAATAGCAAGCTCACCTGATAAATCCCAATTGCTTACAAATGACACTTGCACCAGTGAGATCGAAGAAATCATCACATACCAGACCCCATCGCCCTCCGTAAAAGACTTCTACCCTGCCTTCACCAACCGACGACGAACTCGTGGATTTGCGCAGCCTGAAACAAATCCTGCATTAGTCCTGCTTACATTTCTCCAGAGACTGACCGTATCGTCTGTCCACTTTCTTGTCGAAAATTTGACGTTAGATCAGGTCCAAGGATTTCGTTTTGTTCTAATCTCAGATCGCCCGCTTCTGCCGTCGATACATATCTCACCAGAGTCAATGAAAGAGTGACCAGTTGAAGTTGCAGTGCAAGAATCATCGTCCTTGTTGGGGATTATCCTGTCCTATCTTTCTAGCTTTCTCGATTAGAAATGCAGTGTGGCGATTTAGGACAGAAAAAATGGCCGGCGAATATGAGCATTATAATAATCGCATAGATTCAAAAAACTGTCACAGAAATACCATTTTTCAAAGGACAGCAAGGGGTCGAAACAAGTTTAAAAATCCTACGCTCTTTGACTTTACGAAGAAGAGTATTGTCTAAAAGAATGTGTGACGTTGGATTGGAGTTTTTCAAAATACCGTGTTTCTACCCCTTGCCATATTCGGGTACAGTAAAGGGGAAAAGGGGAAGAGCGAAGGAGAGGTGGTCTTGACGACAATCGTAGGAGCGACTGGTTTTGTGGGAGGTGAAAGTCGATGTTTAGATACCGTACACATATGGCAAAGGTATGTCGAAGAACGATGTCTCAGGTAGAGCGAGGGCTAATACGATATGTTCAGGAGAGAACTAGATGAATGCTGCCAGGTTTTGCGATTGTGCTGAATGCTCAGAGGAAGGAGAAAGTGCTTGTGGCTGGTGGTGACAGCATTTTATCACAGCAGAAGATGGATAGAGAGCGCTTGCTGATACTCATCAAGATATCTCCTAAGAGATCACCTTCAACGGATGCTGGCAGCAAAGAAGCTGCACTTACTTAACCCGTATTGCGTGAGACCAAGTAGACCAGTCGCATGAGAGCCTGCTGAGGGATGTCCCAGTGTAGCCTTGCTACTTTTGCACTTTCGAAGGTCCCTGTTGGAAAGCTTAAAGGGTCAAGGCAGTTTAAGCTGATCTTGCTCTCTAAGTTGTTGTTGTAGATTATAGTGTACACAACTCCTAGTCAGTTTCAGCCCATCAACTCATGACACAGACAATCAGGTATCCAGGGTTCGAACCGAGGACCTACCGACTGGCAGGTTGATGCCTTTACTGATTGTGAGCCACTCGCCACTACCCATGGTCACTTTACAGTGAACGGAAAACCTGACAGCCAGTGTACACTGTCCGTCACGCAACCCAACAGAGCTTGTAAAGGATACTTCAGGGGGTTTGGACAGACTACATACAGAAGTCCCCGCCGAGTCCATGGTTTTTGGTCTTTGGCAAAAGAAAAAGCAGCTTTAGCTAACGAGCATAAGAAAGCTAGTAAGCGATAAAGCACACCGACGAGGAGAGAATTTTAAAGCTCAACCTTTGCCTTGGAGGTCATGAACCTTACCAAACTTACAGTATTCAGCCCGCAAATATAAAAGTTGTGTAGCTAAACTGCTTCGCAGTGGATAAAAATCTATGATCAGTTGTGAGCCTTTATTGGTGGCACTGGCCATTTCTGTTTATGCCTCAACTGTGTCCACAGAAGTAAATGTATGTTATACACCAGTTTAAAAAGTGCGCGCGGTTTTGATATAAGCAGCCACGTTCGTGTCGCATTGTGTTAGCATCTCGTCATCGGGCGAGGCTGCTTATAACGTGCTTGCTACTGGCTGGCTTCTATTAGTCGGCTCGGCTATCTCTCTGTAATCTTGTCGGTAATTTCGAGTGTGTGCAAATCATCCCGTTTATCGGACTTTTCTTATTCGAAATGAGTCCCCCCGTAAAAGTTCACGTTCTTTATTGGTAAGTTGATAAGCTTATCAAGTTTCGATCATGCCATTGAAATGGTGACTCATTTTTAGCGGCGGATGAGGGTATCGACCCAAGGTATGTCACATGGCGTTGCGAATCGTCCCCGAGTCAAGAATAAATTACGTTTTAGGCCGAGAAGGTTTGGAAAGTTTTGCTCGAACATTTCAACGCGAGTGAGATCGAATTCGTAAGTGTTCTCTAGTTTCGTTCGTTGTGGATGCAGCAAGGTTCTCTTTTAGAGCATGGAAGCCACGCGTGGTGTCACGGGTTACTTGGAAGTAACAGTCAACGATAAATTAGTTCACTCGAAGAAGGTGAGCTTGCAGTACCCACTCTTGCTCGTTTTTCTATTTTCTCTCGTGAACCTCAATGACACTGTGCCTAAGTCGTTAACGCTGGCTGGATCGATAGTCCCATGTGTGAAGCAGAACAAAAGAACAGAAGGTCGCACTTAGTTGAGTTGAATAGTAGAAACTATTATCTGAATTGAAATGACAAGGAGGTCGATCTGTGGGCGCGGCATTGAAAGAGAGGTACACTTGAGTGCTGAGTGCGGCGGCTAAATATGATAGCCTACCGACAGATCAGGACCGGATGCAGGACATCAGGATGTTCTGCCCTAGCGCTGGATGGCAGTTCAGTCCTCTTGGCTTATGAAAAACCAGTAGGATGATGTCTCGTTTTTAGACTAGTTTAACGCGTGACTGAATATGAGCATGGATGAGTCGGCAGCAGCGCTCGAATTACAGACTGACTCATGAGCGTTATTTTTGTCTGACAAACTCCCTTTTTTTCAGAACGGCGACGGCTATATCGACACCGATGCCAAGTACCAAAAAATCGTTGCAGCCGTGGCCGCCGCGTTGCAGGCGTAATGTGAGTGTAAGCAGCTGAAATTCTTCAGTTTTTAAATAGCTTCTTGATGTGAAGCGTTTTTCTTTTTTTATAGTCCTTGACAATGTCCTTGAACAATGTCTTTATTGTAGCCATGCGTCATTCGCATTCATCTTCGTTCGTATCGTTTGTCGCAGCTGTCGATATTTTGTGACGAAGTTACCTGACACTCACCAGAGTTGGTGATTTCCGATGTTCCCGCATCGATCGCTGTCATGGATGGTATGGCGTTTGATGAACTGCGTGCTAGTTTCGAATACATACGTAGTTTGTTCGGGTGTCATTTAGTTGGGTACCTTTTTTCCATTTACAATTGACTTCAATGTTAGAAACTCAACTGCTTGCCAGCCAAGTATGGCATTGCGGATCAATGAATATTGTAGGTCGTTCCTTTCATTGCTGGGGCTGAATGTGGTTTTTATCCTTGAGTAAACTGTGGTCTGCAACAGTGTAGTGGCGCAAGGGGCATGGTGAGACAGTATGTAGGCATGTCCAGTAGCCTACACAAAAGTGTAACGCGGCCGAAATTTTTAAAGTCCCACGATACTTTACACTCAACATTGTTGACACTGCTGTAATCATTTTATTCGTCAGTGAGTACGTACGGTTGCTTGGTCGACGTCTGCCCTCTTGATGTTCATGGCGGACCACAAGCAGGACGGAAAAACGACTGAAGAGCGCTTTGTGCATGAAAAGGTGCCAGTTCCGTGAACAGATTGCACAAAGCAATGATGTATTTTGGGCTAATATTTCAGGCCGGATCTAGTCAACAACGACAGGCAATCGTTGAACAGCTGCGATCGAGCCAAGTCCGATGGTTTTATAAGAAAAACATGCAAGAAAAGTTGTGGACACCGTTAAACGGTGCGTAGCTTTTCATAGTATTAGAGTACACACAGTGCTGTAGGACTTTTCGCTGCGAGCCACGAGACTTCGCGCTATAAGCCAACCTCGGTAACCCAGTAAAGAATAGAGTACACGGCATATGCTATCCGCCCGGTTATGCTGCACGCCGCAGGCAGGCCCCGATTCGTGTCAGTGGTGACTGAGTATTCAGATCCCCGTGGACATGATTAAAATACTGCAGCCAAGCCTAGGAAGTTTGAGCTTTCCTCTAAACTTAAACACAGTACCCCATTTCGACCTCAAAGCCCTGCGTCCCCAATAAAACGCACTCAGGAGCGTAGAATCGTTGAAGAATTTCATTCTCAGGTGGGAATCGAACCCTCCGCACCTTTTGCGAGAGGCAAACACCTACCGGTACTCACCAGGCCCTGATTACAGGCCGCGATTCTCTAGCTGTTGAAAGAGCTTATCGAAGACACCAGGAGTCGATAGTCCAGCGCGGTGCACTGACACCAAACGATAAAACTGGCACCTGGTCTGAAACGGCGATAGCCCTAGGCAGCCTCTACGAATTGGCCTTCGATAAGAACCACTCGAATGAATCATCTGAACAAATCAAGTTGCCTCATTCAAACGCGAGTGCTTCTCCAAAACCGCCAAATTCTAAAGCTATCCCCAAACCCAAATTCCCCTACTACTTGAAGCCGATATATTGGAACGGTAAGTGTGGTCTCGTGCGTACGCCACGTTGAGTGCACATATTCTCCAGTTTAGGTCTTCCAGTACACATCGTTCGCGGAACATGGTTCTACAAATTGTCAAACGGAAATTTGCAACCGTTAGACGCTACGAAACCAATATTAACTCAGCAAATCGAACAGCACCATTTGCAGACTTTCGTCAATCGCCCCATCGAATCTCAGCCAACATCAGCCAAGGGAGCTAAATCCGTTCATCCAATTACTGAAATCATGGACTCGAACGAAGAGAAGGCGGGTTGGGGAGTGTGCGTTCGCTGGTACACCGTGGATGAAGTTCTTATGTTCAGTTTCAATCGATCGACACGGTCGTGCTACAGTGTCAAACGACCAGCTGGCACGTACCTCACAAGAGGCTATGCGATGGAAGCACGAGATGAGGATGGGCCTCCACCATATTCGAACTTAATATTCGTCGTGCACGGAATCGGGCAAAACTGGCAAACGAATACGATTGCTAATGATGTGGAAAGGTACTGTATGTGTGCCTCCTCCTAAGCAAACTTGAGAATCCTCAAAGACTGATTTGTTACATTAGCATGCGAGATATCAGTACTCGATTGATTCAGACGAGTTTTTGCAATCTGACTCGTCGCCCGTTGTTTCTACCAATCGATTGGCGCACGAACCTAGAGCTAGATGAAGGTGAGGTTGCAGTGACTAGCATGCAATGTCCGTCACATGCTGTGCCTACTTAAGACACCGTCATCAACTTGACACCCGACTTCTTGCATTCTGTTCGAGGCTTCATCAACGGGAGCCTGATGGACTTGATGCACTACGCCAGTCCCATTAAGGGCTGGAAAGTAAGTGCATGTTTTTTCGATTCTTGATCCGCGAGATGGTATTTTAGGTGGCCCGAGGTCTTGCGGCTGCTCTGAACCAACAATATCGCACCTACTTGAGTCACGATCCTGGATTTGTCGAGCGAGGGGGTCAGATTTCGGTGGCGGCACAAAATTTGGGAGCGGTGATCATTCATGACATTTTAGCAGTCCATGAAGATACTGTTTTTCCAGTAAATATTTTTGTTCATGGTGAAATATATTGTTATAAATTTTAATTTTAGGGATCTCCGTGCGCGGATCGAATATCCATAGTTCCAAAGGCGGATGTGACGCTAGCGTTCAAGGTACTGAGGTTAGAATTTTACTCAACTTTTCTTTTATTGTTTTATTTTAGGTACAACATTTTTTCTGCGTCGGGTCACCATTGGGTGCATTTTTGGCCGCTCGTGAAGTTCAGATTAGCTCGCTTCTTCATCCGCCCGCTGGCACCCCTGGGTTTCGTGTGCACAACATTTATCACCCTGCTGACGTCTTGGTAAGCACAGTGGCACCAATAACTACGTTGATTTCCTGGCATCACTTTGACAAAATCTACAGAATTGCACTGTGCAAAAAATACCAGAGGCTTACGGTAGTTTCATATGTCCAGACTCTGAGGTGATAATTTGTGTACACGTAAAGGTTCCCGGCGCTTTTAATTTAAGTATGTGCTGGGAAGAGTATTTTCAGTACATTTGAAATACCTCACGATAACGTATTGGTTTTTTAAATTCCTTGGCTTACAATCAGTGGTAGGGTTGATGCGCAGGAAGGGCAATTTTGACATTTCTTCTATGAGATCCAAGGGTTGGGCTGGTAAGACGTGGGAGGGGGGGACCCTACTGTTCCGTGTGCTAGGGGAGGGTAATAGCATTGGGAACCCTTTTTAGCCTCCTGTTACCAGTCCTGGCAGGCGCAGGAGGGAAGTGGCCGACCGAAGTCGGCGTGACTTAAACTCCGACTGGAGCAGGATAGTCTTGCGACTATACCTACGGCTGAAACATCAACCCGAGGGGTTGACGCCTCCCAGCCAGGGGAGAGTATCAATCACTCTCTCTTACTTGCCATGGCCTACCAGGCATGAGGGTAACACTTTCAAGCCCCATGCCCATACATGACTCCTTTTCAGGCCTATCGACTCGAACCACTGATTTCACCCGCCTATTCTGGCATTCGTCCTCTGGTCATACACAAGTACGATGCTGTCGATAAACCTCCATACGACAAAATGCCGACCGAAGTTCTCAAACGGCGCCAATGCAGTCTGCAACAGCCTGTCCTGAATACAGAAGGAAAGTCAGTGAAAGTAGACACTGGTGAAAGTGAAACGGCGAGCATAGAATCGGATGACACGGAGGAAAAGACGAGTGAAAAAGGAGGAACTCAAGTAAACTTGTCGACAGGAGCTGCCACCAGTCAAGGTAAGAAAAGATGCTTGACCAATTCATGATGTACCTGCATGCCCGTTATTCCAGTACTCCCATATCGCATCGACTTCGAACTGCAGAAACGAAGAGTTGTGAGTGCGTACTGGGCTGCCATCACTTTGCACAACACGTACTGGAAGAACCCAGACCTGATCATGTTCATCCTCACTACCTTATATGGACAACCCAAGGTCAACATAAAGAAGAAGTGAAATGTGATCTTGCCATGTGGTGGGTGTGATATCCAGTTGTGCCAAATAGTTGTGCACCAACAACGATGCCTTCAACAGTCAGCAGAAAGGAAATCTGTGGCTGCTTCATAATTCGCACAGTCCGTTTCATTTTCTCCTTCCCTGATGTTTTTTTTTTTTTTTTTTTTTTTTCCTATGCATTTTTATTGTATAAACGGAATTGAGGCAATCAATACAAACATAACCACCAGGTTAATCATATCACTATAAATCACTTGTCGTTCTTAATCTTCTTTCTCTCCATCGAGCCACCGCCTACTTGGTGAGCGGGGAGTAGTCCCCCTCCCCAGGTACTATACGTAGCGCAACACACGCACACATTTTTTCCATTTTTTTATTATTTTGTTTTTAAATTTTTTTACATTTCATTTATTTTTTATTTATTTATTTTTTTTTTAAATATATTTTTTCTTTTTTTTTTCCTTCTTTTTTTCTTTTTTCCTGTTTATTCAATTTTTTTTTTTTTAATATTTTATTATATATAATTTTTTTTTCATTAAATTTGTTTTTTTTTAATTTTGATCTTTATCTTTTCTTTTTTTTTTCCTCTTATCCCTCTCTAATTCTGAACAAAAAAGAAGACTTTACAAAGATCTCGTTAAACAGATGCGGTGTCAAGGTATACCTAGCTCTTTTAAACAAAAGTCGAAGGCGCTTTAAAAGTGAAACCCAAAGGTCAGTGGTGTCTGAATTCTTTTCCTCATAATCCATTCTAGCAAACCAGATGCATCTCTGCGCTGATTGTAAAATCAAGTTTACAATCACCTTCAGATGTGAGGATTTTCCGCCAGTCACTCCAAAAATCCTGCTTTCCTCTTTCAAAGTGATGGTCGGGTCGAAACCCTGAATGAGTACGTTTACTCTGTTCCAAAAAATCTGAAACCTGTGACACTCGACAAAAACATGATAAACGTCTTCGCATTTATCCTCGCCAGCCATCTCTGTGCAGAACTTACAATTTGGACTAACATCTGTAAACTTGGACACTCTGCTCCTTGTATACAATCCTTTGTACAGAAGGGAGTAATGTATGCTTCGTGTCAGACCATCGACGTGCTTTGTTGTATTTAGTCTCCAATATGCACCAAAGTCAATCGATTCTTTCCTAAACTTCTCCCTCCAATATTCCTCAATTGCCCTATTGGCCTTGCCCACCTTTTTCTCAAGCATATGTCTATACAAAAGCTTGGTTTTTACATGCTTTATTGGATAAGTCTTCGAATCCAGACCTACACTATGATCACTCAAAATACTAAATTTAGCACTCAGTACGGCTTTCCGAACGTCCTTGTATAAACGGGGTGTCTGTATAGAGCTAATCTGCGGCAAAGTCGCCTTCTCTACTTTACCATAGAAGTAATCGAAGAAAGAGTGCCATACAGCCTTCTCCTGAGCCAAATGCCTGCGTACCAACAACATTAAGCGAAATGCAAGCACCTTAAAGCCAATGTCAGGGTACCCCACTCCTCCTTGCTCTTTGGTCCTTTTCAAAATGAGCTTGTTTATCACATTCTGCTTAGCCGGATGCCTAAGATATGAGTCCATCTGTGTCTCAGCAAACCTTTGCAAATCATCTTCTGGTGCAATTACTGATGCTAAATACCAAAGTTTGGACAGGAAGTAGGTATTGGCCACGTATACCCTACCAAAATAGGACACCTCAGTGTGAGGAGTCTTATCCCCCAGCTTGCCTATGTGTCTTCGCACTGCTTCCCAATTTTCTGTTATCTCCATTCCCTCGTTTTTAATTAAGAAACCATATACTTTCACTTGACTCACAACTAGGTCCTGCAGGTCAGCCTCCAAGCAGTCCTTTTTCATCTTTCCCAGCAACAGAATCTTCGTTTTGGCTATTTTTAATGTTGCCCCAGAAGCCCGCTTGTACAAATTGTATACCTCAAACACACGTTTTACAGACTCTGAGTCAGCAAGCAAAAAATTTGTGTCGTCTGCATAGTTGTTCAGTTTTAGTTGTTGCCCAAACACATCGATGCCTTTCACTGTTCTGTCCCTCCTTATGAAATTGGTTACAGTCTCAGAGACCAAAACGTAGAGCAAAGCCGACAGGGGACAGCCCTGCCTGATTCCCCTGGTCGGACTGAAAGGCGAGGACACGTATCCATTTACCTGAACTGACGAACTCACTGATCCTATTCTGTAGATTATACCAACCCATTTTTGGAGAACAGGCCCCAGTCCAAAAAAATCTAGCACTCGGAAAAGATATTCCCATTCGATGATGTCAAAAGCTGACATATGATCCACCGACAAAATTAGGGCGTCCATCTCTTGCTCCTTCACATATTCTGCAGCATTATAGATGGTGAGCACCCCGTCCCTAATATCCCTCCCTGGCACAGCACAGGTTTGATCCGGATGAACGATTTTGCGCATTACCTTCCTCAGTCTCATTACCAGAACTTTGGCTAATATTTTATAGTCGACATTCAGCATTGTTAATGGCCTCCAGTTGGACCTGACCTTCTTATCCCCTTCCCCTTTGTACAGTTGAGAGATGATGCCAAAGTAGCAGCTCGGCGGCAATTTCCCTAAGCGAAAAGAGGATGCGTATACCTGACATAGGACACTAGACAGTTCAGCCGGAAACATGGCGTAGAATTCAATGGGCAATCCGTCACTGCCTGGTGTTTTCCTCTTCTGGAAAGACCTCATTGCTTTCTCAACCTCGTCCTCATTCACTTCTTCTCCTAGAATTGCTCTGTCCTCGTCCCCTGCTGTGCCGTGCGGCTGTTGCGTCAGGAAAATATCAGCTGCCGCAGTGTCCACTCTGCCCACACTTGTGAACAGACCCTCGTACTGCCTCCCTGATGTACCTTTTTCAGCGGCCTTATTCAATCCTCGCATGCATGTGCATGAAAACTAAACTCACCAGAGCGGGTATTATGACAACTGTCATGGACATATGAAAAAGGAAATGCAAGGCTTTGATTGAGACCAGCCGCGCGTCAAATCTTTTATAATCTAAAATGCAACAGGCGTGTTCATATTGACACACCCTAAGTAGTACTAGTAGCTGCCCATGGCCCTCCTTTTTGGAAGTAAACAATCCTTTCAACCGGAACTGCATGGCCCAACTATTCACCATGAACGAAGACGACTTATGTTGACCACTTTGGGCCAGACACGCACACGTTTCCCCCATTGTTAAAAAAGTATCCGTCATAACAGAACTACACTGCCTATATTTGAATTTACACGTGCTGCGGTCATTTCGGATTGACACTGGCTCGACCTGTTGATGGCAGGGTGGCGTAGTTGGGATGGAAATCCGATTAGTGCGAACGAATGGTAGCGCCTCTTGCGTAGGTATTCATTGCACTGTGAGATTAGTCGTGCCAGTGTATTGGACTTACGCAATGCGGCTTATACCCAAATACGTCCTTCGCTTTTCGCCAGGTGCTGATAAACAGCGTTTTTGCGTGTTTAGCGACGATTGAGCGTGAAATTCAGTTTTCTGTTTTGGTAAGCTGATGGCTTAAATTGGCTGATCAAGCGTTGGTTTGCTAAGTCATCTAACTTGAGCAAAGAAATCGTCTGCGCTGACGCACTAAAATCAGCGGCCGCGGTGGTGCAGCGATTTGGCATTCGCCTCTCCGTATGGCTTGAGAACGAGTGGCTGGACTCGTCCCGGGTTCGATCCCTGGTGATAAAGGTCGGTTTGCGAACCCTAAACCCTCGCTGACCTTGCATGCCAGGCCGTGGGTGACTGACTTAGCACCCTAGAGGTGCTCCGAGTGGAGAGAACGGAGCCAAACGAGGAGACAGTCTCAGCTGTCGAATACCGACAGGGTTCAGAGCACGTGCCATCGTCCGAGGAAGTCGATATTTAGTCCAGGATGCTCTCGTGTGAGGCTGCTGCTAGTGGAGACACGCAGAGGGACGCTGCTGTGTGTGCTGATGCCCGCACAGCCCTGCTCATATGGTTTGACGGCTGGCCGGCTTGAGGCAAAAAGGGCTTGAGCCCACAAAAATTTCAAAAAATAACGCGCTAAAATCGCATAAGCAGAAGGCTGTGCGTCGTGGACTGACCAGACAGAATGGCGGCTGTGGTCTCTGGTTAAAAACCATAATGGCATGCGCTTGCAACAGCGAGTAAAACTGAGCTCTCCCCTTGCATCACCTGCTGTGTTTACACATGAGGGCATCATCGAAGACCAGGGTCCCAGGATAGTGCCACCTTGAACCCCAGAGTTCGACTGTCCATTCGAACTCTGGGGTTCATGGTGGCACCCTGTTCAGTGTCCACTTGTGGTGGATGTGTCATCTAAATGCAAGGTCTTGAGTTCAAATGACATATCCACTATCGCTCACAGCCGCGCACCTCGCGACCAGCATCAAGCAGGCAAACAAACGCGAAACCACTGTGCCGCTGTGGCCACCTGGTACTAAGCTTTGAGTATGCCTCCCGATGGCACCCTACAGTTGACCCAGAACCTGCAGTTCGAGCAGCCTTAATTAGTCCCCCCCATCCAATCCGTAGCTTCAGAGCCCATGACTGCACTTTGCACAAGTTGAGGGCTTTGTCTCCTCGACACGTATACCGTACTCCGGTGCGTGTAAGTCTTTTTCTACTCATACTGGTAGGTTCAGCGGAGGGTGGACTTCTTGCCTGTTTCCCGTGAGCTAGGGAAACTGTTGATTTTACATTTTCATAGTGGGGCCCTCTTGAAATGCGTGCCAAGAAACGTGTTCGCCGCCATGTCGACGGCATTTTCATATCCTATGAGCAGATCTGCTGTGGTCGCGAGCCTGCCGACCCATTGGGCTGTGCAGGGACCAGCTCACACAGCAGCGTCCCTCCGCGTGTCTCCACTAGGAGCACCTTCCACGGGAGGGCATCCTGGACAGGATATCGACTACCTCGGACGATGGCGGGTGGGTTGTGAACCCTGTCGGTGTTTGAAATCCAGTGTAGTGGGCGTGTTTGGCCTGTGGAGAAGGTAGTGTATCTGGTTGCCTTAACTGGCCGCCTTATACACGGAGCAGTATGCGGTTGCCTTGACTGGCCGCCGCATACAGCGTATCAGTTGCCTTCGTTGGCCGCTCGATACGCTCCTCCAGGCGAGGCTGCAACCCGTCGGGTTGATGTCTCGGGCACCTACGACTAGGTGACCTGCCTGAAGAGTTTTTGAGTCCATCCGCTCCCCGCGGTATCTTCTCCAATGTAGGGCTATTCCGCCTATTACATTTGGCGTCACGGGAGGAGCGTGTTGGTGTGTACCGAGCATCGAGGTTGACTCGTGTCGGGAACTCCCTTGCCTGGGTAGCTTACTAGACTAGACTGTCTCCTCGTTTGGCCGCCGTGTCTCCACTCGAAGCACCTCGGCGGTACCGGGTGAGTCATCTACGGCCTGCGTGTAAGGTCAGCGAGAGTTTATGGTTCGCAAACCGACCTCCATGACCGGGAATCGAACCCAGGACGAGTCCAGCCACTCGCTCCCAAGCAATACGGAAATACGCATGCTGAACCGCTGCACCACCGTGGCCCCGCGCTAAGGAGCTTTGTAGCTGACCAGTGAGCGTTTCCAGTGAGCGCCTCCCGCCCCCTGAGGCCTCTCCTTGTTTATCTACGTAGAAGTACAAAAGATGTCACTGGCCGCCACACGTGCAAGGAGCAGGTAAGAATTCCACCACGTTATCAGACAGCAGAATATGTATAACCCAAGCTGACTTGCTTCCAGGTGTGCCATGCCAACCCTGAAAATGCCATCTGTCCACTGCATGACCGAGAATTGTCAATAAGTTTCACTCATGCAACAGCTGCCGATGAAAGAAAATACGCTGACATCGGACCGACTAATTTAAAATAAACCAGTCAAGTATCAAACTAGTCGATCTTCCTTGGACAGTCGGCGAAAATTTAGCATCAACTGGTAAAAAATGCCATGGGTAACGCACAAACCAAGCTTCTTTTCCATCGATTTTTCAAAATATTTGTCGAATCCTATTCCTACTGCTTCTCATGATTGCTTCGCGAATCCTTCAAAATGCCCTGCATCAGAGACTGCTTGACAATTTTACGAGTATGAAGACGCGGTTTCTTCGAGACAGCTAAAAAAGAAACAGTAGCATGAAAATGATTCTTTTCCCAAAAACAATGGGCCTGAAGCAAGGATGTGCCTGCTCACTTTCACGAACTCCCGCTACAACTCTGTCGAAACAAGTGGCGGCGACGGCAAATATGAGTTGGAAATGAGCGAATGCTTTTTCCTCGTCTCCAACCCAAGCTTGGTATCGATACGAGCGAACAAACTTGATGATCTCTATAAGCGGCTGTATCCGATTAAAACGAGCGATCCGATTATTGCAGAGGAGCATGACCGTGAACGCTGGCGATCGGAACTGTCCATCCACACAATGGACCATCACAGCAAGATCTCGTTCAAACCACTCAGGTCCCCAACCCACTGGGTTATCCTCCGGATACCACTTTCGTGTTCGCTTGTTCGCGCGCAGCGAATTCACGCGTTCAATGATTTCCGCCAAAAAACTTGGCCGTGGTGGAACATTTTTTCCTGGCCATTCGTAAATGTGGATCAGATCGATCTAGAAGGAAGATACCTGTATTCCTAGAAGGAAAATGTAGGAAAATATCGTACCCTTCGCGAGCACTCTTTTTTGGATCCATTTCTGCTGTCCTCAAAGAAAGCAATGAGGTCGAGCTGGTACTGAATAAAGCTGTATTCTTTCACGTCAGTAACCGTTCTAGTCCACAACTGTACCAACTTGAGATTCTCCATGGTGAATCTGGGTGTATCAAACCACAGCTTCTCTGGTATACAATGTTCGCGCATGCCGCCTTCTTTCAAGTCGATGTATGGGTCGATCATTTCCTTTTGCCCATCTTCACCAATCGAGACGATTACTCCCACCTAAATCGATAATTTTTGTCGGGGCACCACATAAAATACACAATAATCAAGGCTTACACCATAGGCACAAAGTCTGGAAAGATGCAACCCGAATTCGACTGGTGTTGGCGCCATTCCGTACAATATTTGGTCGCGGAGATCACACACAAAATTCTGATGAAGCTCCTGTGGTAACGGAAATGGGAGTAGAAGGTCCTTCCAGCATCTGAGATTCGGATATCTCGAGTTCACAACAAAAGATGCTGAACGTGCGTTCTCTTCATCATCCATGCGTTCATCTTCCACAAACTCGGCATGAAACTCTTCGACCATTTTCTTGCCTCCATTTTGAAACGACATCGCCAATATTTTGTTCGCTGATTCTGTCACCCCTCGCCAATCCAGTGCTCTTCGCCACATCTCGTCTGGATCTCCAGATTCATTACTTCTTATATAGCTGCTTTGACCATTGGTTACTATCGTTTCGGAGCGGAGAGGAGAGAAAGTCAAGAAGAATGTCAATGTATCCCGCGTTTCCAGCGCTAGACCTTTCTTGTTCTTTGTGGAAATTTCGACGTGTGAGCCCCACCCTGGCTGAGCAATTACTGAAGGCAGCTGTGATTCGGCGAATGAAATTTGCGAGTCAACCGACGAAACTTGCGATTGATCGTTCGAAATTATTGACGGCAGTGGTCGAGTCAACCCCTCTGGCCGTTTGACTGGGAAAAAATGAGGACATGGTAGCAGCAACAGAAAAGAATAAGGCTTTATAAAGCTAACTTGTCATCCTGGCTTGCCTTTTCTCTATCATTCTGACCACAATTCGAAAGAGCACTGTTATGATGAAGATGACTATGGTTTGGATAATGAAGGCCCCTGCTGGATGAGCTACAAAACGACCTCGTGAATGTTAACGGTGTCAGAAAAAGCAAGAAACTCACCAAGTCCCATCAAACCAGCTTCAGGGGTGACTAGAATAAAAGAAAGAAACCAAAATGTTGCATCAACTGAGTGCATAGCCCTTACCCTGACCAGTAGTTGTCGCTGTCGACGAGCATGTAGTCGCAGTTTGTGTATCTGTAGAGCTTGACTGTGAGCTCTGATAAGTAGCATTTGGATCCGTTGCCGAAAACGTCGGAGGCATATCGGTACCTAAAATTTGACAGAACCAACCGTTGGAAATAAAATTCCTTAGCGGAATGAAGTAGTTGTATCCAGGTCAACAGCTACTGTAGCACTTTAAAGCAATTTACATTGCTTTTTCAGCTGTAAAGCATGTTCTAGAAATGACTGCAAGTTCTTTGTTTTCAGATCCGCACACAGGAAACTTCAGAAAAAACACGGATTGGAAAATGTCAATGATCGATTGATGACGAGCAACACATGGCAGCTCTAGGAAATGGGGAAGCTCTTTTCAAGGGTATGAGAATGCAAAAAGATGCGGTCGATATTTTCCGAAATAGTGTATGTGTGCAGGCTTGTAAATACCCTGCAATGTAAGATTGTGTAACCTGCGTCTCTTGATACAGAAAGTGGGTGGGAGAATTATCACAATATGTGCTTTGACCTCAAACGGAAATCCTGCTGGACCCATGTGGTGTCGAGAAAGGCCCCATGACGATACCCCACCATACTTTTCACCTAATGTGCAGGTACGACAGGGTTGCCAAAGGCTGTACTAGTGTGATAAGCTTGTACTGTAGGATGTGGTCAGTGTAAGGTAGGCACAGCTTTTGCTGCAGCGCTCATGTGCAGTACTCAGGCTACGAACGTTCTGAACGTAGCCTGAAGAAAAACTTTTTTTTGGTCGCTATCACAACATGGCATGAGGCCATGACAGTCGAATGATTAAAAAAAACCGTGGAGTATTTGTGGCGTATTCCATTATCTTGAAGGATGAGTGATGAGTATTCGATCCTAGACGAAGGCTCAAAATTTCAATATAGTCGAACTCAACCTAACAGCAACCCAGATAGCAGCATCTTCTGGATAACAGCAACCCTTTCATCAACTATGATTCGAACACAGTTGCGCCCCGCATAAGTGCAACCCTGATAACAGCGACCGTTTCCCCCCCCCCCCCTCCAGTAGCTTTTAAACCAGATAACAGCAACTTGTGTCAATATGAAACAGCCCATTCTGCATTTGACGCTAAAGAAGCGGCTGACGATAACCAGAAGATCGGAAGATGGGGTTTAAAAGCACTTTTTTACATAGTGCTCATTTACTTTACATTTCCATTTCCTATTTTTTGCTTCAGTCATGTCCTCAGTTGTAAAAAAAAGCAGGAAAAGAGGAAGATGCTTTGGCTAGGTGAGCGCATCCATGGCCTCTATGAGGAATGAATGGCACTGTACATGTACAGTAGTGTTGGTATATTGCAAATCGAATGTCATAAATGCGATGTTAACAGACATAAATACTGAGCGAGAAGCTTTTTTTTGTGTTTTACTGGTACAATAGAATGTCTTTTGGCAAACATCGGATAACAGCAAACTTTTTTGGAGGTCATGAACGATTGCTTTTAGGCGAGTTCGACTGTAGCCTCAATTTCTGAACTCTGATGGGGGGGGGGGGGGTGGAAGACACAGTGAGGGACACCGTACTGTATGTCTCTCGAGTAGTCCTCAGTGAGTCGAACCCCACAGTGTCTGATTGGGGAGTCTACTTACAGTCAGTGGGAGAGTCTCACAATTTTGAGAAGGTACGTCTTCTAAAGTGCCTTCGCCAATTTTATCGTGCCGTAGAATCAACCTAAAGCAAATGCTCCCTCAAGATATGACAACTCAGACAATGTTTTTTGGGCTGCTTTCACTAGCAAGAGTGAAGATATCAAAGAGTAGAGGCAGGGAAAGCGAATAGAGTATGTCTTTATATCTTTCACCAATTGGCTCCATCTTCTCAAGTTTCCTAAAATTTGACAATAACTTTGATTGATTTTTGAGCCCACATTTGCACCAGAACGTATACGCTCCAAAGACGCCCAAAACAGATTCGCAGTCGGCCTCACACTACACGCGAAAAATTATCGGTCATTACCAAGGAAGTCATCTGAACTGCTAAAGACACAGCTATGATCTTCAGATTCTGCTCCTCTCTTTTTGTCTGCAAAGTTTAAGATTTCTGGAAGAAGAGCATGATTCTATTATTCTGCACGAGTCGTTGTGGTATTCTAACTCTTGGTACTGAAGTGAAGCTTTCATTGACTTTTAAAACTTATGCAAAGTGATTGGATATGGCTAATTTTACATAGCAGCGAAGAGCACGGTTTTGCGCCGAATGAAAACTCTTTCTGATCAAGGCGCCAAAATTTCAGATCACTAAAAAAGCTACAGCCAGATCGCTTGACGCTGCACAAGTCGACGCCAAATACTTACGCGCTCAATATACAATACATGGCGCTATTTTGGTGGACGCCAAATCGGCGCAGCCACAGGCGGCGCAGCCTTTTGCACAGTAGCTGTGAACTGGGTTGGCATATTGACTGTTTGAGTGCCGCCTATAGCAGATAGCATGCAACTGCCGCTTTTTCGTGGGAGAGTCAATTCGATAGCCCACATTGAAGTCCCCTTATAAATTGACGAAACGACGGAAGTTGTTACTGAAGGCCCGCGTGAGAGATAGCAATACAGATTGTCGATAGCTGCTGATAACTTCTTTGGCATATAAACGACTAGTGTTGCGATTTGACGTCAATGCCCCCGTCAAAATCGTATGTTTGCAAAATCCCGTCAAAGTCAGCATCAAGGTCAAAAATTTTTTGGCCACAGTCAAAGTCAATGTCAAAGTAAAAAATTTTTTGGGGACCCTGTCAAAGTCAAAGTCAAAGTCAAATCTCTCGAGAAGTCCAAAAATTTTGACATTTCATGCATGCATTATTCAAATCCATGAGTCTAAGACCAATAGTTTACGTAGTAAGGTTTTCCTGCCAATCGCTGTATCTCATTTCGAATCGCTCGTTCCGATGTCATTTCAAAACATGCTAAGCCACTTCCTTGCAGTTCGATAAAAGATTTCTGTTCCAGTCTGTGCTTGCTAACTGTAGGTTTCAAGTAACGCGGGTTTTGTTTCAGTTTCACTGAGTCTTTCCGAGAAGATAGAGTTTTACTTTTTCCTGTGCCAATAAAAGAATTCATAAAAGTACCAAAACCACGTGCCAAAAAGGGAACAGGACAGAAGTGACGTTTCATTGAATACTCGGTGTTTAGATTTTTAATACGATTTATAGTACAGCAAGATGGTCCACCCAGTGTGATGGTAATACGAAAAAGAATTACAACGTAGAAATGCTTGACCCTTGACCTTCTACTCAAGCTGAGTTAGCTCAGCAATTCGAAAATTTATGCACTCAGTAATCTGACCCAATAAAGGGCAGGCAATAAGAAGCTTGTGGAAATTCAAGTATTCCAGGAAAGGAGACGCTCTTGCTTATAACCTAGAACTGGACACCGGATCAGGTCGGGTTCAACCCGACCCGAAAGTCCCTGACCCGAAATTTCGGGTTGGGTTGACCCGAATTCGGTATAAGTACAGTAGTTGAAGTTCCTCGCGATAAAAACCATTCACAAATGCTCAGAACGTGGTGGCGTTGGTGTAAAGGTGACTGTGAGAAAATATGAGATGGAGACATCTAATGCACGCGAATCTTCATCTTTTGTTACTCCCTAGTCATCCTGGGTAAATGCAATAAGATTCCTTCATATTTCCCACAATAGTGGTCAAATAATTTTTTAAAACCTCAGATCTAAAAGCGACCAGGGTCTGTCCACTAAAGACAAGATTTAACCAATCCGAATAATAGGCGTGAAAAATAGAGTCAACTCTGTCATAACTTTTGGAGTCTGAGACAGCTTATCCTTGGTTGAACAAAGAAATACCTACTATATATGAGCCCCAGGCTTGAGTTTCATCTAGTCTTCACAAAAGATATTGCTTACAAAGTCATATTGTGCTGGACGACACCAGCTCCTGTCAGAACCTCCACTACTGATGGAGGGATGTGAGGGTACCTATCACTTTTGAACACAGCAAACTGTTCTGCAATGGTAACATGGATGGTGGTCAAGGGGGCTATTATTGGTTCATATTTGGTGTTTGGGTACAGACTATATTGCTCTTCCAGCCAGATATACCCAGGAAGTTATGTCATATTCAGGAATCAAATGTGATTGTAGATACCCCTCCGACCTGCAAAAAATTATCAATTCCCTCTTATGTTAGAGTATGGCTAGTCCCACTCATTCATCAGAGTTGAATGAGAACTCTCACATATGGACCCTTCCCTTTGCAGAAATTACTCAGAAAAATTGGTCATTCTCACAGCTTACAATTCCTCTGACATTCTTGGAAGTTACGCAGAATGAGAACGCGGAATGAAAGACTTTATGCATGCATTCATGAAGCATATACTGCAAATCCTGGAGTCGAACAACTATGAAAAGGTTTCTGTAGTTGCTAATAGTAGTAACTTGCAAAATTTCTGCATTTTTGACCCGTTTGACCCGGTCTTTCAAAAAAGTGACCCGACCCGATTTTGACCCGACCCGACCCGAAATTTTGCTGACCCGACATGACCCGACCCGACCCGACCCGACCCGAGAGTACCTGACCCGATCCGATCCGGGGTCTAGTTCTGTCATCCTAAAACAGAATGCCGTTTTCCAAACGTGACTTATATTCATCTGATCCGCATAAACACCAGTATTGCCCCTGGGGCTGTAAGATCTGTATGTGAGTGAGGATTCAACCAGGGGCTGATATGATTTCGGTCTGGCTTATAGTTACTGTAGGTGTGTTTCCGTGAAACAATACATTAGGTACCTGCCTACTTGTAGGTTTTGATACTCGTATGTGTGGGTAATGGTATTTTTGTTATATAATATTACTCAGTCTTAATTACGTATATTTGTTCAATGCGTCCTCCTCGTCCAGGCGCCCAGCTGACTGGGCAACGTGCCAGTGGTGTGATACGTTCTTCCTAAAGATAAAAAAGTCCAAAGAGCTTCTGAGGGGACCAAGCTGTACCCAGTCAGCTCTTCCTGCTCTTGGAGGCGGTGCGGTGCATTAAATCGCCACCTTAGCCACCGCCTTCTGCACAAGACAATCCTTTGGTCACAATGTGAGTTTGTAAGCTAGGAATTACAATTTTTAGAACAATCATCATTGTGGCATGGATAAAAAATAATTTTGCCTTTAGTGTGAGCGGCGTAGCAACTGCACACCTTTTCATTTTTCTAATCGTGAGGCTTACGAGGCTAGTCAGACATGCTGTAATTCGAAGAGCGCCCGTCTAAGAGGGGTTTAAAATAGAATGAGAGCTAAGGATCCAACGGAAGGGAAATGAAACCAAAAGCACGCCCTTCGTCACTGTGAGACCGCTGAAACTGACTGGTGCCTCTAGGTTTCCCAACCTTTCCCTAGGTTATGTGTAAAAAGTGGCTGCTCTATCTACAGTGGCTTTAATTTTCAGAACGATGAGTGAAGAAGCAAAAACTTCAAATATGGTCAAGCTCAGGGATTCCGGACACAAAACAAGATCAAGACCTCTCAAAGTCCAAAGCTCCTGCTCGAAACGAAGAAGAGGAAGAAGAGGAGGAAGGAGAAGTGGTGATTAGCCACAGTACGGGTTTCCGCTTCATACCGCAAGAAAGTGGAGAGTTGAAACCAGCAGAACCACCTACTATGCAAATCTTGGGTTCTTCCCGCATGGAACGCCATCAAGCTGCATCGAAAAAGACTAAAACGAGGACTGAAGTGAAACGAAGTGAACAATCTTGAAACTATTTTCTAAAAAGCTAGCTCAACTCCATACGAGGGTATGTCGCCAGTGTGCATTTATGCCAGCCATAGCTGTTATAATTGCTCTATACACACAGTATGCTAAATATTTCTGCATGCACAGTATTTTTTCGGTGAAGACAATTTCAAATTCTCATGCATCAGTACTGTCCAGCAGCTCGACATTTTCGAGCGGAAGTGGCTGCTGTTTGACCACAGGTCGTGTGATAACATCACCTAATACCGATGCCACGTCTTGTAAAGAGGATCCCTTTGTAACGTACAAGGGATCAGAGATCTGTCTTACGAGTGAACGGAATTGGGTGAAGAACCAGCTGCGTTGACAGATACAGTGCATGATTTTCTAGGATACGGAAAACAGAAACAGGCTAATTTCAGATGCATATACTCTACATACTCGAATACTGCAATGTGCAGTAGGTCGGAGGCCGGGAGGAGCTTCTTCAGCAACCTCATCAGATTCAGAGCTTCATTGATGATTCAAATGAGGGTTTATTCGTGGGTGACATTTTTATTACGGCGACCCTTCAATCATAGGCGTCCACTAAAAAAGGTCCCCAGCTGGAATACTTGATCACTTTCCTTCAGGAAGCGGCTTGCGAAGAAATGAATTACGCAGCGCATGGCTGCCAAGATAAATCGCCGTTTTGTTGGTCAGTTTGCCCTCCTTCGTATCGTTTCCATTTATGGCAATGTGCTGCATAAGCAGTAGCTTTATGACCCATAAAAATCACAGTAGCTTCGGTGACCTTATCATTATCACAAGCGAGGTTTTGCGCATTTCTAGTCCACGGCAACAGCATATGAGTACGCACGCGCCCCACGTGTACTGTGCGTATACGAGCTCACCTGACAACAAACAAGATCAAATTACGTCCAAAACATGGAAATAACCGCATCCCATAGCGCTACCCGTTCATATGGGTTCATACATTACTCGTATGTACACACTGTATGACCCTGCGGGACGTAAGAGGGGACTTCATTTTTCAGACGCGGTGCCGACCCGACCCGACCCGAAAGTACCTGACCCGATCCGGGGTCTACCTAGAACCACGCCCAGGCTCACATCAGAAATAGGATTCCACATATCACATGCCAGTTTATTCGAAGACTGGCTGTATGACGATACTTATCTTGTGAATATGCAGGTCAGAATGATTCAGGGAAGCCTCACAATATTTCATTTGTGCCATCTCTCCACTCCAGTGATCTGCACAGTAAAATGTCGTCAGACGCTGACAACAGATCGACTAGTTTATTTAAAATATATTAGACAACTATCAAATCGATTCAATCTCCTGACAGTCTGCAAGAATTCAGCATTAGTTAGCAGCAAAATACCATGGAAAAAATACCTAGCCATCGATGCTTCTTTCCATCGATTTTAAAAAATATTTGTCGGATCCTTTTCTACTTCTTCTGTGGCTTGTCTTCCGAATCCTTCAAAGTGCCCTGCATCAGAGACTGCTTGACAATTTTGCGAGTATGAAGACGCGGTTTCTTCGAGACAGCTAAAAAAGAAACAATATGATGAAATTGATTCTTTTCCCAAAAACAATGGGCCTGAAGCAAGGATGTGCCTGCTAACTTTCACGAACTCCCGCTACAATTCTGTCGAAACAAGTGGCGACCACAGCATATATGAGTTGGATATGCGCGAATGCTTTTTCTTCGTCTCCAACCCAAGCGTAGTATCGATACGAGCGAACAAACTTCATGATATCTATAGGCGACCGTACCCTGTTTAAACGAGTGATCCGACTATTGCAGATAAGCATGACTGTGAAGGCAGGCGATCGGAACTGTCCATCCACACAATGGACCAGCACAGCAAGATCTCGTTCAAACCACTGAGGTCCCCAACCCCTTGGTTTGTCCTCCGGATACCAGTATCGTGTTCGCTTTTTCGAGAGCAGTGAATTCACGCGTTCGATTATTTCCGCCAAAAAACTTGGCCGTGAAGGAACATTCTTTTCAGGCCACTCATAAATGTGAATCAGATCGATCTGAAAAGGAGACTGATGATAAATAGAAAAAAAAAGAAAATATCATACCCTTCGCGAGCACTCTTTTTTTGGCCTGTTCTCGTTCCCCGCGAAGAAAGCAACGAGGTCGAGCTGGTACTGAATAAAGCTGTATTCTTTCACGTCAGTAACCGTTCTAGTCCACAACTGTACCAACTCGAGATTCTCCATGGAGTATGCTGGTGTATCAAACCATCGAATAGACGGCATACGATATTCGCGCATGCCGCCTTCTTTCAAGTCGATATATGGGTCGATCATTTCCTTCTGCCCATCTTCACCAATCGAGACGATTACTCCCACCTAAATCGATAATTTTTGTCGAGGCACCACATAAAATACACAATAATCAAGGCTTACACCATAACCACAAAGTCTGGAAAGATGCAACCCGAACTCGTGCGGTGTTGGCGCCATCCCACACAATATTTGATCACGGAGATGCAAGATCAAATTCTGGTGAATCAATTGTGGACGCGAAAATGCAAGTAGAAGGTCCTTCCAGCATCGAAGATCCGGATATCTCGAGTAGCCAACAGTAGATGAGCAACATTCGTGCTGTTTTTTATCCACGCGCTCATATTCCACAAACTTGGCATGAAACTCTTCGACCATTTTCTTGCCTCCATTTTGAAATGACATCGCTAAGATTTTGTTCGCTGCTTCTGTCAGCTCTCGCCATTCGAATGATCTTCGCAGCTTAGTCTCTTTTGGCATATTTCTCACGTACTCGTTTATTCCATCGGTTATTATTTCTTCAGAGCGTAAAGAAGGGATTCTCAAGAAGGACGTCAATGTATCCCGTGATTTCAGCGCTAGACCTTGTTTTTTCTTTGTGGGAATGCAATAGCTTGACTCCCATCCTCTAAGAGAAATTAACAAAGGCATCTGTGATTCGGCGGATGAAACTTGCGAGTCAACCGATGAAACTTGCGATTGATCATTCGAAATAATTGACGGCGGTGGTTGAGTCAACCCGTCTGGCCGTTTGACTGAGAAAAAATGAGGGCATAACGCCACCAAAAGAGAAGAAGAAGACTTTATAAAACCAACTTTTCATCCTTGTTTGCCTTTTCTCTATCATTCTGACCACAATTCGAAAGAGCACTGTTATAATGAAGATGACTATGGTTTGGATAATGAAGGCCCCTGCTGGATGAGCTACAAAACGACCTCGTGAATGTTTACGGCGTTTGAAAGAAAAGAAACTTACCAAGTCCCATCAAACCAGCTTCAGGGGTGACTAAAATAAAAGAAAGAAATAGTTTTGCCTCCGCCAAATTCACAGCGCTTACCAGTCGTCCTCGCTGTTGGCGCAGTTTGTGTATTTTCGGAGCTTGACTGTGAGCTCTGATAAGTAGCATTTGGACCCGTTGCTGAAAACGTCGGAGGCATGTTGATGCAGAAAATTTGACAGAACCAACCACTGGAAATAAAAAATTTCGTAGCGGAATGACCCAGTTTTTATCGAGGTCAACAGCTAGCACTTTACAGCAATTTACAATGCTTCTTCTGTTGTTAGGCATGTTCTATAGGTAAATGCAAGTCTTGCTTTGCTTTCGCAGATCCGCCGAACAAAAGCTTCAGAAACGCGAACTGGAAAAAGGCAGTCATCGATTGATGACGAGCAACAGATGCAAGCTCGAGGAAATGGGAAGGTCATTTTTAAGGGTATGAGAAATGCAAATAGATGAGGTTGATATTTTCTGGAATACTGTATGTGTGTGCTTGTAAATACCCTTCTCTGTTGAAGTGTTTGTGACCCGCATTGCTTGATACGTAGATGGGAAAAGAGATTCACAATACTGTATGTGCTTTGACCAGGAACGCGCATCCCGTTCTTGTTCCTGTTTTACCACATCACCAAGCATTTAACAGCTTCTGGAGGGTGTAGGGACACATTATACAAAAATTTATTCACCGGGCTGCGAGTCGAACACTCGCCCGTAACTGCGGACCTGGCATGAGAGGCAGAGGCCTAACCCGGTTCGGCTGCTGCTTCCGCGTGATGTCGAGAATGGTCCAGTGACGACTCCCCCACTTGCTAGCCCCTTAATGACACGATTCCCCTACCATAATTTTTCGCCATAATATTTGCAGTTACGGCTTCGGTTGCAAAAGGCAGTACGAATTTGGTGCTTGTACTGAAGGATGCGGTCAGTGTACGGTAGGTACCGTACGGTACAAGTTTTGCTGCTGTGCTCATGTGCAATGTACTCAGACTACAAACGTTTTCAACGCAGCCTGAAGAAAACGTTTTTATAGGTCGTCGTTATACGTCGTCGTCGTCGTCATTTCTGGAACAGCAAAACACGCAATCTGGATGTCAAAAATGGCTGAACCGTTTTGAATGAAATTTTGCACGATCATTGGCCATGGCAAGCATAGCTCACTCCTAAAATTTTGTGCATTTTTGTTGATTTGTTGTCGAGTTATGGACGAGCAAAGTTGCCCGCTTATGTGTGGCTGGGCTAAACAGGCAGCTAGCGCGCCTGTTGATTCATAGCCAAGCACTGTACAGCGCACTCGAGATCTAAGGAACACATATTTGACAATCATTTTGTACCAAGGCGAGAGTCGAACCCTATCGTGTAAAGCGCACCCAGCGTGAGAAGCAGACGCCATAACACCTACGAATTGCTGCCCTTACCCAGCAGACTAACGCCACCTGACAAGCTTGCATCGCCTGCAAAAGAGAGAAAATAGAAGTGGAATTTCAGTCAGGTTCATTCTGCGACACCCACAGAACAACTGAAGCCAGGTGCCATCCATTATAGCGAGTCATAATCATCTTGCGCATGTCTGCAGCTACATTGAACTTTATAGCTCGATAAGAAGGTGGAAAGGATTTGTCTGCTGAAAAGTTTTTGTGCGGGAGATTTTCGAGATGCTTTGTTTTACCCGTCCAGTTGGTTATAGGGAAGGACAGATTTTCAGTCCTTTCCTAGCGGCCTAGAGCACTTGCTAGTTGACCCTATCCTGCCGTCCATAAGAGTTCAACCCGGGTGCATGCAGGGCGAGAGAGCGCGTTAGTCGATACCGCGCGATGTCGGCGGTAACTTATGAGGTGCCCGTGAGGGTCCAGCCCCATGACGCTTCTCCTTTTTCATCGACCATGGAGGTATGAAGCACGAGTCACCAACTGTCCGATGTGCAAAGAGCGGGTAGAATATGACCATATTATATGGCCAGTTTTCAACTATGCCGTGCAAATTGTGACTCACGCTATTGGACAACTATACAACTAAGAGATGTGTTGGAGCTTCACTCAAGCAACAGCTGTCGATAAAATTGATTACGCTGATATCTGATCGATTGAATGTGTTTCCAATAAACTATTCAAATATCCAAACATTTAGCATCTGTTAGAAAAATACCATGGATGATATACCTAGGCACATGGTCAAACTTCATTTCCATCGATTTTTACGAATATTTGTCGAATCCTATTTCCACTCCTTTTGGGGCTTGTCTTCCGAATCCTTCAAAATGCCCTTCATCAGAGACTGTTTGACAATTTTCCGAGTATGAAGACGCGGTTTCTTCGAGACAGCTGAAAAAGAAACAGTAGCATGAAAATAATTCTTTTTCCAGAAGCAGGGGCTGAACCGAGGATGTAGCTACTCACTTGTACGAACTCCCGCTACAATTCTGCCGAAACAAGTGGCGACCACAGCATATATGAGTTGGAAATGAGCAAATGCTTTTTCTTCATCTCCCACCCAAGCTTGGTATCGATATTCTCGGACACGCCGGATTATCTCTTCAATATTAACCCGATCGAAACGAGCGATCCAATTATTGCAGATAAGCATGACTGTGAAGGCAGGCGATCGGAACTGTCCATCCACACAATGGACCAGCACAGCAAGATCTCGTTCAAACCACTGAGGCCCCCAACCCCTTGGTTTATCCTCCGGATACCACTTTCGTGTTCGCTTTTTCGCGCGCATCGAATTTACGCGTTCGATTATTTCCACCAAAAAGCTTGGCCGTGGAGGAACATTCTTTTCCGGCCACTCGTAAATGTGGATCAGATCAATCTGAAATACATATATTCCTAGGCGGAATCAAGTAGGAAAATATCGTACCCTTCGCGAGCACTCTTTTTTTCTTCTATATCTGCTGTCCTCAAAGAAAGCAATGAGGTCGAGCTGGTACTGAATAAAGCTGTATTCTTTCACGTCAGTAACCGTTCTAGTCCACAACTGTACCAACTTGAGATTCTCCATGGTGAATCTGGGTGTATCAAACCACAGCTTCTCTGGTATACAATGTTCGCGCATGCCGCCTTCTTTCAAGTCGATGTATGGGTCGATCATTTCCTTTTGCCCATCTTCACCAATCGAGACGATTACTCCCACCTAAATCGATAATTTTTGTTGGGGCACCACATAAAATACACGATAATCAAGGCTTACACCATACGCACAAAGTCTGGAAAGATGCAACCCGAATTCGACTGGTGTTGGCGCCATTCCGTACAATATTTGGTCGCGGAGATCACACACAAAATTCTGATGTAGCTCCTGTTGAAACGGAAATGGAAGGTGAATTTCGTTCCAGCATCGGAGATTCGGATATCTTGAGTTAACAAGAAAACATGATGTACGTGCGTTCTCTTCATTATCCATGCGTTCAGCTTCCACGAACTCGCCATGAAACGCTTCGACCATTTTCTTGCCTTCATTTTGAAACGACATCGCCAATATTTTGTTTGAAGCTTCGGTCACCTCTCGCCGATCCAATGCTCTTCGCCGTCTCTCTTCGGGATTGCTTGAGTCACTTCTTCTTAAAGACGCCTTTATAAGACCATCGGTCAATAATACATCGGAGCGAAAAGAAGCAATTCTCAAAAAGGACGTCAATGTATCCTGCGTTTCCAACGATAGACCTTTTTTATTCTTCGTGGAGATTTCGACCCTTGAACCCCATCCTGGTTGTTCGACTATCGAAGGCAGCTGTGATTCGGCGAGTGAAACTTGCGAGTGAACCGACGAAACTTGCGATTGATCATTCGAAATTATTGCCGGTGGTGGTCCAGTCAACCCTTCTGGCCGTTTGACTGAGAAAAAATGAGGACATGGTAGCAGCAACAGAAAAGAATAAGGCTTTATAAAGCTCACTTTCCATCCTGGCTTGCCTTTTCTCTATCATTTTGACCACAATTCGAAAGAGCACTGTTATGATGAAGATGACTATGGTTTGGATAATGAAGGCCCCTGCTGGATGAGCTACAAAACGACCTCGTGAATGTTAACGGTGTCAGAAAAAGCAAGAAACTCACCAAGTCCCATCAAACCAGCTTCAGGGGTGACTAGAATAGAAGAAAGAAACCAAAATGTTGAATCCACCAAATGCATAGCTAGCTTACTCTGCCCAGTCGTTGTCGCTGTTGGCGTGCATGTAGTCGCAGTTTGTGAATCTGTAGAGCTTGGCTGTGAGCTCTGATAAGTAACATTTGGACCCATTTCCGAACTTGTTGGAGGCATATTGCTACAAAAAAATATCACGCGGAATCACCGCCAGAAACAAAATTCTTTGGCCGAGTGAAGCAGTTTTTATCCGCGTCAACATATAGAACTTTACAGCAATTTACATTGCTAGCTTTGGCATGTTCTAGAAATGACTGCTAGTTCTTTCTTTTTAAAAGGTTTGCCAACGGAAAGCTTCAAAAATGCAAATCAGAAAATGTTATTGATCGATAGATGATGAGCAACACATGGAATTGGGGGAAGGAGAAAACTCTTTTCAATGGTATGAGAAATGCCAAAAGATGAGCTCGATATTTCTTGGAATACTGTACTTGTGGGCGGGCTTGTGAATACCGCGCACTGTCGCTCGTACAGTGTGCTTTGACCTGGAGCGCACATTGTGCTATATCGTAGATGGTGCGGAAAAGGGCCGTTTTCTCAGGTAGCTGCATGTGGAGAATGCCTGGTACCAACTGACACCTATACTGTAAGAGCAGTAATTGGGACAAAGAGCGTATATTGTTGATGCTTTGAGGTCAGGATACTTGCTCTCAAACCTGCTACTGTGATTGCGTCTCGCGACCTGATTTGATGTGGGTAAGGAGAAAGAGACCTTGCTCGCCATAAGGTCTGTTTGAGTCTACGTGAGGGATCGGCTCTCGCGCCGTGGGTACTGTACTGTGGTAGTGAATTGACCGTCGACCGCGTGTTCCATGTCCTCCTTTACAATGGTGTGCGCGTCCCACTGCATCCGTCACTCCTGTCTATTAAGCCCCAAACCAATTTCCACCGCGCCCTGGCTGCACGAGGGGTAACATAAGGTCCGCATGGTTCGCAGATGGGGATGACACACGAAGCTTGAGAGCGACTACGCCAGAATTCGTCCAGGTACCTCTTCAGTATGGCATGAGGGCATGAAAGATCAGGCCTACCACGAACACGCGAGCAATTATCAGCTACTCCCATTAAAGCCATCTGAAAGAGTAACGATAGCTATCGATGCAAAGTTTAAAAGATTTTTGTCTGCATTGCATATTTTGTCTGCAAAGCTTAAAAGATTTTTGGAAGAAAAAACTGGATCTGTTATTCTTGCGATTTTTTCGGAATGCTACTCTTGGTACCGATTTGAATGCATTTATTGACTTTTCAGACCTGTGCAAAGAGATCGGTAATACATACAAGCCAAGAAAAAAACCATGCCAGATTTCATGACATCGCGACATCCATACTAGAAATCGGTTTTTCGGAAGCTGGGAAGAAATCCACGACATTTTTGGATTGAAATATGGACCAAATAATCATCAGACTGTATGATTTCCTGCAAAAAATCAAAGTCGATCCACGTAGCCTTTCTTATAAAGGTCGAACCCGCCAATACTGGCATCTGATATACCCATGTACTGTAGGAAATACTTTCTGCAGTCCCGATTTTGTATGCTAAGAAAAGAAAGACTGCATTGAATAAGAGGGAGCTGTTCGGTGCTTTTCTTGTGCGGGCTTATGAAAGCAGACTCGGCTGTTTTAACATAAAATGCAAATAGTCCTGAAAATAATTTATTTCTCAAGTAAAAATCACAAATATTATTTCGCAAATTTAAACAAGTACTGTATGTTCCAGCCAGTTGAAATCCCTCCAATACTTACGATTAGTTTTCATGGAAAATTGCACCTATCTTCGTTCGTATCAACCGCTAACCAAAAACAAGCCATCAAATAACAAACCCAAAAGCATAAAAAGGACAATAAGATAGCATTATTTGGAATTCGAGCCACGTAAGCGACCGCGCGTCGAAAAAAATATTCTCTCCATAATGAGAAAGCGCATTTTGAATCTCGGTTTGTGTCTTTTTCTACAGTTGGATTGTTGAAGACGTCGACGGTACTGTTTGTGGGCAGGTAGCGAAACCTGGCTGTCGATGGAGGACTTTCGGCGCCGGACATGGCCAGTTTTGGTGTGTCCTCCCTTTCAGATGTTAGTTCGTGCTTGCAGTTGAATGCGACACGATGGGACGATGAGGGATCGCGGACGACGACGGTGTGCCGTCGTTCATCTTCGCAAGCCTCAGTGAACTTTGTAGCCGCCATTTTGGCCATGGATAAGAAAACGTGTAAGAAACACGCACCCAAATAGATGTCCATGGCCTTGACATAGGATACGCGTGGCATCATGGCCATATAGGAAAAGTAGAGGAAGGTTACTGCCAGAATTATGGCTATCATGTCCGAAAAGTTACTTCCTCGACCTAAGCATAAAAGAATCCACGATGTGAACACGATTGCTGTGGCTGGAAGGAAAAGCTGGATGAAATAAAAACCAGCGCTGCGATCGAAAAAGAAGCAGCATTCCAATCGGCTGTACGTGCCAGTTGCTACAGTAACGTTGTGCGATCGAGTGACGATCCGCTTGAGTTGGTAGTCGGGCAGTTGAAGGTTGTCCAGAACTACTGCTTCGTGCGAACGCCATTGGTACAAGAGCTCAGTTATGCTGTGACCATCTGAAATAAGATTTGGCGAAATAGACTGACGGGAAATTCGAATTCAAACTGAGTTAAAACGAGAATATTGGCGGGAAGTTCAAACTCGCAAAAGTTATCATGGCTGATACACAAACACTAACAACTAGCAGACAAGGGACTTACAGCTCTCTATAGACAAGACGCAGACTTGCTGATCGAACGGGTACAGGGTCAAGTCCATTGGACATTCCGCTGTCACTGAAAGCCTGAAAAGAGAATATGTCAAGATTCTAGTTGGCCTTTGATTGAATCCACCTACCTCCTGCTGAACAAGATAGACCCATCTGGAAACAGCCTGAGTAATGATCTGTGCGTCACCGACTCTCTGTTCGGATTTCTGGACTTGACAGCATTCGGTATGAAAGTGTCCGGCATCCAAAGTCCTTCAGCCAAGCTCTCGTGCAAGCTGACCTCCGTTTGATTTTCGTAATTCTCAGCATCATATGCCAATCTCGGGTCTTGCCACTTTTCACGAAAGAAGAGTTCAAGTCGATAGTCCTATAAGGACCCAGGGCAAATGTGGCGTGGGTTTACTAAGTAGGGGTGAGTACTACTGACCATTGTGGCTTCCGAAATGCTGCGCAAGCTGAGGACACGCATGAAAACTGTCACGGCGACTGGCTTCTCTGCAAGGCGGAAGGCATGACATTGTTCCATATTGCATTACCAAGTGCTGAGCACCAGACAAGTCCTACCTCCCAAATACGGTCGTATTCTTCGATCATAGCTGGCACTGTTTATAGTTCTGAATACCTTGTCATACAGCCGCCGAACACTGCTCCTGAAATGGCCTCACTGTTTGGCGCTCAAGCCTGGCGGCATGGGTTTTGGCTGTACTGCAGTACGTTAAGAGATCATGTATCAATTTGGATGCCTGTACTATGGGAGGGTGCCAGTTAGAGTGCAGCCATGCTTGGACCGTTGTATCATATATCTGTTCTGACAGACACAACTGGAGACGGTGCCGTAATTTCTCTTAGGGACCCTAACCCCTGGCAAAAGTTAAAAGCTCGTTTTAGCATCCCTCGGAAAAGGTGATAACGTTAACAGCAGTTTTCTCATATCATCAATGCTACTGCAAGCTGAACTGTCAAATTTGTCTTACGTGTTCCAGAGTGGGCTAAAGACGCAAATGCGTTCAATAATGAAAGATTTCTGAAACCTTTTTCGAAGCTAACAGCCGCTGACGGCATCTGCTCCTAGTTTCTTCTCCAGCTGAAATATGTTCTCATCTAGGCAGCAGAAAATTGTCTAGTTTTCCAACTTAACGACTTTTGTTTTTCAGAATGCTCATTCTTGAAAAAATTAGATCTTCAAAACATAACATGCCCTTCAAATATTTTACTGTGCAGAGGCTGCTTTTACTAGCATGTCGTACCACACATAGCCTAAAATTGTTTCTGCGAGCGGTCTAGCATAGGAGGCCCAAATGGGGTCTGGAAACACTGTAACTATGGAGAGGCGCAAACTGAAAATGTCCACAGTAGCGCACTTACTCATTCACCGTTGGCTCAGTGCTGGCCGTGGTTTGGCTTGAGGTATATTCGGACAGCGATAAGATAGCTAAATCGGGAAGGGTATCTTGTCGATTCCAAGGCATATTTGTATCAAGAAAACTGTACCTGCCACAATGACCCAATTCGCCAATCTGGCACATCTTGTGTCCATGTCATCCAAACTCGCAAATGAGCTCACCGTCAGAGAAATCAGGAAATCAAGGCATGGAAATTTTGCGTATCAAGAACGCATACTAATCAGATAAAAAAATTGGAATTCTTCTCGTTTTTAACAGTCTACCTTTCACAATCGCACTCTATCTAAATTCAAATAAGGTTCAGAAGTGGAACTGGTCGAAGAAAAGAGGACTACATAAGCGTCTCTCAGTTCTACGCCAAGAAAACATAAGTGAAAGTCGACGCCTCCTGTTTCTTGAAGTATCCTCATCCTGCTGGAGACAAACGATAGATTTTATCTGACATAAGTGAGTTGTGCAAGGCATCCCTCTCAAGAGCACAACGCGCAGTCAAAGCAGTCTTAAAAGAAGAGAAAAAAGTTCAACGTTGCAAACAAATGCTAAGACCGCACTGGATTTTTTAAAAAAGGTTGTTGCTGATAGATACATAAGCAGAGAGAGCATAGTTCAAATAAAAGATGACATGGCGCGACATGCTAACGATCAGGCTACGATGCAAGCTCCATACATACAAGTAGGTGCTGCTAGTACGTATATGCATTTTCACACCACCGCTCCAAGGAGAGCTATTTTTAGAAGACGCATGTCGTGGCGTACTTGTTACCTGAGCAAACGTGAGTAGTAATAGCGTACCCCTCTTCATGAGTCACTTTTTGAGGCACAATGGTTAAGCATGGGCAGTGTAAAGTGTAAAGTAAAAAGCGCGCACGCAGTGCGCAGTGTGAAGGTGGTGTAAAGGGCAGTTTGCAGTGTACCGTTTAAGTGAAGGGACTGAGGTGTCTTTTTAGGTTGACAGACTGATTGTGAGTCCCTTTGTGAGACTGCTGCTGGCAGTGGAGTCCATTAGAGTGAGAAGTTTAAAGTGAGTGTAAAGGGGATGGATGAAAAGACTATGAGTGACTTTGTGTTCCCTGAGCTGCTGCCTAGCTGAGTGACAAATAAGTATTGTATATGGCCATTTTGTTGATGTGCAGGTGCATCACACTAGGATATTATTTGTTGATGCGCAGGTACATTACAGTAGGATCTATTTTTTTGATGTGCAGGTAGATTACAGAACGATATATTTTCTTGATGAGTAGTACATTACACTTGGATATATTTTGTTGATGTGCAGGTACATTACAGTAGGATATATTCTGTTGATGAGTAGTACATTACACCAGGATATATTTTGATGTGCAGGTACAGTACAGTAGGATGTATTTGCCCTGGGCCCAGGGCAGACGCATGTCGTGGCGTGGTTTACTTGTTACCTGAGCAAACGTGCAATGGAGAGCTTAGGAGGCAAAAAGAATGCAGGCGAAAAATGAAGGGCTGAAGTGTCCAACTGTGGACTGTTGCGCAGAGCTAAGCTGGGATTAAAACGGTAAAAAGTACAGTAAATAGACCACGTATTTTTTCACAAGCTTCTGAGCGAATTCTTCAATCTTCCGGCCTTTCGTACCTGCAGGCGTCTTCCGGCTACTTAGCCAGAGAGATAAATCAGAAAACCAGTTTCTACTCTACTCGTCCCTGGGAATCACTCAAGAATGATAAACTTCTTGAGATTCGATAAAACGAGTGTGCTAGGCGTGGATATACTTATATGCACATCAATGCCCTGGTTCAGGGCTGGTCTGCCTTCCCTTACAGTAAGTTAGGGCCAGACACGAGACCGAGAGATTGCTTGAGTTCGAGTGACTGGTTTGGTTTGCAGGCGATTGAGGACTGTTCTGAACTGCTCTATGAGCGCTTCGGGTGTCAGGTCTGTCAGAACCCCCGCCTACGGTCAATATGTGCGGTCGCTTCCTAAATTAAGAGTTCATATACTGCCCTCCACACTGGTGGTGTGGTTGAATAAAAACCCACAATCAGTACGAATTGTCATGGACTACGCGTGTACGAGGTGTCCTTACCTGTTCTAGGCCGCTAACCAGCCCGCTCAGGGTGAGGTCCCCAAGTCCTCAGTTCTCGTTGGTGATCCCGTCAAGTACGGCTGCGATCAGCTACTTGTACCTCGGCTCCCTTCGCCTCTCTATATTCCCTTCTCGTGTACTTTTGCACGATCTGCTAGTCGCGGAGTTGTGCGCTAGTCGGCATAGGAAACCTCATACTTTGCTATTGTCCGGCTATTGGGACCGCGCAGTGCGTGAGTCGAAGCGTGCAAAGACCGGTGTAGGCTGCCCGCCTGTAGAGGGAACGGAAGTCACACCTCCCATCGCCGCACCACTGACGCGAGGCGGCTACAAATGAAAATCTTGGTAGTCTCAGCAATTTTAGGACGAGGCCACTCAAACATTCAGTTTATCAACGCTACCCCAAAAATTTCACTTTCGTACGATTAATGCAGTTTCAGCCAACGGTTTACACTGTGAATCAAACAGTTGTAACACGCGCCCATCACCTACGTCCTGCCTGGTGTCGCCTCCTGAGTCTAGGCGCCGGACAAATCCTTGAGGCGCGTAGGTGGTGCCGCGGGGAGCTTACGCACTCGGCATAAAACTCACAATCAGAGCAGCAGTCTTCGACCTCTAGTAGTCTCATCGTTAGACCGGTGAAACATCAGCCCGATAGGTTGACTACGTTCCACTTGTACCAATCGATGGGGACACGCCGGCTCCAGACACATGCTACATAGACTGTTCTTCTCGCCTGTGCGGTTAGCGTACAGTATTACAAAAGACACTACTACACTAGTCAAAGCGACATTACCACTAGCCTAATCAATCACACTACAAATCTCTAAAAATCGTTAGTGTCTAGTAGATCATCGTGACTAGCATATTTTCTGCTCCTTCAGGCGCCGAGACCACTTCCGCTGCCCGTCGCATCCACAGTGCCGGACTTCGGTGCGCTGGACGGCGAATTACGACCCGATTTAGCACTGCCCTTGCCACTTCCTTTTTGGCTTGATTCGCGAGCGGATTTCACAGTCGCCGATGAATTGGGCGGGTACATGGCTGGCGGCAGCTCGGGCGGTACGATCTTGTTTTGCTTTTTCCTTTCAATCAAGTAGCATAGAAGTAGGAATTCGTTTTCGTTGATGCGAGTATCGCCGTCCAAATCGCACTGACGCCACAGATCGTTGAGTACGAGTCGAGGTAAACCGGTGTCTTTGAAAAATTCGGGTGCATCGGACGGATGCACGTATCCGCGGCCTTTGCTGAGTTGCTTGAACTTGTCTCGCCAATCGCTTTTGTCGGCAGCCATCTGCACTCCCTTCCATTCCATAGCGAACTCGGTTTCCATCGATAAAACGTCGATTTTATGACCAAGAACGCCAGCAGTTGCCTTTTCCGTCTAAAAAATCAAATAATAACTTATTTTATGAGATCCTCATTCTACCTGAATTCTTACTTTGGCATCGGGTGGCAAAAGGTTGAAAAGGCGCGTGAATTCCTTTTTCAGGAACTCATCGATCAAACCCAAGATGACGGGATTGAGACGAGGCCATTGCGTGATCACTGACGCTTTCAACTTGGGTACCAGGTAGCTAGCATTTGGCAGATCGCCGAACGTGATACGTCGTTTCCTGACCACTTTTGGCAGTGTTACGGTCTCGAGATCAGCGATCAACTTTTCTTTGCCTTGTTGCGGATTGCAAATCGGCAACGAGGACCGCAATTCATCGACGATGAAAGAGTGCACGCGAGCCAGTCGAGCCCGTTTGGCCACATCGTTCAAACGACGCACGTCGGTCGTCCGAGTCAGCTGAATCATTTCATTCAGCATTAGCTTTTGGTCTTCTTCGAAGACATCTCGATATTCTTTCTGTTTCAACGGTTTCTTCCAGAAAGAGCCAGCGTAGACCTGAGGTACTTCGGTGCGGAATTTCATAGCTTTTCCCAAACCCCACATCAAAGCACCACGCACGCGATTTAGTTCGGCTGGACCGACGCTGTCCGCTTTGTTGAGGACGATCTAAGATTCGAAAATAGTCACAAACACAAAGCAATAAAAATTATTACCAACCCGTATTTTCTCTTCGTTGCGTTGCAGAGCCACAATGACATTCTTGATTTCGTCGGGAATATCGAGTTTGTGCGGATCGAATAGCAACAAGATGACATCGACCTTGTCCTAAATCCCACTATTTTTACGATATTACACATATATCAAGCAGAAATAAGCAGTCTGACCCCCAAATAGCTGATGACACCTTCGAAATCGTAGCCCCGACCAGCCGACTGCTTCTCGCCAGCCAAAATGCCCGGCGTGTCGATCAGCGTCAACGTTTTCAACAGGGGCGCCGGGCAAGTGGCGCCGTACAACTTCGATAAAAATGTAGAACCGAATTTTTCCAAACCTATAAAACAATATATTCGACTCGACAGCAGACACAAAAACTCGGGTTTACTTTTGTAGGGGAAGGTAGATTCGGAGATCAAAGAAGTGCCTGGGATCATACGCACGTTCGCATCGTACATGACTACAGTGAAGGCGTCTGTAGTCGGCTCTGGTCCGATGCGCATGCCCGGGTATTGCTGATCGAGTAGGAACTCGATCAGACTCGTCTTGCCCACCGAATAACCACCAACTAGTAGCACGCTCGGTCGCGCATCGAATTCTGCGTCATCCAATGGAGCACCGTAGAAAAAATCGAAGTCGACATACTTTTCCAGCGGTAAGACATTTTTCCTGTAAACGTAGCGCAGATTGTCTCGGAAATTGTTGGGATCTGGAGGTGGCGGTTCTGGTTTGGCCGGTTTGTTTCCCATTATCTATTCGAAAATAAATGAAAGCAGATGAAAGCAGCGCACAACTGACCAGCCGATTATAGTCGTACAGTAACGTGTAACCTTGCATGTTCAGGCCTGTGCATGTTGGAGACTGTAAAGTGTGCGCACTGATCACACACGGAGATATGATGCGTATCTAAAGAGGATCTAGGTGATTTAGAAATGATCCTGAAGCAATTCTGATAAAAACTCTTGGATGAAGTGATTTTGGCTGGCTAGAGAGAAGGTAGGTACTGAAAGAACGCTTTTGGATGAGGCCAAGGTGAGGCGTGTGCCCAGGTGCCTGGCGCAATAGAGCGAAGGAAACACAGTAAGCCAACCTGCGCCTTTGTGCGCAACTAAAGTCGTACAAAATCTTTCCCCCTTACTATACCGCACTGTATATGTACATACCTACTGTACTTTATTGTTAGGCACTGACTGTGAGTGTGAGTCAGACGCTACACATGCCATGACGCAAGCGGTCGCTGCTAAATGTGTAGCACGAGGTATACAGGAAAGCCAGCGTGTCTAGGACCTTTTGAATGGCGGGAGTTTTCTGCTTTTAGAATATTGATAAGGATTCTACAGTGGGCTCAAGGAAACCTGGAACAGTTATGTGATTTAATGGTTGGAGATATGCCGACGGGGGGGGGGGGGGAGGGGCGGTAGCGTACAAACGTTGACGGCCGGTCTGATAAACCATCGAACTGGCAGAGCTGAAAACTGACAATGTGATCCCTCGTCTGAGTTACTGTACTTACAATTTGCTAAGGTGAGCAGCCGATGTTCTGATACCTAACTAACCTTGAAAGTGAGCAGAACTTTACTCGAAAATGTAGGGCTACTAGCTCGTCCCATGTGCAGCTAGAAAGGCAAACTGAGGTGCGATAATCAATGCCAAAGTATTCTAAATCAATTTTAAAAGCTGCGCAGCCAATAAATGGGCGAAAAATCAAAGATGTTTATAAGACGTTTAAACTGGGCGCCTGCATATTGAACAAAAAGCACGTAGGATTTGTCCAGCAAGTTTTGTTTCTAGCAATGTGGGCTTCTAATTCGCCCCTTTGAACCCGTTGAACTATGCGATCTGGTCGATCCAGGTGCAAAAAGTCTTCTCTACAATAGCGTCAAATCAGTGAGAGAGTTTATTGAAAGCCTTGGAGAAAATAATTGAAGATGGTCTTACGGGCATCACGGATAATTTCCTCGCGTTTAGATGCATGATAAAAGCTGATGGAAATCATTTCGAGCGGCTGATGGAGATCATTTTGTTGAGTGTTTTCACTGTAGTTACTGAGATATCACTATATTACGGGAAAATACAGTAGGTTAGAGTCCTGCATAAGAATCAACAGCGATGACAAAAGATTAGGAAATCATCAAATCAGGGAGTAAGCATTCATTATACAAACTGTTGCATCATCACGCGTCTCCTCGTAAATTTTGTTTCAGAAACTCACAAATGTGAATTCCACAACAATAAGGCCCCTTTTCAATGAGAGTTAGATTCGACCAGGTTTTCACACTCACCATCTCCCCATTCCTGTTAGTACTTCCATGCATCATACAAAAGCATGGTTGGTAGCCGACACTAACCTCCCTCCATGTATGGAAACCAGTTTTGTGCATGGCTCGGTCACGTAAGTTGGCGAAGAGCTTGCTTTGATCATTACTCGATAATAAGAAGAATCCACGCTGAATGATAACGAAATACAACCGAAGAATATGATAAACACACCCAAGCAGATGAGAATTATATAGCTGAAACGAAACGCATGTACTGCAGCGCTGACGACATCTTGGGCAGAAGCAGCTTGGGCAACTTGACCTGTCACACCATTCACAACATCTCATCTGATGATGAATGATTTCGAAACTCTACACTTGCGCAGTGTTCTCTGTCCTTCTAGAAGATCAAAATGCAGGTGGCTCAGTTTCAATCAGAGATAATTCGTGATTGATTGGTGCAATGGATACATGGAGCCAGGAAGAGGGGTTGTCGTCACGTTTAAAAGCCTCAATAAACTGTGCTTACGTCAGATTCGGTCCTGTATTCGATGTAGCATCGCCTTGGCCTGGCGACTTCTCCTTATTCATATCAGCGATCAACGCCGCTCCACACGCAATGATAAGTACGGCTCCAGCGGCGATCGTTACAGCACCAGAAACCACGCTAAAAGTTCGAAATGACCTTGAAGCTGTACGAAACAAATGGGTCTTAGAAAGCATGATTTCGAATTGATACAGCTTTGACTTGATGATTTCGATTCTCCTTGTCGACCTGAGCGAAAATGAAAATTATGGCTGGGGGGTCAGTGAATGTTTGTCAAGAGTCCTCCATTGGTACGCGCCGAAACACACGCAAGAGGAAATATGAACATGTAAACGATGACACGCTGTCTGCTGACGGAGACTTCCTAACATCTCAATCATCTCATCGGTTTTTGCGCAACTTGGCTAGAAAACCAGGGAGGGCACAGTAAACATGTGCACGCGGTGAGGAATGTGCAAGGACGAGGGCTGCGCTGGGAGTCCACAGTCAAATATCATAAACAAGATATATGTATGCCATCTGAATAGCCATGTACCTGCACCTGATGGTGATGTGGTGTCAGTCTAACGATAAGCGCCCAGTGCCTGAAGCGATGCAGCTGAGAATCTATCCCTAGGACCTATCTCCCTAGACACCGGATCGGGTCAGGTACTTTCGGGTCGGGTCGGTAAGGATTTATAAGTATGCATGGATAGAGGATTGCGGATACCTTTCTTTTTATAAACAGCCCCGAAAGACATGATACGTGTAGTCTCGATTGGCAAGATAGGTGGCTCCTGTCAGGATGTACCACTTCGCAAAAACAGCGTGCAATTGACGAAATGGCCGAGTTCGATCAGAAGATCTCGGATAAACGCGCAACCAAGAAGAGGCGGCCTGGCGTAATGAAAACCGCTAGTCATGCGCCCCACGTCCAAGTTGAGAACAAAACAAGCGGCGGAGGTCCACTGGCTTCATCTAGCCCAGTACAACAATCGTCAAGTCCAGCTCTGTCCTTGAATGATTCAATTTTTAATGCCAGCTTTGACGAGTAAGTGGGGTGCTTCCTGTTTGCTTGAATTAGCATTTTGGTTTGTTATAGGGTAAAGAGGCCACCAAAGCCAGTCGGGCATGTGTGCGTTAGAAAGAAGGATAAGCGTGCAAAGCTATGCGGCCACGAATGCCCTGCTTGTGAGAAGGTGAGGTGCTTGCAATGGATTGTCATCAGACATTTTCTAACGCACAGACCATTTCAGTTCTTTGATGCCTTGAATCTGACCCCGAAGTCAAGGCAAGAACAAGTCAATCAGATCAGTCGGCACCGATCAACATACGCACCGGTAAAGAAAGTGAGAACACCAGAGCACTTTTGGGAAACAGGATTTCCAACAACGCAAGAGTGTGTGCATAGAGGTATGTCCAGTAGTCGCATGGAGCCAGATGCCAGGCCCAAGCAATTCGCTGCACATTTTCAGGCTACCTGAAGCGGGATTTTGATCCAAACGAGCTGAAAGCCAGGAGGGAAGCAAAGAAGAAGGAAGAAGAGAGGATGAAGGAAGAAGAGAAGGAAAAGGAGAGGTTGAAGATACCTGTTATCACAATCGAATCTAGCGCAGATTCTGGACCAGCGATTGCAATATAATAATATTATCGCGTTGATACAGATTGATGTTTAGCTTGTTCACTGCCGCATGATCGTTAAATTTCTTCACAACCCCCTTCTCCATTGACGATTATAATATACGTCGAGCGGCTGGGTCGTCGCTGTGGCGCCAGGGGGTATCACCATTCTTTCGACCTCAACGCCTAATTCACCCAGGCTCTCGAAGCTACCCTGCTGCTGTTGTCCACCCCAAGAGTCGAGAATCAACAAAGCGTTGCTCGTAACGATTTGGGACAAAACATTGGAGACGTAGAAATCGATGTGACTGGTCTGGCATTTTCCAGACTGCGAGCAGCTGACGATCACATTGGATGGTCAAAGGTGCGTCTCCTTCACCACTGGCCCCATCTTCCCGCCGACTTCTTGGGTGACCAAAAATAATGGCGACTGCAGCTGGCCAATCAGGCTCAATGTGGGCATTATTGTGTAGGAGTGGGTCGTTTTGGCCATCGACTTGATAGCGATTGGTGTTGCATGTTCGCACTTGTGTGAAAAGGGTACGCCCACTGTAGTACTCGTATTGAAAGCCACTTTGATCGGTGTTTAGCACCATCCTTGGATCATATTGGCCCAATTTGCCCAACACTTGCCGTCGAAACACTGCTGCTGCTGTTTCAGTTTCGGCCGCCTTTTGTAACTTTGACGCTGCCCAGACTTTACTAACTTTTCTTGATACGACATCAAGCCGTCTCTGCCAATCGGAGACCCACCGACGGCTGACTGGCGATAATAAGCCGATAGTTGATGCTGCGTCCACTGCCCACTGTCGCAAGTCGGTTTCATGGACAGGCAGCATGTCGGTCGGTGCTTGCTCTCTCGAACCGCTCCGTCACAATGGCATCAACACTTGCCACTTATCAGCCCTTGTACCGCCATTCGCCACTTGCTTCTTGAACCGCGAAAATTGGGCCTCCGAAACACCACGATACTGCTTTTGTACTGATGCAAATGTCTTCCGCCGTGAACCTTTCGCTGGTCGCCCTCGCTTTCCATGCGATCCTTGATATTCCTGACCTGCATGGTAGAACTCCACCATCTCTTTCTTTTTCTCAAAGGTCCACTGCCGGTCTTCAGGTTGCTCTCCAGCGTCAAGTTCTTCACTGTATGACTCGTCCTCTCTGTCTGCAGATTCAGCTGCCTCGACCACATCTTCCATAAAATCGAAGGCTCTTCCTCCACTGTCCACCTACACTATCCACTGCTGGTCGTTAATCGCAATTCCATGCTCATCTCGAACTCGTTCCAAAAGAGAACCAACTGTTTCCCATATGCTTACTGCAATCGTTTCATCGCTCAGGGCATTTCGAAGAAGTATTGTAATCATGCCTGCAAAAATCAAATCACATACCACATTAAAAATGGAATACACTGGTCTGCATATGGCCAGAATGAACCAGTAATCAGAAACTACTCTAGTGATCAGAAAGAACTACATTGATCAGAAAGGACTACAGAGATCAGGATGTCGATCTGGTGACCAGGGTATCGGTCTCGGGTCTCGGTGATCGGGACCTCGATCTGGTGATCAGTATATCGATCTGGTGAGCAGGATCTTCTTCATCTTGTGACCAGGGTATCGGTCTGGTGACCAGGGTATCGATCTGGTGATCGGGATATCGATCTGGTGATCGGGATATCGATCTGGTGATCGGTATATCGATCTGGTGACCAGGGTATCGGTCTGGTGATCGGTATATCGATCTGGTGCTTAGAAATTACTCTAGTATTTTTTAATTCCTCAAGTGATCGAAAGACCAACCTAGTGTTCAGAAATCACTCTGGTGATCAAGATATCGATCAGGTGATTGCAATGTCGGTTCACAGATTGCTCAACTACAATTCATCATAAAAACTCTCACCTCTTCCTGCAGGCTTTCCACCCAAAAATCAGACCGCTTGAAATCGAAACAAAGGCCGCTTCGACCTGAAAGTAAAACAAATGCATAGGACTCGATTCTTCAGCTCCAACAGTCTACCAGTCCACATCGAAATTCTTGAAATATTTGCAATAAACTTCTTACCTTTCCAATGGCGAAATATAAGGAAAAATTCTTTCTGCTCGAATGGGACAGACCGCCTTTTCATACAGCCGAGAAATCGATCCGCAGTCCACGTTGCTCTCTTGTTGTCTGCTCTGGTGCAGACCCCAGCATGCCAGGTAAGACAATCAGGTACACTTAATCAAACAAACAAGTCCCTACAGTATTCAAGTTGTGGTCATTTTTTAATCGCTTGCCATTCTTGACCACTCGCTCAGGTGCAGCTCAGACTTTGAAAAACAGCTTCTTCTTGTCCTGGCCTATGTTTCAGCACTTGTCTGGATGCTTCCAAAAACTTTTGGCGATGTGCAGATTCCTTGTGAGTCATTTTTGCGAAATCCTTGTGAGTCATTTATGCATTTATGCGATGTGGTTTATCTGCTGTAAGTAAGTTCTCATTGACATTCTTAGCGACTATGTGTGATTAATGAGTGTAACTAGCCATGGTCTGAGTAGGACTCGATAATTTCTAACTGGTATTATTAGTTATACGCTCACGTTTGGTTCGTGAACTTGAAGACGTAAGTTCTTGGGTTATGCTGGCTGCAAAACCCTGACATGTATTCTGTGCACCCATAGCTCCATATGAAATCCTTGGCTTTCCCTAGGATAGAACTAGGGCTGACCAGAGGATGGCTCAAGCCACAGGAACCAACCCACGCAGTCCACGGACACTTATTGATACGTTTTACTATCCCACACCAATGAGGCCGTGTAGACTCACAACTCGGGGAGCAGCCGCACGCGCCGGCCGTCAAAGGGGTTCTGCCGGACCTGAGCCCGAAGTGCTCACAGAGCAAGTTCGGATCAGGAACTCAAGACTAGTTCTCTACCGATGCCTGCAATCAGACCAGTCACTCGACCTCGACCTCGCTCTCGGTCTCGTGCTGGCCCTGACTTAGGAGAGGCGGGCCGGCTCCCTGAACCAGTGCACTCATAGGCCAGAGGGCATAGCACATGCCTAGTCCATGCATAATACACATTGACCTGATTTATGTTACATGGCAAACCAATTTATTGTGATCGAAAGACATAAGTACCCTTACTTCCCTCTGTCAGTGGCAAGGTCCTGACAGGAGCTAGTCTCCAGCGCAGTATGACTCTAAGGAATATCTTTTGTGAAGACTTGGTGAATACTCTTAGCGAGTGTTACAGTAGAGCCTGTCCCTGACTCCAAAAGTTATGCAAGTAGCCTTTATTATTGCGATTGGTCAAGTCTCTAAAGACTAGCGAAAGGACCCTAGTCGCTTTTAGACACACTTGGGTTCCTTTTAATTATTTGGCCACTATTGTGGGAAATACAAAGGAATGCTGTTTTGTAAGGATTACTAGGGAATAATGGAGGATAAAAAACTCGGGTGCGTAAAATAATGTTTCTTCATCGAAACATTTTCTCACAGTCACATTTACACCCAAGTCACTGCATGTTAGGAGTAATTGTGCGAAGTTTCTACCTCAAGGAACTTCAGCTGCCGCTAACATATTCGGGTCAACCCGACCTAAAATTTCGGGTCAGGGACTTTCGGGTCGGGTCGGGTCGGTTCGAGTCGGGTCGGGCTGGGTTGGGCTGACCCGACCTCTCGGGTTCAAGCCGACCTGATCCGGGGTCAGGACCGCTCAATACGCAGCTACCTTTGCTACTGGTTGAATGAGAAGCAGATGACGCCTCTGTGGTACAGTCCTGAACTAGAAAATCTTGACCCTTTTCGCAATCACACTTTCAGAAAGGTGCCAATGTGAGTGCAGCATATCCATCTTAAACAGATCATGCATCCGCAGCTTATTTGTTTGTCAGTTTTGGCATTTCCTCTGTTCCTGTTTTACCACATCACCAAACACTAGAGCGCTTGAGGATGAAGACACATTGCACAAGAAATGATTTATCCTGTCGCGATTTGCCGGGGTCGTGGCCTAGCGGGCAGCGTCTGCCTCTCACGCTGGGTGCGCACTTCCAGGGGAGGGTTCGACTCCCGCCTCGGTAAAAAATGATTGTCAAATATGTGCTCCTCAGCCCTCGAGTGCGCTGTATATAGTGCTTGGCTATGGATAAAGTATGACATGACATGAGTCGAACACTCTCGCTGGCAAGGCGCCTCACCGAGAGTGGAAGGCCACTGGCCGGGCTGGGCCTCTGATATCGCATTTTGACCAGACGGTTCTCCTGTGGTTTACCCGTCCAGCCTGTTCGTCCAATGTGAAAAGGATAGACAGGTAGGAAACTAGAAAAGGCGTCGTATTGCAAATTGATGACAGCGGCGATGTAGGTGCTGCACAGTAAGCGTCGATGAGCCTATCAAAGAATACAAGGTAGTTATGCTATACTGCATTCTTCTCACCATTTTCCGCGGTGCCACGATTGAGTGATTAGGCAGACCCTATTTTACCGTAAATGTTACCAAGCTACAGCTACAGGATATCAAAGGGGTCGGACCCAGGAGACCCAGGTCTGGCTATATGTTCCTGGTGGGAGTCACTCGACCTCAGCCTCGCTCTCGGCGGTCTCGTGCTGGCCATGACTTAGGAGAGGCGGAACGGCTCCCTGAACCAGTGCACTCATAGGCCAGAGGGCACAGTCCATGCCTAGTCCATGCCTAGTCAATGTCTATTACACGGCAAAGATAGCTGTTATTAGGCCATAATGATGGGCGCTTTTGTATATGTGATAAAATGATAAGGGAGGGCACAATTATGAAAAGAAAATGAAGAAGCGGTGCGCAAAATGTATCTTGTGGTGAGGTATAGTGGCCCGTTTCATATGGCAGTCAAACCCCTGGGTAAAAAGTGAGGGGCTATAGGATTTCTAACAGGTCCGACCTGGTGTAAGTGATGGGCGAACATGGGAGGATTTACGGTATACCTCAATGCTCTTTAATCTGCTTTGCGCTGGGCACACCTATGTCTTTTTTGCTCGTTCCAGAATCAAAAATTGTGTTTTATTATTAGTCAAAATCCTGATTCCGGCATCACTTTTCATTCCTTTTTTCCATTACTTGTATCCCAGCAATCAGTCAAATAGCAATTAGACTAAAGAAAAATCACATTCAGGTGGCACAGACCACTCAACGGGCAAGCACAGGCCTAGCAGAATTAGAAAGATCTAAGAAAAGGACATGACTGATTGCTTAGTTACCTCACCAAAGCAATACCATAACTTTTGAAATTTTCTGGTTTACATTAACGGTTTCCATTTGCCTTTTATGATTGGGATAAAGGATCACATATTGATTCCTTCTCATCCACATATGCTCCTGTATCGAAGTCACTTATACATGTACGCACAACCCGAAGATGGCGGTAGGACTGATCGCAACCTGCTTGTTCGTGGCATTTGCACCTGTGTCGCGAGCAAATTTCACGGACTTGAATAATCCGACTACAAGTATGCTAAGATTAGGTTGTTCGTGGTAATGTTCTCATCCCCCCCCCCCCTCGGCCCCCTTGTGCCACCGGGGTCGTGGCCTAGCGGGTTAAGGCGTCTGCCTCTCACGCTGGGTGCGCACTTACAGGAGGGGGTTCGACTCCAGCCTCGGTAAAATATGATTGTCGTTTATTATGTTCCCCCTCGAGTGCGCTGTACAGTGCTTGGCTATGGATAAAGTATGACATGGCCCCTTTCTGCACTCTGCAGTCTCATGGGTGCACGTGAGCAGCAGACTCCGTCTGCCAGATTGACTGCGTGCTATTTTAGGGAAATCTCTGCCTGCGGAATTTTTATTTCAGTTTTTATAGGCTGTTTTGAAAAGCAAGATGACTTTGATATCGACTGTACAGCCAAGTACAATGGTGTGCGTCACGGGGGACAATGCTATTTCGTAGGCGGATTTTCCAGCAGTTGGAATGATGCGTGGTCTTCGTGTGAGAAGAAAGGCGGAATATTAGCCCAGGTCCATACCCAGTCCGAATTCCAAGAGGTGGGAGCGTATTTGAAGGTGAGGTCGTAATCTATTTGAAGGTCCTTTAAATTCATGGGTCAACATCGAGGGCACAGCAGTATGATTGCTTTAGAGATTTATGCTGGAGTCCTTTAATAACGATGGCCGGTGGACTTTGGTCAGGATCGCATTAATGGACAACACAAGCATTGCAAAAGCACCCAATAGCATCCAACGAGAAACAACGCTTTGGTATTCAGGCAGAGACGTCAGTGACAACACAACAAAGTTGATCAAAGCTGGTGACACTTGGATTCGAACCCACGAGGCTGACAAAGGATCACTAGACCAAGTCCGAAATCCTCGATGTTTCTACATTAGCGAGTCCTTCAAGCTGGTATTAGATGGAAAATGCACCAGCGCTGGTCCCTTTTTATGCCAATTGACGAGTACGCTTCGTTGTCTAAATGTTTTTGTTTTGACCCATCCTGATCGTTCCAGGGCAGGGTCGATTTTTGACCCTTTACCCGCGGGCGAGGGGGCTTGTTAGTTGACCCTATCTTGCCATCGACTAGGGTCCATCGGGGATCCGTGCTGGGAAAGAGCGTGTTAGCCGCTGCTCCTCGATGTCGGCGGTTACCCTATTAGGTAACCATACCATGCCCCGTGAGGGGACTCGGATTCGGGAGCTTCTCTTTCCATAAGCCCTCACCCCTTTTAGCGATCCTGAAGGGATGATGGCTGAGTCGCCCACCGCCAGGTGTGCAAGGCGCAGAGAAAACTTCATCAAGTTCTCAGATGGCTTGAGCTGAACTAGGGGCCGACCGCTCTCCACCTCTGCCAAACTATGGCAAACGCCTTTCACCGCTTCACCACTAAGGCGGCTTGTCTGAAATTTTATACTTGCACATTTCAGAAAAGGTTGTTTTTAGATCGCAATCAAAACTTTACCAGGACACCGTATTGCATTACTGAATCGCCGATCGACCAGTTTGGCGTCTCTGGCCCATCCGATTGCGCCAAAATGTGCTCGTCAGCACCCTGGTGTCGAAGTTTCAACATCATACCACCGGTTGGTGATAACTGTCACAGCATCTGTCAATTATTCACCTGGTCCGTTTATGATAATTGCACTGACTGCGCCAGTCGCACCGACGCCAATGCTACTTGCTTTCACTACAATTACGTATATTAAGACCATTTCGACTGATCCTTCGACCTACTGGCTTCAAGATCGCTTCAGGGTTTGATTGAGGACAATGTTTGCTTTTCTTACGCTATGTCACGTTTTATTTGCAGCCTTAAGATAAAACTAAAAGCAAATCAAGATTTGTTACCATAAAGAGCAGTCATGGTATGCTTGTAACACTGAGCGCGCATTTCCAAATGAGCAAGGAAGAGAATAAAATGTGGCTCGGTCACCGTTTGAAACGTTCTGCTGGACTGGCTAGCCTCGCGAACTTGCAACTGAACTAAACAAATAATAGATCCCTATCATTATGGGGTCGAATGTCGGCTGGGTGTTTGCCCTTCAGTTAACAAGTAGCCACAGCTGGACATTTGCCTGCCCCCCTCCCCCCTCCCGAGTGAATTCAAATCCAGCCCCCGCATGTTCACAACCAATCGGTGCACTGATTCGGGGAACCGTTCTGCTTCTCCTACTGTAAGTAGAGCTGGTCGAGAGCGAGATCGAGGTCGAGTGCCCGGTTTGGTTTGCAGGCATCGGACTGAGGACTGGTCTTATGTCTGAACTGCTCTGTGAGCACTTCGATCCCAGGTCCGTCAGAGCACCTTCGACGGCGCACAGTGCGGCCGCCCCTGAGAGTCCATACGGGCTTTGTGGTGCGTTGCCAGTAAACTCAACGCGAGGTATCGTGGACTACGTGGGATTGTTCCTGTGGCTTGACCCATCCTTTGGTTATCCCTGGTTTGGCATACGGCGAGCCAGAGATTCCGTTAGTCTTGGCGCCCACCTGTCACCATTGGACGAATCCAATCCCAAGGATGGATGACTAGGGTGATGCCAGGGGGCTCAAAAACTCCACATAAAAGTCATTGTCAGAGCACATCTCTGATTTCGACCATGCAACATCAACATGACGGTTGAGTCCCAGTTGTGCGTATTCTGTGCCAATGAGGTAGCTGCCTGGCCATATGAACGATTGCCGCCAAGACCTTCAAAGTTACGCGCTGCAAATTCGCCAGCGCAGACTACATTATTGCACGCAAGGGCCATGAAGCACCAGAGATCAAGCGGAAAATAGTGTACTTACCTTTTGTAGAGTAGAATCGCTAAGAGCGTTTAGTACCTACTCTTACTCACAATCAGTCAATTGTTATCACTCCATCAACCCATAAGCTGCATCCGAACCTAATCAACTGCAGGTGCCTAGTTCAACAATGAAGTAAACTTTGATGATTTTCTGGCATATGTTTTATGTTTTGTAGTTCTCTTTGCGCCACTTTATTCTTGATCTTTCATATTCTGTTTCCCGTGCTTAGCAGCCCAAGCATTCCAAGTTTTTGCTAAACCTAAGAAAAATTGGATCGACTGTCAGATTTAGAGGAGCAATAAAGTCACTTTTCATTCTCGCCCACCAAATTGTGTTCTTGTCAAATGCGGAAATGAAGGGGTTGATTTGTTGAGGAAAAAGTTGGCTTTGGTCGATAGGAGTGCGCACGGCTAGTTTGGGCGCGAGGTAGCGTATGAGTGGGATGAATATGGTGGCACATGCAAGTTACACAGCACCCTCTGTGCCCGCGATCTATCACAGATCTGTTGTGTAGTGTATGCGGGATATGCGCGTCAAACGTGCCATTTCCGCAACGATACTCTTCATTGCATTCCCTCGAGCCGCGTCTGTTCATGATCGGTTGACAGAGACGAGCTCGTTTTTCAGATAAGCCACTTCAAAAAACCCCTAGAAGCCATTTTCAGGCTGAGAAGTAAGAATGGGCTCGTTGCTTATTCGAATGACGTCCATTCGACCACTTCATCGCAAAATGCCACAAGCAAATGTGCCCTGCTGGTGTCGCATGCCAAGATTAATATTGCACTTGCCCTCGGGTGCTTGCTTTGACAAGAAATTGTCAAAATGATCGTATAAACTGTCAAAACCATCGTCCGACCCACATACCCATGCGTTTGTTTCAACAGGCTACAAATGTACCAATAACTGTGGGACATGGAAGGGCTTGAGTTGTTAGCCCACGCATTGGTCCAGGTTTTTATATTTCTATGAATTACTTTGACATGAGACAAGGGATTCTGAACTCGAAATACTCACCCTTTTACTTCGGGACAACTAGGTTTCATCAAAACAATGCTGAATTTTTCATGCAAAATTTCCCACAACACATTTTCGTCAAAGCTAAAACCAGAAGCTCACTCTGTTTCGACTGTTCAGGCGGCACTTTTCATCCGTCCGAAACATATGGTTATTGAAAAATCAAGTAGGAAAAAAGCAAGTTAGTAAATTGAATGTTTGTTAGGTCCATTGGAAAACGGTATATGCCTGTCTGAATGACCTAGTTTTAGAAACAAGGTAAAATATAGATGAATAAATTGTGCCAAAAGGCCATGTGGTAATGCATAAATTTTCTAAACTGTAATATGATATTTTGAAAAACTCTCAGCAATGTTGACCGAGACACCTCTTCTGATTTGTCAAACAAAAGGTTACAAGGGCTTTTACGTAAGAGTTTTAGCTTCTTGCATTTCAACACTTCTTGTAACATTTTAAAAACGCTTCCGTTCGCACTTTACTTCACGAACTTTGACGAAAACCAATAAAGCACTCGTGAATAGTTTTCTCAAAACACTTATACCGCCATCTTCAGCCGTGGTGTGAAGAGTACACAAAATATTAGCAAAATCGAGACTAGCCCAAGGCCTGGCTCGAATGATTTGCTTCCAGAAAGATTGCAAAAATGCCATACAATAAGGAAAATTCAAAATGCGTGAAGTCACGAGTTTCAACTAAACCAAAAGACGCACATAATCCGGCATTCGGTTTTTTATGGTAAAAACTGGGAACACAAACGATTGCCTATCCTACGCATTAGACACAGTATAAACTCGTTTTTAGAATAGAGCTTTTTTGGTTAATTTCACTGTCTTTTTCTTGGGGATAGCAAAAAACGAGCTGAAGAAAGGCATGTTTTTTTGTATCTTCACATGAAGTCGAGAAAAGCACCCGAGTGTAACATATGGTATAATGGCCAGTTTAGTGCCATCGGCGCGGAACGCATTAGGCCGATGTCTGCACTAACTTAGAAATAATATTGATGGAAAAATGACGACATGCACTCATCAACAGCATGTTCCATTTTCGATCAGATAAGCGAAAGAAGATATATTTTGTGGAGGCTTGCCCGGGGGTGCGAAGTATGGCCTAAGAAGAAAAAGCATAAGAAGCTGGTTAGGGAGTGGGAGCTCTTCTTTGGGGCCGAGTGTCTTTTTTGCGCATCGGTTGGCTACTTGAAATTTTCTTTGAAGAGTAAGTATATTGAGCCGAAAGTATGTTTCTCTATGGCTTGTCAAAGAGATGAACCCTTCGCCACATTTTTCCAGTCTTATAATTCTGAAAATAAACACCAGAACATCGTCTTTCATCGGCCGATAAGGCGGCTTTAAAACTAGCGTTCTCAAAAGGCGCAAGTGTTTCGGGTGTTCGGAAGCTGTGTGGATAGTGAAAAACGAATCCGCGCCTTCGGGCAAGTGGAAAAAACGACGTTTCAATTCTTCGATGAGATTGCTGTAGACAAAAACCGTCAGTCAATAGCGCGTGATGCATGCCAGTCACAGTAAGTTTGCTGAGCACTATCTCAACGGGCCCGATGCCGACCTACCGACTCGTGTTCGTTATTGAGTTTCAGAGGCAACCGTGAGAACTGGCGCCACCGGAACCACTGCCTCCTCGATTCGCTTCTTCCATCCTCTCATCACTATGAATAACATTATCTGGACCATTTTCCCTTTCTTGACGTTACCATTCGTCACGGCCAGCATAACCTCGGGAGAAATGAACGAGACCACTGATTCGTTGATCAAGTACGCTCTCAATGCGTCATCCATCCATAATCAGCTGCAATCGGGCCAGTGCTCGGATAATGCCGATACTGAACTCGAATTGCAAATCTTAGATCGAATTATGGCCAATTATAATAAACAAATGTTACCCGGACAAAAACGGGTCCAAGCCTTCGTTGAAATCACAGTCAACGACATAACTCGGGTCTCCGAGCTGGACTCGTTTTTCGAACTGGACATGTTCTACAGCGAATTATGGTTCGATTCTCGTTTATCATATCAAGAATGGCCAGAGGCAAAATGTGTGAAAAATATTACTTTAGATTTGGATTACTTAAAAAAATTATGGACACCTAATATATGTATCGTAAATTCGAAAAGTGCAGTCATACACTCTTCGCCATCGGACAATGTTTTTTTAATCGTTTATCAAGATGGCAAAGTGTGGAAAAATTGTCGTATGATACTAAAAGCGCCTTGTCGTATCGATTTACGGGCATTTCCATTCGATTCACAAACGTGCACTTTAATTTTTGAATCTTACAGTTTCAACTCTCAAAGATTGACGTTGGAATGGTTTGAAGAGACTGCTATTACTTTATCGAAGAGTTCACAACAACTGGCCGATTTTCACTTGGTCGATTATCGTGTGGATCGTTCCTTGGTAAAAAAATATAATTATATGTCGTATAATATATCACTCCATTTTACATTCGGGAAAATAGGTTTCCTATCCAAATGGCCAATGGGATCAATTGACAGCCACTTTCGTTTTTGAACGACGATATGGGTTTTTTATATGGCAAGCCTTCATCCCTTCTTATATGACCATATTTGTAGCTTGGTAAGATATTGGGAATTTTTTAATTTCTTTGAATAAGATGGATAAAATTATTTTCTAGGATAACATTTTTTATGGATCCGAAAGAGTTGGCCACAAGAGCCACTTTAGGCATATCGGCATTTTTGGCCATAATGCTTCAATTCGGGTAAGGGCTGTCATGCACGCGCGGGGGATTTGAAGAAGAACTTCCGCCTTCTCTGACACGCCCACGATCACAGCTTCACAGAACTCATCACGCTAAAACTAAAAGATAGCCATGAATCAGACTCAAGTATATGACGCATTTTGCACATGCTTCCTCGCCCTCACACCATTACTTTTTAGTTATTCCCCGACACCAACCCGCTAAAAATCTTGAATTTTGTTTCAGACAAGTTCAACAAAATCAACCACGAGTCAGTTATATGAAGGTCAGTGAATTCAGGTAATAGGAATTGGCGAGGGAAGAGTGTAGATTTTGCTTTCAGGCGATGGATGTCTGGATGCTGGGTGCCATATCATTTCTGTTCGGTGCCCTGGCCGAGCTGGCCGTTATCAGTTACATGATTCGCAGCGACAGACCCGGTAATTCGCCTTCGTCGAAACGTCGCGGACGTTACGCCTCCACACTTTCAGCTAATAGTGCGAGTAAATTGCGTCGAAGTTACGCTGCCAGCAATGGATTCGTTCCTACCTATCAAAGTCGATGCTTGATAAAACGTTCGGCCAAAAGTGACAGCAGTCACCTATTGCCTAAGCACCTTCGTTGCAACTGTCCCTCCCTTGTCACAAATGACTGCGGTTCGCCCGATGACGCAAAAGACTACAATTGTAATAATGAGAAGACGAAAAATGCAAAACGGATGAGTAGGTGGAAAAAGGTGAAATCAGTTCTAACGGCTTATAATGTGGATAAATTCTTTCTTATTGTCTATTTACCAACCTTCCTCGTTTTCAATTTCATATTCTGGACTTATTATTTATAAACATATTTCGTCTCTGATTGAACCGCCGGCATCGATGATGTTGATAACCTGCTGAATGACTGACTAATCCTGACCACACATTTGTCGTATTTCACTTATTCTGGACTTTCTCGAAAGTGTACTTTTTTGTGTTGACATTTTTGAAAAGCCTTTTTGAATAGAATAATCGTCATGTATTTGAATTAGAATGGCAAGACGAGGAGAGAACACAAACTTTTTTGCATTACACAGAGCATTAAGAAAAGAAACCAGTCCCGACGGGACAACGAGTACGTTTCGAGTGCTATTGTCTTCACAGGTAGTTGACTATGTATTACAGTAATCTGCATTGTATATATTTCATGGCATCATTTAAGTCGAGCGTGCTGGAAGAACAGAAAAAGTGCGTTTTCTTGGCATGTGCGCTCGTTTTGAAATTTTGTCCCGCGCAACTTCTCGTATAGTCCGTTTCAACAAGTCCTGAATACAGAGATCGAAGTGCCATCAGATGAATAATGGTACTATCTCCGTTCTTATCTTGGAATAGAGCATGTGCAATGGAGGGGGGCGGAGATAACAGGTGGAGCCACATGTGTAAGTTTGTCAGAGATGGATTAGTGACATCCGGTAAGCGCCGTCCGTTGATCGGCTTGTTTGTTGGTTCGGATGATGAAATTGACGTGTCGTATTTTGTAAATATCACAAAAACTGAAAACGGCCGATCAATCAGGAGAAGAATGAACATCCGTCAAATGAAGCCCAGCGAACGATGGGCATACGCACGTCACAGGCATCAGTTACGTAGGTGCCGTCTTTGGAAGGACGAAGAAAAAAACATAGAATACACCCACGAGCGGGCCTGACTTTCGCTAACCTGTTTCTATTTGGGCCTGTAACAGACGTGATCGAGACATCCGGTGGTGACGTAGACAATAGCGTCACTACTGATCTGGCCCATTCTGCCCGCATAAGAAGGTGCACGCGCTGGCTTGCCCAAACAGTCTTCTCACATAGTGCGCATCTAACCTACGCGTGATCAAAATGAGAGCCCGTCTGGTTATTTTTGTATTTTCGAGCTTTTTTGGTGTAATTTCGGCCTTACCATGGGATCCATTACGATCGCTTGTAAAACGGGAAACCACTCTAAATGGCAAGCCTTTGCCTTCTGGATTTGTCAAAGCTAGCGACATAATTAACAGTCCGAGTCAGAGAATCTTATCGTTTGCCGGAGCAAGTCCTCCTCGAGGCATTGGCATAAACAATTTGCCGCGTGGCGCCGAGCCGCAAGGCCCTCCTCCAAATATGAAGCCACGGCCGCAAGGCGGTCCTGTACAGGGTCCGCCGGCTACCACAACTGGTGCACCAGCGACAACTGGAGAACCAGCGGAGACAACTCGTGCGGCTAAGCCGGCACCCGATGATTCTAAAGAAGCGACTTCAGCCCCAGAAACCACAGCAGCACCTCCTGCAACGGAAGGGTCAGCGGAAAAAACGGCTGATAACAAGCCGACACCACCACCAGCACCCGATACTACCACAGCCGACCTATTTCCCCCCGCCACGAGCCCGTCTGGTCTACAAAATGCGCTGGAGAAAATCAAAGCCAAGATCGTTGATGGAGCCGCATCCGCTGCTTCTTCATAAATTTAGAAATAGATTATTCATATTTCAGTGTCTCATGCCGTTTTTGTCCCGAGTCTTATTCTCTGATCAGATGAGTGATGTTAGTCTTGATTGTCAAGCCATGGCTGTGCAGTTTGTACAAAAGCGACCCTAGCCTCAGTATCTCGCAGAATGACTGGCAAACAGGTGATATGCATCCTCTTGTGGCCAAGCTCGCAGCTAGCATGTGTGTCTAAAGCTGGACGGGGTGTAGTTGTAGAAGTTGTTGTGTGTGGGGTGGGTGTGAGTGGGAGGTGGTGTCTTTTTTTCGGTGTGTGTGGGGGTCGTGTTGGGAGTTTTGCTGTTGTTGTGTTTTTCTTGGGGGGGGGGGGTGGTTAGTGGGAGGGAGGGAGGGGAGTGATTAGGTAGGGGGTGGGGAGAGTTGTTGGGTTTGTGGGGGGGTGGGTTGGAGGTGGTTGTTGTTGTTTGGTTTGTTTGTGGGGGGAGGGGGGGTCCTGGTGATGATGGGGGGTTTGGCGGGTGCTTGTGTTGGGCGATGTGTTGTCTTTGTTGGGTGGAAAGGGGGGGGTGGAGGTAGGTGTGTGTGTCAGCGGTGGTTGGGGTGTTTTTTTGTTGTCCCTCTCTGTGTCTTCCTCTCGTTGGTGTGGCGTTCTTTTGCGCGCGCGGGGGAGGGGTGGTGGGGGGGGGGAGAAAATGTAGGGGTGCTGCGCCCGCCGCGGAGAGGGGAGCAGCATAGGGGAGGTGCGTGTGTGTGCGTCATTGTGGTGAGTCTCTTCTCCTGTGTGGTGGATAGGTGTGCTGTTGGGGGAGGTGGCTTTCTTTTCGGCACATGGATCTGTCTTATATGTGGCTTTCTTGCCTGCTTTCACAGCACCTGAGAGGAGTGGGAACCGTTTGGATGCTTGTTGGGTTGTTGTGTCGTAGGAAGATGGTTCTTCTGTTGGGGTGGTGTGTGAATGAATCATTCATGGTGCCATGCTTTGCCTTTGGTGCTCTTTTTTTTTTTAGGAGGGACCCCCCCCTTTTTGGTTGTGCATGGCATGGCAAGGGTTGCTTGCCGCCCCCTGCCGCGCCCTTCTCCTGTCTAGCCTGTTTCCTGTTTCCTGTCAGCTCGGCGTCGTGCCGTCTCATGAGTGACTCGGTCAGTTATTGCTGTGTGTGTGCTCGTGTGTGGTTGTTTCGTGCGTGATCCCGCTAGGTGGCTAGTAAAGGACTGCTCTCTAGCGTGGGTTGCTTCGTATTTCGCAATAGCTCTGGGGAAGCCACAGCCAGCTTCCTACAATGGTTCCCATGCCGGATCGAAAACGGAGGTCCGTGTGTGAGTATTGATCAAGTATTTTCGAGTTATTAGTGATCGAATTTTCGTCGAAGTCAATTTTTGAATTTTTCGTCAAAGTTTCGTGTCGAATTATCGTACCTTGGTGACAGGCATGGCCGACCAAGGAGGCAATTTAGTCAACCCGGATTTGGAAAATCAGCCCGCCGATGATCATTCCGGCGATCAGAATGAACAGCCCGATCAGAACGATCAGAACGGACAAGTCGATGGCGGTGGTCAAGTCGAGGCCCCGCCCCAGCAGCAAGCAGTCGCCGACGGTGCTCTCCCAGAGCAGGTGAGACGCCAGTTGGCCGAATTGGAAGCACAACGTCGAGAATTGGAATTGCGTGCTAAAGAATTGGAGATTGAAGATCGATTATTGATAGCCGAACGTCAACGGCACAAAGAAGAGGAGGAACGCCGACGGAGAGAAGATCAACGTCGAGCCGAAGAGGACGAAAGACGACGAAGGGAGGACCGACGTCGGGAACAGGAAGAAGAACGATTGCGTCGAGAACAGCAGCAATTGTTGGACGAACGTGCCAGGCAGCGAGAGGAAGATCGATTGTATCGCGAACGGGTCCAGCAACTCGACAAAGCAGTCGGCGATTTGGTCAATCGGCAGAAAGAAGTATTGGACAGGGTAAGCCAGCCACCAGTTTTGCCCTCTAATCAGAATGAGAGTGGGTCTGGCAGTACCAGTTCGCAGCAGCGAGATAGTGGGTCAGCAACAGGCTCTGGTCCCACCAGTACCAGTGGTATTCGAACTGCGCCTACTAGTGATCGAAATTTGCTCATCGATTTTGGCCCACCCCAAGATTGCACGCCCACGAGCATAGATCGTTGGTTCACGTGGCAAGAAATATTGTCGAATAATGATTTCGAATTTTGGCAAAGTTTTCTGACGGCTTTGGCGCCCCGCGCTCAGCGAGAAGTGGACGAGGCGCGAGATCTGCCTACAGTACGCCATGCAGCACGAGTGGCTGCGACCGCCATCGCTCAGTTGGAAATTTCAGCAGCGTTCGGCCCATCGACGGGTTTCATGCGATTTTGGCTCCAGGAAAATCGACAGCCGCGGGAAGGACAGCCTGATTTGGTGAAATGGTATGTCCCATTGCCACTCGCGATACAGTATCTGAATCCAGCAACGAGACGCCCATTGGTCAAAGATCCAGTCACGGGTAAGTACATTACGAGTTCTCAAGCGGCCCGCCATGTTGCCTTCCAGGACCAGCCCAGTGACCAAGAGCAGGAGGATTCTGTCCAATGGTTGGAAGATTACAATGCCGCGTACGATCAGCTTATGCGAGAAAAGAATGCGGCGGCCAATCAGGTTGAGGCCCCGCCTCCTGTGGCTCAACCCCCCGCTCCGATTGGTCGAACGGAAAGTGCGTCACCAATGGACGTCCAGTTAGTGTCAGTCGTCAAGATGATGCAAGATTCGCTACAGAATACGGTACAAGCCATGCAAGCGTCGACCCAGCAAGCGTTGCAGAATACGGTTCAAGCAGTTCAAGCATCGGCGCAAGCCCAGCAAGCGTCAATCCATCAGTCATTGGTCGATTTGGTAGCTGCAATTAGTCCATCAATCAAGAAGAAAGGGAAGAAGAAACGTCCTCTGGTCCCACCAGGTCGAGCTGCAGTGTCAGATACGACGGATCATTCGGACGATGAATCAGTGGCCAGTGTGGCATCAAGTGTTCAACGCCGGCGAGAGAAGCACAATGCCGATGCCCCGCCTCCTGGCCAGTTAAGGAAGACAGAATCGCAAATGCAATTGGCCCGATCGCGATTGCAAATGCTGCTGGACAAGGGTAAGTCGATTGATATTGGGATAATAAAGTATTCTGGCTCCGCCGGTAGCCCCCCCTTGGATGAGTGGTTGCGCGAGTATGTCATGAAGATGGGCGTGTGGGGATGTTCATCGGAAGAAGATTTATTGCGGTTGTTGCCCATCAACGTCACTGGTCAAGCAGCACAGTGGTTATGTCAGTACCAGGCGGCGCATCAGCAAGCCACCTGGGCTCAATTGACGAAAGACATGGCCGATCAGTTCCAGTTACGAGACGAATCATTTATGATCACCCAGTTTCAAGAATTAAAGCCATTGCCCCAAGAATCGTACCTCGAGTTTGGTAATCGATTGGAGCATGCAGCCAAACGCGCCTATCCAGCCTCCACGACTGAACAGCTACGTTGGCAATTGATTGACGCCTTTCGCCGGCATCTGCCACCCGATTTGACGAGAATTATTCAGGAACATCACATTGACGGTGTCAGGTCAGCATCGTTCGAAGAAATCAAGCTTCGTGCCGCCAAGTGGCAATTGAGAAATCCAACTGTACCAAAGAATATCGCAGCGCAGCCCGCAGCCGTGGCAGCTGCAGTCGAAGTATCAAGCAACGAATTTGAGGAAGAAACCCATGCCTTCGCCGCTAGTGCACCCCCGAACAATCCGAAGTATTTTGGTGCAGGTGCTGGAGTTCCTGTGTCTGTGCCCCCGGCTCAGCGCCAACAGCAGCGATCGCAAACGACTCGTTATCAGCCAAATGCCCAATTGCAACAACAGTCATCGTATCCGACGAACGAGCAACGTCGACATTTAGACCAAGTCGCCTCACAGGCGTCGTCGCCTAATGCGTCAGCATCGAATGGAGCGCAAGTCAATGCTCGTCAGCCTCGTCAAACGCCTACTGGATTGGGAAGCCGTCCTTATCGATCGCCAGAAACTGGTCATACGTATGATACGTTAACGAAATCAGGAATTCCGCGAGATGTGGCCAATATGCAATGCCGAGAATGCGGTCAATACGGTCATATCGGTGCTCATTGTACGACTCGTCCGCCGTGCGAAGTATGTCATCGAAGCCCAGGGCATGGTCCATTCCGCTTCCCGAATTTGTATGTCACCGATTTGGCCGATGCTCAGAATCAGCAACGAACAGGAAGGTCGCAACAGCGACAATCGAGTCAAGGTATGTCCCAAGGGCAGTCGAACAGACCAGCTGCTGCCCCGCAGCAAGCCCCTAGGCAAGCTGCACAGAATAGTCAAGCCCAAGTGAATCGCGTGGTGGTGCAGTCCCGCCAGCTGCCACCTCAATTGTCCCCAGTAATGATCAAACGAGTGGAACCAGTAGTCGAGCCCATGGCTGCAGGACCAGACGCCATGTTTGTGGTCCCACCGCACGAAATTCCATCGGATGCAGTCAAGCCATCATGGGTGTTCGCCGAAGATGAACAGCATCGTCGAATTGCGTTTCGTCAGCTCAATGCAGTTCGAGCGGAAGTATTGGATCAGCCAGTTATGCAGCCAGTGCAAGAACCGCAACTCATCGCGCAAGTGAATAGCAGCGATGCGCCTTTGATTATTTTCGATGATCCTGTCTTAGCCGATAGCGAGTCATCAGATACGGAATCGTCTACAGTGATCACGGATGAAGAATTTGTGGCGAAAGTATTCGAAATTGATACCGATGGTCTGACCCCGTCGGATGCGGATTTGGAAAAGTATCTGTGCTATTGTAAGTTATCCGATCAAGCCATAGCTCCAGTGCGTGCCACAGCCGATGCTGCTGGCTACGATTTGTCCAGTGCTTCTTCGTACGTCATCCCGGCTGGTGAGAAAGCGTTGTGCAAAACGGATTTGGCTATTCAGATGCCGCCTGGTTGTTATGGAAGAATTGCCCCGCGATCTGGCCCCGCCAGCAAGCATATGATCGCGGTTGGTGCTGGAGTCATCGATCCAGACTATCGAGGTAATGTCATGATACTTTTGTTTAACCATGGTTCTGAGCCGTTTAGAGTGCAACAAGGAGATCGAATTGCACAATTGATATTGGAACGAAATTTGACGCCTGAAGTGTGCGAAGTGCAACAGGTCAAGAAATCAGCTCGTGGTAGTTTGGGATTCGGTTCAACAGGTATGTCCAAGCTACAGAAGGTGCCATTGGTGGTCAACGAGCGACCAGACGTGTCCAATGGCAAGATAGCCTCACGATCGAAGGAAGAGCCACAGTGTCACAGTGGCAAGATAGCTTCGCCAAACGAGATCGATCAAGCCGATTTGCAATGTTGTATGATCTTGCGAGGGCGTGTCGAACCGCCCGCCCAGCCAGCAACGACGAAAGAAGATTGGATAGCGGCTGGTCATCAGTACCGGTCATTCGCATTGTCGACACGCGAAGATGCAATAGTGGCTACGATGCCGAAATCGTTTATTGCCTCTTTGTGTGCTCCCAGCACAGAATCGGAATCGGATTATGAATATGGTTCGTATACGCCGTCCGCTGACGATATGCCACCGTCAGCAGAAGTCATGTTGCCTAGTCGAGAACAATTGCGGAAAGAACAACGATCAGAACCCGCATTGCGAGATATCATTGATGGATTGAACGGAATTTTGCCAGAATCGCCAGAAGCACGTCAGACGGTGTTGCAGCAAGTTCAGCAGCACAAGTTGGCCGACGATGGTGTATTGCTTCGACGACGCCAGTTTCGAAAGCCCAAGCGCACAGTTTATGTCATCGTCGTGCCTCGTCGATATCGGAAATTGATTTTCTTAGCTCATCACAATGCTCCAGATCGAACGACTGATCATCCAGCTTCAGGTCGTATGCTCACAGCATTGCGCCCATTGTATCATTGGGATACAATGACGTCCGATTTGGTTCGTTGGTGTGCCGCCTGTCTCACGTGCAAGTTGAGAAAGCCAGATTGTGTCAATCGAAGACCGCCTTTGACACCTATTCCAGTGCCGTCACAGCCATTCGTATTTTGGGCTGTAGATTCGATGGGTCCTTTCAAGGTGACCAAGAAAGGTAATCGATATTTGGTCAATTTTATTGATTTGTTTACGAAGTACCCAGTGCTAGTGCCAGTGGAGGACTTGCGTGCGCGCACTGTAGCCAAAGCATTCATCGAGCATTTGTATTTGGTTCATCCGCAAGTGCAGCGCCTATTGTCAGACAATGGCCCAGAATATCGGAATCGATTTATGCATCACGTCTGTACTCGATTGAAGATCCAGAAGAATTTTGCTACCCCGTGGCATCCGCAAGGGAATGGCCAAGTGGAGCGATTGAATCAAAGCGTTGGAAACAGTATCGCCTTCAGTATGCAAGATGGTGAGGACGAATGGGATCAAATGGTACCATATGCCGCCTGTGCTTTGCGAATGGGTCATTCCACGTCGATTGGTATGTCTCCGTATGAAGCGGCGTATGGGGTCCCACCCCGAAAGGAAATCGATGAATTATTGGGAGCGCCAGTGGATCCAGAAGATCAGTCCAAAGGTGCCAAGGAAGCCGAACAGTTATTAGCCGAAAGAAAGCTTCGTTTCGATCAATTGCGGCAGTGTCTGAAGGAAAGATCAGAGAAGGCAAAAGCGAAACAGAAAATGGAATTCGATCGCTCACGAGCTGGTAAGTTCAAGTTTGTGGTTGGCGATTATGTGGTCAAGCGGAATCATTCCAAGACGCGCACCAAGTGGGACCCTCGGTTTGTGGGCCCTTTCCGCATTGTCCGAATTCAAGATAAAGCGCCAGTAGCCTATGTGGTGCCGTGCATCGACCCAGACGCGGTGCCCACGCCTGTCAATTTTGTCGAATTAGCCATTTTTCATCCTGAATTGACGGATGGAACGGAGAACGAGAATGAACAGTGGGATTCGTTGGATATCAAAGTGGACTCGTCTACAGATCAGTCGGAACAGCCAGAAGAGGCGGAGGATCATGCTCAGGCCCCGCCTGAAGTGCCTGTGAGTGTGTCGCCG